>JAOTQJ010000002.1:17258677-17277789 GCA_025642045.1 Solanum sejunctum | reverse complement strand
CATGAGATAAGGGATCGTTTCCCTTGTTCACAAATAAATTCTTCATTAAAATCCATCCTTAATGCCCTGCAAATACCTTGAAACAACAATTTTTCATATATATAAGTCATGCAGCTTATAAGTCACATTTGTGTTGCTTTTGTTGCTTATGTTGCTTGGACACTTCAAAAATATGGATAAGTGCGTGTCTAATCTGACACGAGTCTGACAACATTTCTGGAGATTCCGAGCAACAAATCTGTTACAACTTTTTCTATGCAATAGTAACCCATCCTGTATTTTGTGCATACCTATAAAATGCAGTGAAGGAAGAGTGTGTATGCATATGTTCTTCTCTCTTTCTAAGCTTAAACTGCAAATAATTTCCCAAAACAACACAACTAGTCATTTAGTTCTATGCTAGCTCGAAGCCCTCTTTATAAATTTCATGTCAATTATCTTCTATAAAAACTTTGAATATGTAATCGCGAAAACGCCTTGAGTATGCCTTTGGATCAACTGCTGATATCGAATTTGGATCACATTGCATAGACTTATAAGCGTGCTCTAGCTTCTTTGTAATGTCATAGTCTTGAAGTATGTCTATGACCCCGAAAAACAGTATCACATCATACAACTCTCCTGTTGGTTCTCCTATTAGCTGAATTTCCCCTTCAGTCACTTTCCTCTCTGTCCTTTCAACTCTTGCAGGCATGTTTATTCCCAATTTTATGCTAGCCCACCTGCAATTTTTGACACAAAGATCAAGAAACGACGTATAAACAGTTAGTTTTGTGAGTTAACTGTTAGAAAAACCAGTTCTTGTGACTTCAGTGTTACAAAGAGCAAGTCTAGCGACCATCGTGGAATATATAGTTCAAGTTTAAGAAATAAAAAAAGCGCAGCCTGGTGCACAATAGATATAGTCCAAGTAACTAGATGATTATCAGGGGGATTGAGAACTTACCCTTCCTGATCAAGAAGCAACTGATCCATATCAGCTCGAGAGAGACGAGCAACTGTTTCATTTTCTGAGCCTCCATTATCTGCAACAAAGAGAACTGATTATTGCTTGATTGATCTGAAACTGGTCAAGTATCAATTTGAGGGAATTTGACAGTAAACGGAACAAAAGGACACAAATTCACCAAAATGAATGTTGTTCTATGACTAGCTAGTTGTCATGATTGAAATGAAGTTATCACGAATGAAGGATCAAAAACATATCTGAAGTATCTCGATTTTTTTAGTTCATACTTCAACTATCAAGTTCCCTAGTTTTCTAACTGAACTATGATCAACTATTTATTAGAATACACCTCAACAATCAACTGTTCCCTTGCGATAGTAACAATTCAGGTAGGAAACTCGAATAACTGGAATATTTTAGGTGTACTTTCGACCAATAAGTCAAGTTATCACAGAATTCAGTTGGCTTAATAAGATGAATATTCAAGTTTTGTATAAAATTAGAACCAACCAATTGGTGTTCTAGAACCAGAAGATGTCTGATCTTCAGTATTATCTGCTTCTCTAAAATGAATACCAACTAAAAGGCTGTAGTCCATCACTCCCTCTTGTTCCAAGAACTCACAATCCCTATCAACTTGCCTGCAAAGTGTAGCGAAAATCACTTACTGACATTTGTTTGCAAGTTGAAAGTTTCAAATTCAAAGGATAGTGATAGTATTCGACATGAAAAGGCCAACACAAAAATTTACCTCCGGAATTCTTGGAACCATGTCTTTTGTAACCTGAGGATGAAGTTGAGATCAAGGTCTTTAAGGGTTGTGGTTGCTTCAATCTCGGATTCTGGTTTATCTGTCATTCTTCCAAATGTTGATCCTTTCAAGTCGAATCGTCTATGAATTGAGTAATTTGTGCAAAAGAGGTTCCCCATGATAACGAACCGTACCTAAAGCCAATCATGAATACATTAAAATTGTTCATATTGAACGTAGTACCGTCAGACCTCCTCTGTGAAAACATCTCACTACAGTGACCAAGTTTTTCATATAACAGCATTTCACTATAGTAGGCAAAAAATATTCAGACAAATGATGTTGTAATAGAAAGATTTGATTGTATTAGTCTTTTTTTTATGGTGCTTTGATGCCTAATACCTTCTTCTGTGCTGTTCCACTTAGCTTCACACAATGCAGGCCATAGTACTTAGTCACGAGGGTGTTCTCAAAAGCGCGAACATGATTGTAATACGCGCTAAGCATCCTCAATAGCACCTAACAAATCCATTGGCAAGTAACATCAGAAGGGGAAGTACTGATCTTTGAAGGAAAAAATTGCAGTTATTTAGAGACTTACTTTTGTTTCTGCCTTCTTCATTGTCTTGATCATATATCGATCATCATTTGTCAAGTAGAAAAAACTTCCACTTTTTCCAGGGGAACAAAGCTCTCGGAGGGCATCATTACCACAAATCGATATCATATAATCAGCTGCATCCACTTTGAATAACATCCGTAATGCCCTGAGGAACATTACAATCGATGATCACTAGTTTCAACGTGTTCTAGAAATCATCATTTTCAAGAAGAGAAATGAAGCCTTACCTGAAAACTTTCGGACAATAATCTTTCCATCTGAATTCACAAGACGGATGAGGAGGCGTGATTTTGGATCCCTCAGTTGGAAATCTAGTCCAATACTTCTCCCGAGGATCAAACGCTGATGGCTTGAGATCTAGTGATGGTGGAGGACCAGGCCGTCCCACTGATACCCTATCGATAAATTTACATCACAAGTAAAAACCAGACAAGAAAAAACACAACTTTTGAGCTCTGAAAATGCACAACAAACACAAAGAAACTTTTACATTTTCTAATATATAAGCAAATTAGACGAGTTAAATTTACTACCTGATTCCCAACTGCAAATTAAGCATAAGCTCATAATTCTTATGCCCTTTGGAAATAGTTTGGCCTTGTCTCTTAACAACTTTAGGAATTCTTATAGGGCTTCCTCTTGAACATCCATCAGGATCCTGCAAGCCAGCGATGGAATCGTCCAAATCATAAGAAGTACTAGCAGAAGTTCCTGCAACATCCGATAAACGAATTCTACCAAATTCCCTATCGACAGGGGGTGCATCTATTCTCCCGTCCAACGACCTTCTCCTAGGCTTAATGTTGCTGTCTACAGCCTTAGATGACCTCCACAAGGCGAGTTTCTTCTGTGAAGGCAGAATGGGAACTTTCTCAGGTGGACATATAGTACAGTCTACCAAATCGACGTTGAAAACTTGTTGAGGATCCCATTCAAGATTTCCACCTTCTAGCAATGAACCAGATGGATAAAATGTACCATTCTGTTCAGCTGGATCTTTACTCCAATTTCCAACATAAAAACTTCCATCAGTCCATCTAAATGTACCATTTCCTTTAGGAAATCCATCTTCCCAACTCCCTTCATAAACATTCCCATTAGTCCAATGCATTTTCCCTATACCAAAAATCGTTCCGTTTTTCCATTCACCAACATAATAATTCCCATTTTTCCATGTATACCTCCCCTGTCCTTGTTGTAATCCCCTACACCATTCCCCATCATAACAATCTCCGTTCACGTACTCCTTAACCCCATGTCCATGTTTCAAATTCATCACCCAACAACCCCTATATGTATCGCCATTAGGCCCCGTATAGGTACCCTCTCCATCCATAAATCCACTCTTGAAATTCCCCTCGTACATTGCCCCTGAGGGCCAACTAAACATACCTTTCCCCATAGTTTTGCCACGAAACCAATCTCCAACGTACATACATCCATCCGTCCACCAATATTTCCCTTCTCCATGAGGGAAATTGTCAAGCCAATAGCCACTATAGTAATCACCATTAGGGAGAAACCTTTCAGCATGGAAAATTTCACCATTCACGTGATCATCTACGTGTTCTTCTTCTTCTATAATCTCATTTTCTTCCTCTGTTGATGATGGACCTTGTGTACCGAAAATCGTGTTGGCACGTTTCCTTGTTGCAGCTTGTGTCATCCTTATAGTTGCCTCCCATGCCTTCATGATAAATAATTTTCTCAATTTCTTCTTGATCTTTCACATGGATTTCAACTTTTTGTGTGTGTGTGTCTGATTAATCAAATACTAATGATTTGATCTGGGTTTTTTTTCATTGACAAAATTTTATGTTCTTCATGATCATGCATGGACATGCAAATTAGATAAAAAAAAAATTAATCTTTTTTTCTCTCTATTTACTCCTATTTGTTAGCTTTCTTTGTATGTTCCTAATTTGTGATGTGATCAAGGAGACGACCAAAGATATTGCATTCACATTCTTTGTCCATAATTTTGACCATTTTTCCCAAACAAAACAAATGTATTTTTATAATGTCTTATATTTAATTTTATAATTATGATTTCATGGGATATATTATATAGTCTACTTGGGATAATAAGTACTTAAACATGTGAGAAAACAGGTCAAAATGGGGCCTAGTATAGTCTAATTAATTAGAAAATAAGAATTGGAAGAACAATCAACTAGTGGATCGACTGAACAAATTATAAGCTTTTAAAAATAAGTTAACATAGTAGGTCCCAGATTCGAGCTTTAGGTATAGAAATATTTTGTAATCAGAATAAATTCACGATCCAAATTTAGTCAAGTTTTAATATAGGCACCAGACACTACGAAGAAAATGAAAACACAATTGGACATCATATATATGTATGAATGAATTTTATTTATTTATTTTTATATAACCTTTGGGTCGATAAAGTTTTTGTTGTTGTTTTTTTCCTCATTTTCATTTTTTGTGTTATTTGGATGGTTCAAAGGCAAGACTTTTTCAGCTAAATGTAGCGTTAAAATAGCTAAGAAATTGAGGCTTTATGACATTTGGAGGGATGAGAGAGATTATTGTTATCTAATTTTTCCATATTTGAATATTATTTACTTCTCTTGAAACTATCTAATTATCCTTTTTTTTTTCTCATTCGATATTTGATAGTAATAATATTTTAACTAATTCAAAATCGCATCGTAATTATCCGATTCCTATCTCTCTCTCCACATTTCTTGGCAGGGGCGGAGCAAAAGCCTATGAATTTAATAAAACTCAGTCGCTTTATATTATAAAATTCATATAGTATATATAATTTATCAAACGAATACAGTTTTCCTAAATTCTAGATGTGAGTTGTAACACTCTTGTTAGTACATACAACTTAAACCAATAACAAGAATCAAATTAATTCATTGCAATTGTATATACACATTAACAAATAAATTGTTTTCTTGAATAAATTAATTTCTTAGAGCTTATTGAATTTAGAAAGAATGAGTACAGTAGCAGAAGTAACAGCAGGAATAAAGTTATCATCAGAAATTGCTTGTGGTTTTATTCTATTCTTTAAAAATAATGCTGTGGCTGGTACTCCAAATAAATAAAATAATGTATCTTTTGCTCCAAATCCAGTAAGTCCACTTTCACCATATAGTTCACGCACACATTTTCCAAATTCCTCACTTGTCATTTCTTTTCCTCGCTCGTGATATTTCTGACACAAAAAAAGTCACAAAATGGGTTATAATTAATTAAGTTTTGCTTTATGAATTATTTATTTATTTATTTTGGTAATGATAAGAGGGGGTAATTAAAGGAAAAACTACCTGAATAAGTAAATATATACTAGTAGTTATTAGTTAACATAGTCATAGTTTGAATTAATTAGGGTTCGCAGTAAACATCTAACTGTAATGACAGTTTGTGTTTTGTATTATTCGCACGATTATATAAAAGGTGTGCACGAAACAAATTGTATACCAAAATATACAAATAGTGTTAATTGTATAGCGAATTATACAAACGCTATCATAATTATAGTTGCGAAATGTAACTACCCAAACTATATATTATCAGAAATTTTCTCATAACTAAATGGTCATTAAACTTTACTGAGTATAATAGTTAATAATTTTCAGCCAAATTTTATAAATCTTTTTATTGAAAAGTGTTTTCTCGAACAACAGACGTTTGTTTCGGAAATGCCAATATTAGAACGTCAATCTGTATTTGGGCAAGTTTCGAGGACTCAGGAGAAAAAAATTATTTTTCCGACTTCTAAGACTATTATTAATCACTATATTAGTAAAATAACTGACGTTTTACGTACTATAATCGTAAAATCACAAAATAACTTACTTGGTATACTCGTTTAATAGATGCAGTGCTTGGAATCCTGAATTGAGTACGTCCCTTGATTCTATTAATTTCTCTACAAATGAAAAAAAAAGTTATTGTTTATCCTTGTGATTGATTAAAAATTAAAATATAATATTTTACTCGACGCTGTCGCAGATTGAATGGTAAAAATCAGCAACTGCCTGTCTAAAATACTTCTCATAACATAGTCCTACTATGTCATCATCAATTTCCTCGTCTATTCCTGAAAAATAAATTATAAAAAAAAAATTAGAAAGAATAATAACAATAACATGATATGTGTCGGAATGATTGAATGTTTGTATTAATAAAATGAAGGAAATAAAGAGTAGACCACGGAAAATTTGACCAATTAGGTTGAAGGCTGGACTCATAATATAGAAAACTCCTTGACCAATTTTGTTGAACATTATTATTTGGAGATAAAGGAAAAATAAGGAAACAGCCTTCGCGCCAAGCAAGACCGCCCTGTTGGTGAAGCTTTTTCTTATGCAGAAAACTATCCAACTCTGCAATCGAAGTTTTCCCAGTGCGGAGAAATCTTAAAGAAAGATAGATTTCTGTTACTTTGAAAGAGATCTATTTGGATGTGAAATGAGGCTTGGAAGGTAGGAAGAGTATAGATATTGCTTAAGCTATGGGGAAAACTTTTCATTAAGTTTCTAAAATATGTAAGATTTTCAAAAAGTGGACGTACACCTTATTCCTTATTAGAAATAGAAAGATTATTTTTGATAGACTTCTCGATTAAAAAAAATGCAATTCTAAGCAATTTATGATTGAGACACTTTAAAAAGATGAAAAGATGTTTAATTGATCAACACCAACATACTCAATGCTAGTCTCACGAAATGAAGGTTTGAGAATGATGGTGTGTACAGGTCTTAGGAGTGTTTATGAATCGGGTTGGTTTGGATTTTTTAAATATCAAACCAAACTATTTATGTCGAGTTTTTTAAATGTAAAAATTAAACCAAACCAATAAAACTCGAGTTTTCAACCTCGGGTTTTTTAAATATACAATACATCTATATTGCATGTAAATTCCTTTTATAGAGAGTATAATACACAATACATCTATATAATATAATATGCATAATTCATTTTTAATATATAATGCAATTTTTTTTACCCGAATAAATATAATATATTTACAATATATATATATATATATCGAAAGAGAGAGAGATTATATATATAATTCACTTTTAATGCATAGTGCAGTTACTGCAAATGCTAAATATTTCTAAATATGGTATACCTAGATAATAAATTAAAAAATATATTAAAAAATAGTAAATATTTTATAAAAGAAATTCAAAAAGATAATTTATCCCTACTTATATCCATGAACTATAACTTTTATTAGATCATCCGAAATTTCAAGTCAAATTAAAAATAATATGTTAAGAGGATAAATATATATATATAGATAGATAATATCGAGTTGGTTTCTTAAAATCAAAATCAAACCAACCCAAATATAATCGGGGGGGTTTCGTCAATACCAAATCAAGTCAAATCAAACCACTGGTCGGATTCTTTTTCTCGAGTTTACAGTTTACTTCAATTTTCAATTTGATTTTGTTCACCTCTAATAGATCCATGATTCGTCATTGAAAAAATATTGAAATAACTTTTAAACCTTCAATTGGTAGAATTGTGTACTTCTGGTACCACCACCTACACTAATAAACTTGAAGGTTTAAACCATGTAAATACTTGCCTTTATGGAAGGAGAATCATTTTGATACTTATTTCTAAAAAGAAAGAATACATCTTGTGCTACCAACTACCCTTTGTAGATTCTCTATAGAATGTGATAATATTCTAATTTGCTAAAAGGCATTGCCATTGAGATATTTCAAGGTAGAGAAGAAGCATTCTAAGTGATTCATCAAAGCAAGTAAATTTTATATGCATCTATTATCCAAAATACAGTCAGCATCAAACTGCTTAACAAAAACTCATCCACCATGAAAGGTAGCTATTTCTTGATCTTGGCAATGCGAAAAATGTCAATGACACACTAAAAGAAATAGCAATTAAGGTAACATCCAAGATCTACCAAAACTTCTACAAATTACAACAGTAGGAGGAAACTTCATGGACATGTTGAGAAAGGCCAGTTACATTATTAAAGCAGCCAGGATAACTAAGGCCAGACACTTGATTGCGCGATTTAAGCTCCCTCCCCTAGTGTCCTCTTTGATGTACTGATGTAAAGCACTGCAAGCAGAGAAGCTCTTAATATTACATTCTGATCATTATATAGGCACAAACACACACTAATCAAAGGTTGTCTGGCAACTAGTTTGTTTGCTTACCGTTATTTCCTCGTATGAAGGCATCGCCATATTTGTTCTTCAACTGCCCATTAACATATTCTTCGGTTTGCTCCATTGCTATATTCATGTATCCATCTAAACAGGCAAGGATACCTGCACCATGCAGTACAAACTTAGAATGTAACTGAGCTGAGTTTGTCGTCCTGCATTGTGAAAAAGTGAACTACCACCGGAAGGAAACCATAACAATAAGCAAAGAAATTGAAGGCTAGCACAGAGGTTTTAGGTAGAATGCATTTACTTTCTCGAGAGAACTTCTACCTAAAGATGTAAGCATGCAGGTAAGAAGTTGGGTAGATGACGAACAGATTCTTGTTGGAGTGGCTTAGATAAATAGGTGGATAAGTTTAACATTACATGTGCATTGGTTTCATGGCGAAAAGCCCATCTTCTTTGCTCTGTGAATGAGAGAGAACGCAGATGAAAAAACACTCAATTTCTCTCCCAGAATTCATGTAACAGATACCTACAATCAAGACCAGCTTTTGAGGCAAATTTACAACAATTTGTAACTACAAAGCAGAATCTTTTTAAGATCTATCAGATTTTTATTACACATAAATTTAGTCTGTGTATGCATACAACCAAGAGTCAATAACAAATATCAGTAACCTATGTAACACAGACAGACCAATTAATATTTGAAATGTCAATCCTACACTTATTTTCACAACAGCAGAACTTCCTTTCTAGGTCAGAAATTAAATTGCAAGAACTGTTTCAGCTGCTGCTCTGTTACTAAAATATTAGTATCGAAATGCAAAGCTTGAAAGTACATTCCCCAAGATTATACATGACACTAGAGTTTCGTCATGTTATTGAGCACAAAACTACACATAAACAACATGCAGTAAGTTTAAAAGAACAAAAAGAACCAACCAAAAGCAAATAAGAGCTAACAAAAATGTTAGCGGGTGCGTGTCGGATTCGCCAAAAGTAGTGTATTTTTGGAGAATCCGACACGGGTGCCGCATTGAAAGTGAAGAATCTGTGCAACTTAGAATAAGAGTGATTAACCTCGATAGTCAACGCCAGAGTTCAATTTAACAACAACAGGTCGTCCACGAATAGACTTGAGAAAATCTGCCGGAGTCTTGGTGGTTGTTGATCCCTTCTCTCCTGCTCCACTCATTTTCAGTTACTTAGTCTGTAGAATTTTAAATGCAACAAATTATCAGGAAACAACTATACTGCCCAAGCAACAATAGAGTAGTTTGACATAAAGGGCTGCAGTAAACAGGATACACATTGGTAAAGAAAATTGAAGGAAGAGAATGCAGCCACCACAAACCACCAAGTTTCCTATCTGCAAGCACTTACAAGGGAAAATTACATTTTCAGATATGTCAAAGCTGAAATTTGATCGCAATAAACTGTGACACATTCAAATAGTTTCCTAGAGTCTCAAACTAGCAAATACTTCGCAATTCATTGGAGTCCTAGGTCAACTATTAAGATGAATGTAATTCAGAGTATGTAATTAGGCCTGCCATCTAGAATGTAAATGGGCTTCTAGCATGTAACTGGAAAATATATTCTTTTCTACTTGAGTGGTATCACAGTCAGATAGATATCCTGCAGTTCGGAGTTCAAACATTCCCTCCTTAGAGTTATATTAATGCATGAGAAGTGAATATCATGTTAAGTAATAGACTATAAAACCAATTAGCTGCCTGCATCCTTGGCAGGCCTATCCACCACGTTCCACAAAGTAGAGTTGATTGACTTAATGACTTTGACAAGAAAAGATTCAAACACTGGAATTTAGGACTTTTTGTTTTTTGGACTCTGAAAAAATATGCAATTGCAAATCTCGAAAACTAAGAAAGTCTCATAATAAACAGAACTTAAGCTAGTTAAAAATATATATATAATATATAACAACACATATTGCCAGTTGTCATGATCTTAGTACCATAGCATTCATCAGTTACAAATAAACGCATCACGGGGAAACTCCGTGGAACATCAAATATCAATGGTTATGATAATTGAAAACTGGAACCACAAGAACTACAAGCAAATTCAAACCATACGAACTACAACCTACTTGTCCAAAGAAAAGAAAAAGCTATACAAAAATAGGACAATAGGAGGATGCACATACACTTACCTCGACTAATGTCATACTGGCAATAACAATATATAAATTGGCAGCTTTGGAGGTAAATGCTAGATAAAAATCATTAAGAAGAATCCGATGTTCGCTAAACCTTTTCTTATGTAGGATAAACAAGGTTTGACCTGTTTTCCCAGCACTAAGTAATAGGAGTTCAATTTATGACTATCCTTGACTTTAAAAAATAGTCATCATCATTGGTTGTGCATTTTCTCAGCTCATGTGTCTATAGATTAACGCAAATTTATTGTCCCCCTACCAGTCACAAATTAACCATAACTTCTTCTCAATTTAAAGAAAGAATTCCTTTAACTAACCCCTAGTTTGGATGGTTGTTACCCGTTGTATTGTATTGTTAGTTTAAGTACAGTGTTTGTTTTGATTGTTACTTAAATTTCATTGTACCATATCGTTTAATTCCATCGTTACGTAACGACGAAAAGACCCATTTTATGTAACGACCGATTTGGTGTAGTTGTGTCGTTACTTTAATATCTTCTTATTTTATACTTTATTTATTTATTTAATAATGCTACTTTATCATTTACCCTATCTTTTCATGGAATCCACCATATACCCTTCAATTTCTTATAGGTTTATCATTCAAATTATGGATGTATGACATTATATAATGACGAAGAACGATACAATCTATCCGAACATTATAGTCATTGATACAATACAGTACGATACAATACGATACAGCACAACACAATACAATACATTATGAAACAATACATAACAACCATCCAAACAAAGTGCAAGACAAATGCTCATATTACAAAGCGGGATTCACACTTTTCAAGCTGTCAAGGTCCAAGATTCATTATTTTTGTGTAAAAGCAGGTCTTTTTTCTAATTTATGTCAACTTTCTTGCAACACAATCAGCCCCACCAAAAAAAAGGAGGAATTAAACAACAATGCTTATAACCTTCGAATTCTGGAAAAATTACAACTTCACAAAATCAACAATGCTTCATTGCTAAGAAAGAGAAACAAACATTAAACAGTGAATTGTTGTGTCCTGTCCTAAGTAAAAGATATGGAACCCGAAACCCAAAACAGAGAGACGAAATGCAATATGGGTTTTGTATTGTTAACCATATTCTATAAAAACAGAGTTAAAACACCACAATTGAACCCTCCATTTCTGAGAAAATTAACAAAGCTTCATTCTTGTAAAAAAACAAAAGCAATAAACAATGAACTGTTGTGTTTTTACCCAAGTAAAAGACATGGAACACAAAACCCAAATCAAAAACACCAAATGCAACATGGGTTTTGTATATTGAAGCATATTACAGCAATCGAAATAGAACGAGTACAAGAAAAACATCGCAAATTGGGTAAAATTAGAACAAAAAGAAGCAAAACTTACATATTTTTACACATTAAATAAACTAAAACAGAACCTCGAAAACATACCTCAAAGAATGATTCTTCAGCAAGGTGAAAATTTGCAGAACAGAGAAATTTTGAAGGATATTGTTCGGAGCTAGGGTTTTGAATTCTTGTTTTGCTTTCAAGCTTGGTGAGTACTGATTTGTTATTGGGTCCGTATATGAGGGGTTTATTAAAAACTCTTTACAGTCCAAAAAGATGCAAGTATTGTATATTTGGTCCCTAAGCTTTTGGGTATTGTTGTAAAGTAGCTTTTGCATCTTGTTGTAAAGATGCAAGGATTGCTTCGAATTTTTTAAATATCAAATTAAATTATTTATATTGGATTTTTAAATATAAAAATCAAATCAAACCAATAAAACTCGAATTACATATATAATTCACTTTTAATGCATAGTACAATTACTACAAATGTTAAATATTTTCTAAATATGATATACTTAGATAATAAATTAAAATATTCATGAACTATAACTTTTATTAGATCATCCAAAATTTTAAGTCAAATTAAAAATAATATGTTAAGAGGATATATATATAAAAAATTAATGTTGGTTTGGATTGGCCTCTGGTTGATTTTTTAAAATCAAAATCAAACCAACTCAAATATACTCGGGTTTTTTTTGTCAATACCAAACCAAGTCAAATCAAACCATTAGTCGATTTTTTTCTCGGTTTGACTTGGTTTGCGGTTTAGTTCGATTTTAGCTTTGGTTTTATTCACCTCTAGTATGAACGAACGTGACAAATTTTTTGATGAAAAAATTGCTAACAAAAAAATGTTAAAAATCAAGGGAGAAAAATGATGGACTTAATCGATGAGCAAGTTCAACTTTCCTCGATCTTTTGATGAATTTCTTTGTAAAAATAAATAATGGATAGATGTCAATTATTTTTTGCTCGAAAATATATCATTCAATTTCAATTTTTAAATATTTTCATGTTACTAGCATGTTAAGTGTTTAAATTTTAAAAGCACGAAATAAATGTGGGATTTCTATAATATAAACGAAATAAACATTTATTTTTTAAGTTCAAATATCAATCGTGGTGTTAAGTTCTTTAATTATTAGTTTACCTTTATCCTATGTGCCTAATGAGACTTTTGAATTAGCGTTAGGTTTGCCTTCATCCTATGTCATGGAAAATTAATTCCTTAGTAGTACAAATCGATTAATTCATATATTAGATATGCATTATTAAAAATATGACATATTTTAAATAATTAACATATTTTATGTAATGAACATTTGAGAATACACATAAAAAAATTTCTTTTATAAATTTAATTTCAAATATGTATTCATCATATAAACTAAATCGATCAATATATTCAACTAATAAATATTATATGTTATGTACTTCCAAGTAGATCGAGCAAGTGGATAAATTGATTTTGAATTTTGAAAGCTCTATTACGAGGGCCTCCATAATAATTAAAAGCAATGTCGGCACTTTTGTCGGACAAAAAAATTATAATGCCAAACTACATTTTACGTGTGAATTTCATGAAGATAAAAGTGGGTGTAATGTCCATTATGATTCATGCACATAGATATGGGCATCAACTTTATCATAATGTATATAAAACAGGACCCCATTTTTTTATTTTCAACCAAGTGAGGTAAAGATTTAGCCATCAGATTTTCTCATATCATCAAAAATGACAAAATCATAGAAAATGAATATTTCATTTTATATTGTGATTATATAAACTTATTTCCATCAATATTGGATGGAGCCAGATATTCACTATTTTTTGGTTTTATGATATGATGGAACAAAGCAAAATGTCTCTTTAAATTGTCTGCGCTTCTTTCAATTGTGAAGTAGCAGTTAGTCAATGTAACTTTCGACGCTCATCATAGGTCATCCGGAAATAATCGCGCTATGTTTTTAAACATAGGGGTCAGACTGCGTACATCCGATCTCCCCTTACCCCGCAATGGACGAGAGCCTTTGAGGCATTTGGGTAATGTTATTGTATTGTGATTATATAAACTTATCTATCTTCTTGGCTATTATATATCCAACCATCAAGTTGTCAACTCTAGCTACTGGCAATAGCTACGTGAGCTAAACGTGTGTACCTCTTTTGGTTTTGGCATTTACTATATGCTATGATATTAATGTAAGGATATATAATACTTACATCAATTACTTCACTTAGTAATTTTATTAGATCGTGATGAGATGATTGAAATTCCTCCATTCTTAATTTGGGAGTACAGATTTCAAAAAATGAACTTTATAATATACAAATTTGAATTAATCAGATTTAACCATAGGTAGATAGATATCACGAACACCAAGTTGAAAAAAGGAGAGCAACGTAACTTTCACAATTTTCTTCATTTTTTTGTTTTTTTTATATATTTCTGAAAACATAATTTTCTATGAGTAATATTCTCTCCTACTGTCTTCGAAATTATAGAACGCATCACGTTAATAGTAATATATTTAAATAAGTAATAAATATATATGTACTCTCAATCTCTCTAAATATATATATGAAACAATTGCATATACACTTGGGAGTGACGAACAAGTGGATCAAGTTAAATAAGTCAATCAAAGATAAACAAGGTGAAAACGAGTGATCTTGGGAATACGTATTGTCATTACAAGTTCTTCTTTCTTATTCTTTTTTCGCCTTTTAGGGTGTGTCTGGTACTATAAAAGAGAATATTTTTCATATTTTTGTTGAAAATATTTCTTTGAAAAATGAGTGATCTTGAATTGAGAAATTTTTCATATTTTTGTTGAAAATATTTCTTTGAAAAATGAGTGATCTTGAATTGAGATCGAGAAGTCCAAATTTGATTCTCGAGTCAAGGGCTGGAGTCGGGGGAGATCGGAAGTTGGCTCCCAGCTCTAGAAGTGTTTCTTTGACATATTGGTGCATGAACATGATGCAAGTTTCAGTGACAAATCTGTAAATAATGGATAAGGTTACTGTTTTTTTTTTCTATCTTATTTGAAATTTGAGTTTATGACCAAAATAATTTTGAAACCCCGTTATATGACTTCACTAGACATAGTTCACTTCTAATAATTACATTTAAACACACATAAAATGTTATTTGGACTCTTGAAAAAAAATAAAATGAAACTTTACGCACTTGAATAAGTAGCCTATGTTACTTAAATTTTTCTAAAAATATTATTGGACCTTATATTTCTCCAAAACTATATGCATTACTTTTAAAAGATTCGTTAATACACATACATACAATAATAATTTTAAAGTCCAAACAATATAGATATATAATAGTCGCAATTAAATAGATAGGTATAGTAATTTCAGGACCATAAACATAAATACTAGTTCAAGTACTTTTTTGAAGAAATGATTTGGTCCTCAGATCCCCTCAGCACACCATTGCTGAAAATTGAAAATCCACCCTATCATTTAAGAAAAATCCTCTACTTGCCTAATTTTTATCAACTTGACCCAAAACAGGTCTGTCATAGTTTGTCCGCATCAAACTATATGAACTGTAAACAACAATTTAAGATATTTTTTTTTATCATGCTATCAAAGATAAAGATTGAAGCTTTAGTGGATACCTCGAGAATGTTTCCTCGAGTTGTTTTGAGGAATCAAACAGCTGTTATCGATAGAGGTAGAGTTACCAAACCCCCTCAGCACGGAAGGTGAAAGCTTGAGTAGACGGATTAAATTAAAACAAACAAACAAAAAATGTAATACTCTAAAGGGGATAAGAAAATAGGAACCATCACTATTGTATAAAGAAAATTCAAGAAGTTAATAATGTAGTTAACAGTATTAATGTTGATTATTTTGCTTATGTAATTATTAATATTAACTTTTCAAGGCAGAAATTATAAGAAGATCTCAGTTTAGAAATCATTTTAGTGTTAGCCCATTCTCTCTTTTTCTTTTTACTTTGTTTTTGTTAATTATGCAATCATCTTTACTATTTTATTTTTCTATGTTGGTAAAGTTATTAATATTTAATTATTACTTTTTTAACCTAAAGTTGTTTGGACTTTTGAAAAATGTTGCGAAATTCATGTCAAATTCTTCAAAATAGATTATTTTTAGAGGATTTGACATGCACCCGTTGTTATTTTTGAAGAGTTTGAACATCATAAGTTTTAATCAATGAAACAGTTTTCTTTTTCACTATAATTTAATAAGCAGAAAAACTGTAACAAACTCCATATGTTCATCTTCAAGATTCTCCCTTTTCTTTTCTTGTGAAGTTTCTCAGAAAGACTACTTTGACAGCTCATTGATGCAAGAAAAACAGAAATTGATGATGAATTATTTTTATCAAAATATCTTCACTAATCTTATTTAAGAATGGATTATCAACAAGCCGTATTAGGTATATGTAAGCTATTTCATGATAAAACAAGAGATGATTGTTCAGATGGTAAGCACCCTTCATGTCCAACCCTAAAGTTAAAGGTTTAATCACCAATTAAGGAGCAAGAAGATGAAAACTCCTAAAAAGCAATTTAAAAAACTTATTTAGCGACAGATAAACGATAAATATTATAGTAAATTTTCTAGTATCATTTTTTAGTGAATTTTCCCAAGAAGGATGAGAATAGAAGAGACTATGAAATAATTAACTTTATTCACTCAATTTACTATCTTAAACAACAACAAATATACCCCAGAGTGATTCCATTAGTGAGTTTGAGGTAGGTAACGTGTATTACAGTCTCATCCTTATCTAGTAAAATAGTGCAAAAATGAATAGTAACAAGAAAAGAATCGAAGAATAAGATAACCTTTTTGCTAGTTCAAAGTAAATCTTGATGAATAGTAATTAGTACAAAGTACCAAATCAAATTTATTTATTTTTAACCTCCAAGTTGCAATACTAGCCACAAAATACAAAAGTATCAAAGCAAGTTGGCCATGGCTAGCCAGCTACTCATACTACTACATATGACAACAACTACATTACAATTAATAATACTAAGTCATAGGCCAAAGTAAATTAGCATTGCCTTTTTTGTTTTCTTCTTTTTGAAGTTAACTAGATTTAAACAAAAGTAAAATAAGTTCATTTAGTCATACCACGAATTAGTTGGCAAATTCTCCAACAACTCTGGAACATAATCTTCTCCGACATAATCTTCAAACGATAGATCCGAATTATCGGTCATCGTTGTTTCATTAACACTATTCACATGATTAGGTACTTCTTGATGATGAGTCGTAGTACTATCTTTTACAGCAATTTGTTGATCATTTTTCTCACCGACAGCTTGGTTAACCGCGGAGTAATTCGTGTGTTGGCCAGTGAGTTGTTGGACTAAAGCTCTGAATTCTTCAGCACTAGTGTTCACCTTCATTGGATTTGAAATATACACAACTTTAACTGGTTTTTTCTTGGGGCTTTTGGGCTGTTTGTTTGCTTTTCTTGAATGTACACTAAGCATTTTATCCATGGATGTTTCTTTGTGCTTGGTTTTGAGGTATTTAGGGAAATGGAGAACTGGGTTTTTTCCAGGAAGATGTAAAGGAAAAGAAAAAATAGGAGTGAAGAAAGGGAAAGAGCCAAGTGGATGATAAACGGACACGGATATGTAGTACTACAAGTAGATAGAAATGAAGTTAAAGAGGCTCATTTTATGGAGCGTTGTGTTCACTACATAAAGATAAACAAAGTCTACTCTATATTGTTGTGTGCGTGCACGTTTTTGGGTTTTCTGTTCTATTTAGAGGGAAGGACTCTCCGTCAAAGATTTTTCTATTCGAATTTGAGGCCTTTTTGTTAAGGAAGGATTATACAATTTGATCCGCTGCACTTTATATATTTATTGATTTAGAGAAAGCATATGATAAAATATCAAACAAGGTTCTTTGGTGGGTGAGGAAAAAGTAATGAATATTGAGTGCATGTTTAGATTGGTTTATTTTAGGTGTTTTTAAGTTAAAATAGTTTTGAAGTGTTTGTGTTAAGTTAGCAAGTATTTATAAGCATTTATTCAGGATTTCAACTTTTGACTTATAAGTTATAAGCTAAAAGTCAATCCTAATGGACTTTAAGTGGGTGTCCAGATTGACTTAATTTTTAGACTTTTGACTTTTAAATCTTTTTTTAGTTTTGAAACGTTTAATAACACAAAATAATAATTAAAAAAATAATTAAAACAAAATTAAAAGTTGAAACTCGCAACTTATAAAAGAGCAAGTAGCTCAACGCAAATCAAAATATTGAGGACCATATATGATGTATATTCTTTGTTAATGATAATGTTGTGTTAATTAATGAAATTAACGAAAGTGTTAAATATAAGTTTGAACTATGGATACACACTTTACAGAGTCAGAGTTGTAGGACATAGAAGTAAGATTTGATATACATCTTTGTTACCGATTTGTGATATATTAGTTGTTATAGAATTATTTATTGATCGATTATTTATCATTATTGATTTAATTATTAAGATTTTATATAAAAAAGATATTGAAAATCACTTAAAAATTCAACAAGATAACAAAACAAATAAACATATTGTATTGAATTGTTAGATGACACCCGCTAAAAAATAAATACTAAAATCTTGTAGAATAGCTAAAAGTTTGAGACAGTTAAAATGAAAGTATGAAATTAAATATTGAGCTTATATAACAAATGATGTAAGGATAATCAATTAACTTACTATTGAGTTATTGCTCGATTAGCATGTTAAAGAAAAAAAATTTCAAATCATTAAAAATCAATAATTTTATATATAAACAAATTAAAATTATTATCAAATAACTAAACTAATGAGTCAATAACCTTCTTTAATATTTTAAATTATTGATTTTGATTCAATTGTAAAGTCGGTAATGGACTAAAACGATGTTACACTGTTCAGTTTGTGACGCACGCATTTGGAAGGAGCGTGAAACGTAGTTATAGTAGAAAGCCATCAAGTTCCAGTATACCGACACGTGGCAAAGCCTATGACGTCATACGTGTGCCAGTGGCTGGCGTCACCGACTTAAGTCCCGATCACGACTTCATAACTCGGGTCGGATATTTAAGTCGCCGGGTCAAATGGACTCAAATCTATTTCTTAATTTCTT
>JAOTQJ010000002.1:17231045-17249800 GCA_025642045.1 Solanum sejunctum | reverse complement strand
AATTCAATGTAAAAGCTGTCAATTTTTTTCTGGGAGGAAGATAATTCCATAACTTTAGTCATGTTGGTCACGTAATTCACTGGAAAAGTTTTCAATCACTTGAATTTTTGTCTACAAATAGAAGAAAAATGTAACAACAATGACAGCAACAACGTTAACAAAATCTATTTGATACTTATCTTATCGTATTTTACAAGAATAGCAAGATTTAGACGTCCAATTCTTTGGAGTTTCAATATTTTCTTATACTTATATTTGATAAAATTAAGATCTTTCATGACAGAAATTTTGTAAATTATTTGTATCTATATTGTTTCAAGCTATATCATAAAAGTTTTTTTAAAATTTGAGCCTCAAGTATGTAATAAGAATATTTCATCATGTTTAATTAAAATAAGTTATAATTTGAATATCTAAAAATATTTACTAATAATCAAATTTAAGAGATTGTCGTCCGTCGATGTATTTATTACTATATTGAAATATGATCAATGTGGAAAGCAAGCTGTTACATCGCACGTGCCTTGACATTTTAGAAAAAATACATTTGTTCATACAGGATATTATCCTTAATGCTGGGAGGCCCCCACATTTGTGGAACAACTCAACAACAATATATATGCTTATTTATAAATGGTGTGACACCTATGAGTGAGGATGGATAGGATTTTACGTTGACAAGCTTTTAATATCAAAATGAATGAAGATAGTAAAAAATATTACAAGATATAATATAAGTTGACAAATTTTTGAGCTCGATTATGGCATAAAATAAAGATACAATTTATCAGATCAAAACATATCATGATTTTGAGTTAAGGATTGATTATTGTTGCGTAGTAATTTGAGATTGCTATTATATGTTAGATAGGGTGCTTTCACTTTCCAAGATATTATTATATACTACCAAGGAAGCAAGATCAAGTAACAATGAAAGTTTTCACTTAATATTAAATTAATCAATCAAGTGACTAGTATTTGTAGAATATTTATTCAATATTCGTGTAATGATAGGAATTGTCATTACTCATTACGTGACTAGCAAATCATTGTAAAAAGCCTCGAGCATAAATATATTATGATGCTATAATTATAGGCCGGTGTAGCATGCCCGCATCGTCACGATTACTTACCTCCCACCAACATATATACCATATAATTCTGTCCAATAAGACTTAAACAACCAATGGTTGCTTACTGTAGCCATTGTTTGGACATGAATTTGGTGGTATTTGAAAAAAAAAGGTATTGTGGAAATTGAAAGATGAATTTCACTTGAAAAAATGACAAAATTCTTATTTGAAGAAGTGGTTAGGACTAACTTGTCAAATTTGAAAAAAAAGACTATTTTGAAAGAAAGAAAGTGGAAAACAAGGAAAAGAAAAAAGGGGGATGTCCAAACAGTCTAATAGTTTTTCATTTGCCAAAACACATACCAATTTGCAAAAAATCAAAAGCTCTTCCAGTAAAAATACTTTACATAATGTACAGACATACTATGCCTTAATGAGTACAGTAATTGATCAAGAAAGAAGCAAGCAGACTAATGCTCGTGCTTGACGCGAGCCTTTAGTATTCCAGGGAGAGGAGGTGAGGTTGGAAGCCTGCCAGATGAGTTTGGCACTGTTGGATGAGGGATTTGATGTTGATGCTGAAACATGTTGGCCATACTGGAACTCGGACCTTCACCTCCATCAGCAGATACATTCTGTGGAGCAGCACCATTGTTTGGTCTTCCGCAAAAATTCATTGCTTTGAGGATATAATTATCGTCATGCAACTCAAATGGAGTGCTGGAATTCGCAAACCACATTTGAATGAGTTAATGAATGTCGATGATGTTTTTGGAATGTCGTAGGTTAAAAATATGTCAAAAGTATGAATAACTTATGTATAGGACTCAGCCGAGTCATCCACACTTTCATTGAACCAAAAGGAGTATAGACGTTCCAAGGCCACTAACCTGTTGAAGTCGAAATGCACCAGCTGCATATCTTCTGATATTTCCACTTCGACTGTAGCATGAGGACGGGTCTAAAGCACCACAAGAAACATAAGGGGCATTATAACAACGAAATGCTACGACAACAGCATTACAATCTCTGTTTTCAATTCAATTCTATGGCTGAAATTTGTCGATGCATGCAAATTAGAAAATGCTGCACGAGGACATTGACGAAAAAGCAGTCATACACTCCCAAGTCACAACATACGAGTCCCTGTTTTCGCAACGACGACAAGAACTACATACCCAGTGTAATTCCACAAGCGGGACCTTGGATGGTAGAGAGGCTCTTCCGATAGACCCTCAGCTCAAGAAAAAACATAAGCAGATAGGACTTGAGCCAAAATATGCAAAGAAGAAAAGTTACATATCATGGACAAATGCCTCCTTTTTTTACTAGATTCAAAGTACAACCCCATAAGCCCTGCTAAGATTGAGCGCTACTACTTCTGTGGTGTATTACTAGCGCCAAGTGAAAACAAGGCACACAGAAATGGAGGAAAAGAAACTAACAGAATAGAATATGGACTTAAAAAATCTATAAGTTAACCACAGAAGTTTTTTCTTTAAAAAATATTGTGACTGTAAACTCAATATGTAAGATATATACAGAAGCTCATCTTCCTTCCAAGCTTCAATCAAAATGGTCTTGATAGGTGTTCTATTCTTCTAGATGCACAAAAGCTCTACTCACCCAAGACTAGAACAACTCTTAAGTAGGCGTCACATGTTATAACTCACTCATTTTCAGCAACTTAGCTAATCTTAAATAGGCATTTGGACAATATTTCGTTGAACAAAACCAACATACCCAATATAATCCCACAAGTAGGGTTTATGGGGGTTATGTGTACGTACACAACCTTAACTCTGCTCAAGTAATGCATACAGAATCAGTATCAAGAAATGCAGTACTGAAGAAGCAATGTTGAAAATAATGGAGAAAAAAATAGTAGAAACAACATATAATACAATAACCGGAACAAAGAAAACATGTAATTATAAAATTGAAGACTAAGATATTAGGAGATTAAGATATTTGTGTAAGGAAAACTAGGGAAAGCTCGACTACCTACTAACGTTCTAAACACTCTTCGACCTCCATATCCTCCTATCTAGGGTCATGTTCTCGGAAGTTGCAGGTGCATCAGGTCCTATCCAATCACATCTCTTCAGCTTACTTCTACCTCTACCCTTCCCTACACCTACTATAGCCAACTCACACCTCACACATCCTCATTGCAGGACAATATTTCGTTGAAGTTGAGAAAAAAAGGTATTGAGAAGTTGATTTTGAAAGAGAGTATTTTACATGTTCTCTTCTGTACAAATACGATCTCGTGAAAAGAAATTACATATAGGGAAACCCTCTCTTATTTTCTCCTTATTCAGAGACCAGAGGTACTCTATATCTGTCTTCTCATTCTTATAAAAAAGTTATCCTTCTGATTTTTATTAGAAAGAAGGTCAAATGTAGGTGAAAAGCAAGCAACTTCAATTTAATATCATATTTGTTGGGCCTGAGCTAGGTCAAAATTCACTTGACCTCAAGTAGAGCTAAGATAAGTTGACGAAAGCATGTTGCCCAAAGCTTACTTGCCTCGCTTGTAGCTTAATCCAACAAAAGAAATCATGAGATGACATATTAAAGAATGTAATGATTTGTAGCAGGTATTTACTAATTTGCTAAGCAATACCAATAATAATAGATGATTGTTGAGCATTTACCTGCACTAAAATAAACGGTAAAGCCACACCACCACTAGGAGCATTGCCTGAGCCATACAACTGCTCATTGCGTTTTATGAGGTTCTGCAGCCCCACATGCTATGAAAAAGGAAAACACTTCAGTTAAAAGAAAAATAAGGATTACAGGGCCACGGTATCATGCATATCAGCATTGTGAAAGATATCAAATTTATTATCAAAATTGAACTAAAGACGGTGCTTAGAGAGAAGTCATACTTGATCTTCTAGTTCTTCTAAATAGGCTGCTTTCTTTTCGATCCTGTTTCTCAAGCTAAGACGCTCAGTCTGCAGTTAAAATAAACATCAGATTAGATAAAACAGATCAACTGATGTGTGCCAAAATTGATGGCTCATTCAATGCAATAAAAAAGAGGAAACAGAAAGACACAGAGAGAGGGGTAAATACGAAATTGAAAATTTTAAAATCAAACCTTTAGCTCCTCAATATCATTTGCATCAGTTCGGGGTAAACCCTTCCACTGTATTTCCTTTTTATCTTTAGAAATGATATCCATAGCCATAAGTACGTTCAGAGCATCATAGACTCGTCGTCTGATGTTTTTCTCATCATATTGTTTCTGTCATAATAAAAGGTTCAAACTAATATGATTATTATTGAAAACAAGGAAGTTCAACACTTATGAACCACGAGGATGGAGAAAAACCTGATCTGGGCATGCAACACTATTCGTAGCATCAGAAAACTCAGCTACAAGTTCATCTGCAACCTGAGCAAGACATCAACTTATCAGAAAACCCTTGAAAAGCAAATTGTTCAACACAGGAGAATGTAGCAAGCAGAAATCAGCAACAGAAAACTACAAAATATGTTAGCATACAATTACAGTGCAAATAAATCCTTAAAAGCCTACAACAGAACTAAACTACTCTTGTATTGTCAAAGTTCTGGGGACACGGGTGCAGGAATAACAATAGAATACCCAATGTAATCCCTCAAGTGGGGTAAGCCCCCACCTCTAGAGGTAGAGTGGTTGTTTCCGCCTTTTCAGAAGATCCTCGACTCAAGTACAACAAATCAAAGTAGTTATCAAAAAAGAAATGTGGCAATGAAGAAAAACTGTCAATTAATAGAGGAAGTTGTACAAAGCATCAAGAAAAAGACCAGTAACACCAATAAAATAATGTGGTAACTGAAACACAATATACACCATATAGTAACAGATATCAAAAGTAGAATACTTCATGAATAAGGCTAATCCTATGACCGTCGTGGTGCTTCCAGGCTCCCACCAAGCCTATTCCCACCGAAAAGCAAGACAAAGCTCAACTACCTACTAACATTCTACTCTAATCCGCGATCTTCGTGCCCTCCTGTCTAAGATCATGTCCTCAGCGAGCTGAAGTTGTGTCATGTCCTGCCTAATCACCTCCTCCCTATACTTATTCAGCCAACCTCCACCTCTCACATACCCACTATATAGCCCTCTTGAACCTCGTCACTGGGGCATTTGCGCACGTTCTCTTCACATGCTCAAACCAATTCAGTTTTGCTTCCCTCATTTTGTCTACCACAAAAAACCATTCCCATAAGTGGTGAAGGGATAACTCTTTATGAAATACATTCCATAACATTTACAGAATGTCGGGCCAAAAATAGATAACATCAATGAGTCTGGAGTTCACAAGATGAAAACAACCCAGCTCAAAGAGTTTCTTTAACTGATATAATCTGCTAACGTAAGTTGAGCATTAATTACAGTGACCTCTTCTACTTTGAATATGTAAATGAGGCTATATAGAGTGTTGAACTTGCTTGAAGATTCACAGTTAAAGTATTTCAGCTTTTTGTGTATAAGAATGTCCTTTGGAGGATTCTTTTTTTCCTGAGATTTACAGAAAATTGATGCAGCAAATTCTTGAACAAGTACAACTTTGATTGTAAATATACTAATGCAAATATCCAACAAACAGAACAGATAATCCACATCTCAATGCTCATGCCATGGACATAATGAATAACAATATATATCTTGAAGACAGAAAACAACCTCAGTACTAGTTCTAAGCAAGAAACACCACAAATTCTAAGCCCTTGTGAGACATTATTATGCATAAAAGCCATTTAGTGAATCATCTCATAATTAATACTCTCTCTATTTCAATTTTTTGGTTCTACTTTCCTTTCTAGTCTGATTCAAAATGAATGCCTCTTTCATTTATTGGCAATTCTTTAATTCCAACTTTTCACGTGGCATATTTAAAATCACAAGATCAAAGGGCATTTTAGTACAGTTGACATATCTTTAATTTAAAACCACAAAATTGAAAGTTGTCTTTACTTTCTTAAACTATGTAACATATCAACACAGGACAAACAAATTGAAATAGTGGGAGTAACTATTACATATATCTAGTGATCTACCTCTAAATCTCTTACCATAGAGAGGTAAAGGCAATTGAAGGATGGTTAAAAGAGCAGCTCGGTGCACTAAAGCTTCCGCAATGTGCAGGGTCCACGGAAGGGCCTGACCACAAGGATCTATTAAGAAATCAGGTGATGCTCGAACCCTTCATAGTCCTTGTTGCACCTGGGACCGCATGTAAGACTAGGGATTTCTAAAGAATTTATATTCATAAGCTTTGTCTGATTGGGAAAGCCAAACTCTTGCAAACCAGCCTATATCGACCAACAAGATTTGGGTGGCGGTGCAGGATCCCCACCGAATTTGGTATATTTACCTTGGGTGCTTTGACTACATCTATGACTAAGAAGTGTAGATTGTTCAGTATTTGGTTCGCTTATTTGGTTTATATCATCTCTTTTGCAAATAAAGAATTAAATTTTATTAATTTTAGTTCAATGGTGTTAATTAATCGAAATATATACGTATATATCTTGTGATAATATAAATTAATTTGTTGTATCTGAGCACCTGTATCGGGACTCGGATCTACCCCAAATCCTAAATCTAAATGGTAAAGAATCCGACATCCAAATGTACGCCCTTAACAAGTAGCCGCATCCAAGACAAGTTATGTAGATACAACCGAATGCCAGAAAGAGGAGCTTGGATAGAGGAAACCAAACAATGGAAATTTTAGAAACCAAGCTCATCTTAGAGTGACAAGCTGTCAATAAGGGAAACAGCCATTGACCCAATTATTCACAACTTAGTTGACTTCTCAACAACTAAGACTTCACTCCTTGCTCCACTTTCTAAAATGTAGTAAAAGTTACCATCAGTTCTTTGGTACATTTAGAAAGAACTTTAAAGATAGCGTTTACCATCCGTAGTTCAAGCAGAATGACATACCTTACCATAAGAAAAGTTAAGTGTCAAACAGCAAACAAGGGAGAACGTCACAATGTTTTCAAGGGTTAGAAAAAAGGCAGGACCATGGAACCTCCAAATTACCCTAAATATATACAATACCTCCCCCGAACATGACACATTTCTCAGTTCAGAAGTCCTATGGAATGGGAACTTTTGATACCATAGATTCATCCTAATGGTAAAATGTGAACACCTATGTGTTTGTATAAGACATGAAAAACGGACTTAAGTTTGATTTTCAATGCTAATAGTGTGATATTGCACAAGTAAAAAATACTCGTATGACACAAGTTAGAAAGAATGGAAGGGTCAGATAAAAAATGTTAGATGGAAGAATCAGATTAAAAAAGTGTATCTCAAAATAGATATAGAAGTTAGCATATTCCTTTGTAGTTTGCTCACTAGGTGCTGTCCGAACCAGACACCAAACACCTCAGTCATCCAAATGAAAAATCATCATCATACATCAGTCATTATAATAAAAGAATCTAAGTGGGACACCACAAATACATTGTACAGATGAGAAAGGGTTTTGAATATATAATAGAATTTGGAAGTAAAAAGGCACAACTATTTAACTAAGTTTGCTTAATTATACCATCCATTTGTGAAACAAAGATAAAGATAAAGGAAACACCAGAAAATTTTAAAATAACCTATTGTTGATAATATTACGAATTTCCTCAAGCTAACTTACCTCATTATACGTAGTTCTTCCTTTGCTTTCCACTTTCTCACAAACTGTAGATAGAGAACAATAGCTTAGTAATTAATAGGAATGTTTGCAAGTTGCAACACACAAGAAATAAATGAAATGTGAAATAAAAGCAACCCAGCTGCTGCAAAATTTAAGACGTTTCTGCAACATAATAGCCAAAAGAAGATGAAGAATTATTAAGCGAAAAAAAAAAAGAAAACCTTTCATGCTAAACTGTCTGAGTCCTCTACCACTCTTATCCCCTCCAGTAGCACGCTGAGCTCTTTTCTTTTTCCTGTTACTGACAAGAAGTTGAGGTAAGTATACATAAGGAAACATTACTTATATGAAACTATTGACATGCACTTTTAACAACTTAATTGTGAGTTCCATGTTAAGCCGCATAATGACACTGTCATCTAGCAAATCATCAAATGTGAAGAAGAGTGTAACATCACCGCCTATGATGTCTACCCACAACAATGAACACTCATTGTTTCTTAGATAATATTAAAGGGTCATGCTTTCCCAAACTCAGAAGGACCATCACCTTGACAGCAAATATTCTAAGAGGTTAAAATAAAAAATTGTCTGCATACCCAGATCAGGTAGCACGAAGCTAGCACGGTCGCAAACCAAATTGCTATGAAGTTGAAAAGACATATCGTGTGTTACTGTAGCACTGCATTCCTATGAGCCTTTTGCACTTACTTCTTCTGACATATTTCTCCTAATGTTATAGCATTATCAATTTCCACGTGTCCTTGTTATACATTAGCTCAGTCTTCAAATATGTTGCTCGGACTCTCCAAAATTGATACTGCACCCATATCGGATTCTTCTGAAATACACTACTTTTGGTAATGTTCTAGCATTATCAATTTTCATGTGGCCATGTTATCCATTAGCTCAGTGTTTAACTATGTTGCTCAAACTCTCCAAAACTAACTAAGTTGCGTGGACTCTTCACTTTCAATGCCGCACACATGTCAAATTCTCCTAAAGTACACTACTTTTGGCAAATCCGACGCGCATCTGCTGACTCTTCAAAAGAGTCCAAGCAACATAGAAAACTGATGCCACGGGCGACAGATTCTTCAAAAGTACACTACTTTTAGAGAATCCGACACGCGTCTGTTGCAATTTTACAAAGTCCAAGCAACATAGGTAATTAAGCCATGTCAATGCTTCTTAAATTCAAGATTAGCTAATCCAAGTTCCATCATCTCATGGCTTAGCAATTTACTATAATTCCTCTAGACTAGCATTTCATTTACTTATCGGATAGACTAGTAAAAACAACAGAATCCGAGGTTAATCCATGAATTAAAGTCTGCACAACACTTATTATCTATACATATTCTTAACTCTTCAAATTTTCATCACAGATACACAGTCTGATACATATATCCTGAATCCACTTCTACACTAAATAGAGTTCTATCTTCAAAAAGCCCAAGCAATAAAGATATCATTTTTCTCTCTTTATGAAAACCAAACAGATAGGATTACAAGAAGAAGAAAAGGCTCACCCAGCTGTCCCTTGAGATCCGGCATCATCAGCATGAATATCAAGATTGTTTAGCCTATGAAAAGTGCTGTCACTGGCAGGGGTTGCCATGGCCGCTTCACTTCTGCTCGATGGAGACCCGATGCTGCTACTGGTAGAAACCGATTGACCCGAAACAGTAGTCCCCCATGACCTTGTACCTCCACCCCCTCTACCATTACCCCCTCTTGAAACCTCTGAAGGATTCTTTCCCCCATCCTCCAAATTATTCAACATTCCCAATAAAATGCCAATCTACACTTGACCCAGATGAAATTTGCTTGAATTACTAAAAGTCCTAGCAAAAAGCTGAGAAATTTATAACAGAAAGTTGAATCTTGATAACCCAAATGATAAACCTGACAAAAGAGAATTATGGGTTTTCCAAGCAGATGAAAAATTAACAAATTTGACAGATACCCATGTGAGAATTAAACTAAGAAATCAATATCTGAGGCGTTCATGAATGGAATTCTTTTGTTTTTGGAGCTTTAGCAGGATTCTTGATCATACAAAGGCGGCAGGGAGAATAGTTTGTTTCGAGCTTGAGGAAGGAGGGAATTAAGTCCAGGTCTTCTCAAGAATTTAATTTTTTTTTTCCCATTTAAAGTTTTGGCTTTTTTTTTCTTTTATATTATATATATATATATATAAAGAAAAAATCTCACTTTCATTGTACTTAGAAAATTGAGATTGCTATTATTTGAACACAATTTGGGTGAATATTTTTTTGGCAAAGTGGCTTGTTATGTGTTTTTTGAATTTATAATTCCTGAAAAATAATTTTTTAATTTTTATGAGATAAAAATAAAATTGTGTATACTTTATTATTTTTAGATTTTATGTGTAAAAATGCATCCAGTGCATTGCATGACATTTAACGTTTTATGAGAGACAATATGATTAGCTTTTCTTTATTTATTTATACCTTTAAAGAAGCGCTTCTTCCATTTCTAAGACTTTTAGAGGTATTTTTATGTTGTTAAAGTGTTTTAGTAAATGTAAACTATATAATAGAAAAGTCATGGCTTCGACATGACCCTTGTTGTCATTCAAGAAATGGTTAATACATTGATGTCATTTAAATTGTGTTGTCTTTTGGTAATTTGCTTACTCTCAACGTGTTCATTTTATATTATTCATCGTTTTTATGAGAAACAACGCATTAGCTTTTTCCTTCCTTGGTTTGTATTTTTGACCAAGTGTCTTTTTAGTTTCTATAGGCTTTCGATAGTACTTTTATGTTGTTATTATGGTGTTCTAGTACTTTTTATATAATTTAAATTATATATTAAAAAGGCTATAATTTTAATATGATTATTTTTGTTATTTAAAAAGTACTTAATTTATTAATGTTATTTACATTACGTGATTTTTAATAGTTTGTTTTATATCTCAATGCATCCATTGCATATTATGCATCATTTTGTGAGAGACAATGCATTAACTTTTTTCTTTCTCCGTTAGTATTTTTGAAGAACTTCTTTTATAGGTTTTCAGCTGAGGGTTAAGAAAATAACCTTTCTACTTCTATGAAATAACGGTAAGGTCTGTGTACAATCTGCCCTTCCCAGACCCCACTTGTGGGATATTACTGAGTATATTGTTGTTGTTGTTGTTTGTTCTTTTATAGGTTTTCAGAAGAAGTTTTGTATTGTTATTGATGTGTTCCAATACGTTCTATATAATTGAAATTATAATATTAGAAAATCATGTTTATTCTTTATCATTTAAGAATGAATAATTTGTCAATATCATTTATAGTATTTATTTTTTAAAAATAATTTACCTATACATTTATCGCCTACCATCTACTATATATCTTTACACACACATTGCTTCATAAAAAACATGAATCTTGGCCCATTTAGAAGAAGCCCAAATTTCAATACACATTGGCCCAATTTCAGAAATGAAGATTAAGGCCATCTTTCGGCCCAGTCTACACCATTTTCACTTGCCTGCGATTTCTCCGTCTCGTTATCGGTGAGCTGATCTCCGGCGAAATTGAGTTGTGAGTTTCTTTAATTTTTCTAATTGTTATAGTTAATTATCTTTTGCTTATATCAATTGGATTATTAATTACTGGGAGCTGATGTAAGATTAAGTCTGAGCTTTTATAGTGTAACAATTTTTGCTAATAGAAATTATAATTCAGAGCAGCTGGTTTAGCTATTAGGTTTACTAGAAACTTAATCCTTTGATTCTTGAATTAAAAAGTGACAAGCTTTATTTGTTTTTCACTTCTAAAAACTGTATTAAAATGTCATTTGAAACCTCTCATAGAGATTTGAGGTCGCGGATTAGGTTAGAAAGTTAATAGGTAATTGAGTGTTGCCCGACGGTTACACTCGGCAGTAGTTGTTTGTATATAGATATTGATTAATGTGCCTAAGCTCCTATAGTGTTCAATGCCCCCGTCCATTTTTGTAGATAGATGTGATTATTTGTGAGATGTGATTTAGATAGCTTCACTTGAGTTTCAGTTTTGTATACTGAATGTGGGGTTGTGTCTTACAGAGTTTAAAGTCATCATACATCTGCAATGCCTCACAGAGCTCGGCCTATGGCAGGTCTCCTGCTGTTTACTGGACTTAACGTTGTTTTGGTCTCAACGATATCTCCTGTCTATGATTTCGTATGCTTCCATCCATATTGGGAAAGAAGAGTAAGATTTGTTATCATCATATCCTCAATCAAGCTGAAACCTATTCTTTGTTTCAGCAATCATAGGCTTGTATTAGTGCTTTTCCATTGTTTCCTTGTTTATAATTCTCTGGCCAAGTTATTTTCCATGGTGAAACATTTATTGGTATTAGTACTGGTAAGTATGTTTGCCTTCTTTGCATGAATCATACAATTATCATTGACATGTTTCAAGTTGCTGCAGCTTTAATGCAACAGTTATATTACCGATTCAGAGAATTAAGTTGCTTTTAGTAAACCAACACTTTCGAGTGTGAGTAGGTTTAGCAGAGAGTTCTCTTTAAGATTGATAATTTGAAGTAGATTTGAAATTCTCTGAACTTTTCCGAACCACCTAAGCTGTAATTCGTATCAACTGCTCTAATTTCAACATATTACTTTGTCTTTGTACTCTTTCTCCCATATTTCCGATAGCTTTATTTTCTAAATCTATTTCAGAGAGAGCATCGGCGTCAGGAACGTGAAGCAGCTTTGAGAAGTTCAACATCTGCTTAAGTCTGATACCAAAGTCAGACATTCGGTATATATAGCAGATTATCTTAATTTAACTTGGTCATGAGAGAAAAATGACTTATATTCAGTGAAAGTATTTAAAGAGCGAAAGAAGTTGAGTTGGAGACCTACACGTGCTTCTGGGTTTTATGCTGCAGACAAGTTTTTGTGTTTCCCCTTGTTCATTTGGAGTCACAATTTCAAGTTGAGCAAGTATTGAGCTGGCTTATGAAAGAAAGATCAAGACTATGCATCTTACTAGCATTCTTATTCTTTACAAAAAGAATCGCAACAGTTTTTTTTTTTTAAGGAAACCATTGTTGTTCCATTCGAATTGGTGTGTGTTTGGTTTTCTGAACTTGGAAGTAAGAGAACTGAAAGATCTTGGATAGTTTCCCGCTTCTTAATCTTGATGCTTACCATGTATTTAGAGGCTTAGAGCATAGTGCTAGATCATTTTCGAGACTGATTAGCGTTCATTTGGTTTGATGCATGGCTATTGCCAACGTTCATTGTACTTGTTAATCTTTCAAGAAATTGGAAGGCTATCATACCTAGCATAACCTCTTCATTTTAGTTTAATCACAATTTCATTTTACTCTTTTTTCAAGATTACTAAAAGATAATGTGTTGGACATGGGTGGCAATCTGGCATCCACTTTATCTTTCTGTCAAACAGTATAGTTGGAGATTTCTTGTCATATGAGAAAACGAAACCACCCTTGTTTCTCAAGGCACGGATAAGGTTTGTGTATATACCATCCTCCCAACTTGGGTTTTTCTTCAAAAAGACAGTTTACACCAAGTTACAATACTGGCACTGATACATGTTGAATCCACGAGAGCAAGAATAACATCATGGAGAAGCCAGTTAAAGAGAGGAAATAGATGATATTTATCAAAATAGATGATATTTATCAAAGTGTTCAAAGGTTCACTTTTGATTCAAGAATAAAGATACAATCAACTCAACAAGTCAGACACAGCTGTCTTCCTAAATGGATCAGACAGCAACAACAAATTTGCCAATGCTCTATTCGGTAACACATTGTCAGCTTTCATTCTCTGAGCAATTCCATAAGGAGGAGCTTTGGCATTGATATAGGCTTCAACAAGACACTGGAACTGGCGAATTCCACAAACATATCCAGCTTGTTTCATTTTGTAAAATATCTTCTCAGAATTATGAATGTCGCCTCTCTTTGCATAAACTTCCATCACAGCCATATAAGAAAGAAAGAATGGTTTCACGTAGGTATGCTGTGTAGCTTGTTGCAAAATGGTGTCTGCTTTCTCCACTTCTCCTGCTTGAATATGAAGTCTTATAAGGCCATCCCAAGTTAATGGACCCATTGAGCAGCCACTCTCTTCCATCCGTTTGACGAGATCTTTTCCTTTCACCACCATCTTATGACGTGCATAAATACTCAATAGAGGATAACAATGTCTCGATGTAAGATGTTGTGCTTCTTTTGACATCTTATCAAAGACAGCTTCTGCTTCCTCAATTTTATGCAGCTTTCCAAAAGCTTGAATAGCAGCCATGCAATCAAAAGTCCCTGCATTAGGCTCACATAGTTGCCAGATTCTGCGCACATCATCAACCTTTTTAAGATCTGCATAACGAGCAAGCAAATGCCGACAGACCAAATGGATCTCCTCTACCTCTTCTTCCATTTGTTTGAGTACATTCTCCGCCTTTCCTTCAAGACCACAAAGGATATAATGCTTCGCAATGGTGTTTTTTGTATGCATATCAGGTTCCATCCCCTCAGCCTTCATGGTCTCAACAATCTGCTCCATTCCAGCAATATCATTAGATTGACCCTTAGCATCTATAAGTGTTCGGTAAATGAAGCTGGTTGGCTTTACGTTTTCTTTTTCCATTAGAAAGAGAATATCTGACATCTTCTTTTTATCAGTCTTTTTATATAGATGGAGCAAGTGACCGCAAGCGGAGCTTGTGACTGGGAATCCAAGGTCCCTCATTTTGTTAAATATCTCCTCAGCTTTCTTCATGTAACCTTTAGAAGCACAATGGCCTAATAGACTTAGATAAACAACTTCAGATCTGAAAGACTTCGGTGCTCTTTCTATGTAACTTTCTGCCGATCGGAGACCATGGACTTTGGCAATTAAATCAACACGAGAAGCATAATCTTCGTCAGTAAATATAAGTTGCTTTTTCAACTCCAACCACTCAAAGAACTGCAAAGAGAAGGAAACTAACATACTCAATTAACAGGGGCACAGCAAATCAATAAACTAATCAAATGCTACAAGCTCTTATTGAACTATTGTTACATGAAGCTTAAACAAGTGCATCACTCCTAAACCAAATCCGATTAGTAAAAAACATGAGGTCTCTTTCTCATAAGCACACACAGGTCGACATGGCAGCGCAAAAGAAACAAAAGATCCCAACAAAATCTTCAACATAACCAATAGGCAAGAAGGAAAAGCCCAATATGACCCATGTTGAAGTGCATAGTGATATACTCGTCCATGTTACAACAAATAGTTAATATCAAAATTTAAATTGTCCATATATTATTCAAAGTATCTAGTCTAAAGAGAAAGACTCTCACATTGAAACATGATTTGACCACCCAAAAAAAAAGCCCAAAAAACACCCATACAACCAGCAGAGAGTTCTGCAGCAGCTTTGTTCGCCTAGCATGTAGTGTTTTAAGATGCTACTGTCTGCGGATATCTCAGGAAGGAGACCATCAATAAAGGTCTCCGATCTTACTATAACAAAAATATTTTTAAAACCATCAATCAGAATAGAATGCTTCTGGAAAGAACGCCAAGATGTAATCAGGGAAGATTTGATTATATGTACCACCTCAAACTAGTTGTAATATCCCTATCTAAATTGCAGCTTGTAGCATATACGGATTTATAGGATCACCAGTTATTTATCAAGATCTTCAAGCTTCATTCATTTTATTTGACAAATCATAGCTCAAACTGGAATATAAGTGAACTCCTAAATAATGACACTATAAATGAACAAAACATAAAGGTCAAATGACATATCTGATCTAAAATAAAACCAGAAAGAATTGCCCCCAGGGCCTAGATTGAGTGGCAAAAGGTGGAGGATTCATGGTTGAGGTCACAGGTTCAAGCCCCCCACCATGTAAAGTGAAGCCTGGTATTTAAGTGGAGAAGGGTAGATGGACGGGCCCATCAGCCACAAAGGGCAGACCACAGATGGATTTCTCGGTTATTAAAAAAAAAAAGAATACCTGCAATGCCCTCCAATACATGCGTCGTCTACAAAGATAAGTCTTGATGAAATCTATATCTGTTCTTGTCAAGTCATTTCCCTTTTCGAGCCATTCATCCATAACTCTATTAAGAGATGAAGCCGGTGCAGCTGTAATAGCTTCTACGAATTCCATGGGAACTTTTTCTCCCAGAGATTCTACTTGTCTAGCATCAGACACGATATCAGACAACTCTACTTTATCGTGAGGCATTTCCACATCTTCACCATCAACATCATCCTCAGAGAGTTCAGCTTCTACATTTGTCTCTGGCATGCCTTCGGTTACAGTAGGACCCATGGGCTTTGAGAACTCATTGTTAAAGTTCCTATCCATCTCACTACTGCTCTTTGTGCCAACCAAAGAAGAGTAAATATGTTGACATACCGAGAACAATTTGGAAGAACCATGTGCCGTCTTGCAGAATCCCCTAAAAGAAAGATACCGATTCAATATTTCATTTGAAATCCCTTCACTGTTTCCTTCTGAATATCTACCGGTTACTTTGTTCATCATACAACTAACTCGAGAAGACCTTGATATAAATCCTTGTTTCCTGGAATACGTGACCAAATTCATCCATCAAGTCAGAAAAGCTTTCCATCGATCGATGGAACGCAAAAATATCCATACAGATCACGGAACAGAGCAAATATAAAATCTCGAAGCTAATATATGGCCCACACAAATCATAACATATTACAGCTCTCTGTGATGAAAATTTCCAATTAAAAGTGGAAAATACATAAGAATTTCTTTCACGTTTGAATACAAATTCATTTCACCAATTCCAGCCTACATTTTCTTACAGGAAATTTCAAGTAGAGCACTATAACTACTTCCATAAAAATTCTCTCCAGCTCCACTACCATATCCCCCATCCCCACCACCCAAATATAAACAGTTAGCAAAAAACTTGCACATGTTAATAAGATTCTCCTAAAGCACCTACAACGCAATAAAACTAAGCACAAAGAACATCCTTTTTCACATAACCTTCACTGATTCTACGGCTACCTGCTAGCTTCCATCGATACAAGTATCAGATAACTCTATCCGCCAAAACTCCAACGGATGGAAAGCACAAAGAACCAAAAAAACTATTGAAACAAACCCCAAAATGCAGTAAAATAAGTAAAAGGAGAAAGATTACTTGAAGGAAGAAGATGAACGAAGAAGCGACGACATACTGAATTGTTGATTTGGGGAGAACCAAGAATCCTGAAGAGAATATTGACAAGCTTAAACCCTAAACCCTAATACCTTTTTATTCTATTTGTTCAGTACATTTTTACGTGAAACATATTTTTAAGTTTTTTTTTTAAGAAAATATTTTTATATTAAATACAATTAATTTATTTAATTTCATAAATTCAAAAGTCATTATTTTATTTTATTTTTGTTAAACTCAACAACAATATATATTGGAGAGGGTAGAATATTTGTAAACTTTATAGTTCTCGACTAAAAAAAAATTAAGTAAAAATATATAGAGGAAAAATGAAAATGAGATAGTCATGATGAAATACTATAGACAAATAGTATAGTATTTCATAGGCTTAATTTTTCTTTAAATTGCCAGAATATTTAATCAATATAATCGAATTAAGCCTTGTTTTAATTGAACAACTTGACTTTTAGTACATATTTCAATCAGACACTTTCGTTTCATCGTTTATATTTTTATTTTTTTATTCGACTATTATGTAGTTAAGTTAATCATATAAAATACATTATTTTCTTTAATTATAAGTTTTTATGTCACTAAGTTGTAAAATTCTAAACGTTTCCTGGTTGAGGTTGATGTATATGTATAATTAAAGCAAATAATTGATTTTGATGTGATTACTTGAACTATCTAATAGATAAAATAAAATTACATATGAAGATTGAATTGTGCTAGCTTATCATGCATGATAAAGTAAGAACCACACTGAGAGCATCAAGATGTAGAATAATATGATGAATAAAAATATTAAAATTCTTTTCTGTATATGTGTTAATGAGAGATAATAGATATTTCATAAAATAGTCGAGACATGTACAAATTGAATTCGACGCCATTCTTATGAAAGAAAATGGTTGAGTTCTTATAAGTGCGATGATTTCATAGGATAGATTAGACTTAACCTATCATGCATTATGTACATCACAATAATAGTTTATTTGAATCAATAACAAATAATAATTGATTAATTTTTTTGTATTTGTCAATATATATATAACTTAAGCTTTATAAAATATTAGTAATACATGATCCAGTGGCATTAACTAGTCATTTTCATTTGGATTTTATGGCAATAAATTACACCAAATTATGAGTGCATTAAAGTTGAGAAAAAATAATACAGAAAAAGGAAAATAAAAGCAGCTTTTAATTTAGCTTCTTGGATTTGTGAACCACATTTAAACTTGTCCACTCATGATGTGAACATCAAATAACATAGTAGCCTGTTAATTAACACACTATTACTGGTGATTTGCCTGCCAAATGATTTTAAGTCCACATGGTGTGGTGGTGGTCCTTTTAATTGTAGATCAGTAGAAGTTAGGCAACTGTCACCTACCTTTATTATGATGTCTAATAACTATATGGTTAATCACAGGTGAACTGTGAAACCTACTTTTAAAAATTGCTGCTACCTAAGTATTTTCTTTCTTTAAAGTCTTCCCCACATTACCTATTGACTGTGTCAACCAAGTTTGATATACATACTTTTTTCTTTTATACTTGATCACTGGTTCGATCATTTTATATATATTTTGATTATATGTGTTGAATAATTTTATTCATCAAAATTTTAATAGATAAAATTGGATCGCCTATTATTTTTACTTTAGTTGAAATTTGAATTACTTCGTTGATCAATGGATCACATTAGAATACAAGTTTAAATAGAGACCCATATTCTTAGTCCTGCCAAAATCTTGGATGAAATTGAGGATCCACTTTGTTTTCATCCTCATCTCTAACTACCTTTCAATA
>JAOTQJ010000002.1:17218143-17230945 GCA_025642045.1 Solanum sejunctum | reverse complement strand
TCTTAGTCCTGCCAAAATCTTGGATGAAATTGAGGATCCACTTTGTTTTCATCCTCATCTCTAACTACCTTTCAATATTCTTTTACAAATTTAGTCGATTGTTTTGAACCTTTTTTGGTACTTTTGGTTTGTTGGAAAAGTGATCTTATTTATATACATTAAAAAAATAGTGTTTTTTGTCTTTCATTGTCACTTGAGGAAAAATCAAGATTGGTATTACCAAAGTTCATAAAATCTGAGTTTTTTAAGGGGGGTTTTCTTTGATATTTTCTTTTCTTTTGTTTAGTGATCAAATCATCCAAATTTTGCTCCCCCTCTTATTTCTGGTGGCCAATTCACTGTATTTGGATACCAGAACATTTAAGAAACAATTTCTTTATTGTTGGTTGTTTTCATCTGTCATTTTTGTGGTTTTGTGAGTTTCAACAATTAAAGCTTGTCTTGTGTGGTATATCTACCTATGTCCCCCTTTCTTTTGCCTTCAACCCCATTTGAAAACTCAGCCAAGAATTTCACCTTTTCACTATATACACACACACACACACACTAGATTCATGAATTATCTTGGTTTAGTGTTAAAAAAACAAACTTCTTCATCTGAATGTAATGCTGTTATTCTTGATTTCTTGTTTTTCTGTCATCATTCTAGTTTCTAAGTCATTTCTCAAGCCAATGGGAGCTTTCTCAAATCTCTGGTTTAGTGAAGAGCTTGTAAAGTTCTTAGCTTTATGGTTTAGTAAAGGCAGAAATGCTATCAGTTTCTTGAATTTGCCACTAAAGACAAATCATGTTAAGTCAAAACTAGAGAATGTTGTGGAGAAAGAAGAGGGAATATCTTTACTAGATTTGCCTGATTTGACATTGGAATGTATTTTTGAGATGCTTCCACCAAATGGTCTTTGTAGTATGGCTGCAGTTTGTAATTCTTTGAGAGAAAAATGCACCAGTGATCATTTGTGGGAGAAACATATGAAGGAAAAATGGGGTGAATTGATTGGTTCTGCTGCTTATAAAGAATGGCAATGCTACATTGGTTTAAGAAATAAAGGTTCCCTCTTGGACAATTCAAGAAAAAAGAGAGATCTTTTTGGGAAATTTTCAAAGATTAGAGAGCTTTTGTGGAACAGATCAAAAGGAAATGAAGATAACAGCAAGGTTGGAAATTCTACAGAAATGAGCTCAATTATGGATTGGTACCTTGCCCTTGAGACTGGCAAGTTTTGGTTCCCGGCTCAGGTTTTTAACCGCGAGGTAATTGCAGACGAGTTTAACTTTTATATACTGACAGCATACGGAATCCCTGCATTGGTTGTTACCTGTAGTTTTTACTGTCATTTTTTGGTGATTGATAAAACTGGATTCTTTAAGCATCTGTTGAAGTAAATGTTGATACAATATGTCTTTTCTTTTGAAGGTGCAGAATGGACAGGAGGGTTTTATGTTATCTTGCTATGATGCTGAAGTCAGCTATGATTGTAGCACAAATACTTTCACTGCAAGGTAATCTTTACACCCACATATGGACGGATTTACAGTTTACTTTTCCCAGCCTGTATACACTGGATTATACACTGTATGTTATACATCAGCAAACCATCTAGTTACTTTATATCTGGATGTATTCCAGATTCTTTTTCTTCTCTCTCTCTTTTAGCCCTTTTGCCTAAATGTGTGAGCAAATTTTGCAGGTATCCATCATACGGGAGGCGAATAATAGAGGAAGATATAGAATGGAACAGACTAAGAGCACCAACTGTTGATACTCCTCCTTATGCGCTTCATGTATCAGATTGCTTAAATGATCTAAAACCGGATGATCACATTGAGATTCAGTGGAGAAAAAGCAAAGAGTTCCCATATGGTGTGTGCTTTTGTCCCAAAAGCAAAGAGACTCTCTTGATTCTTTGACTTTGTTTTTTATCTTATTAGCATTGAATATACTCAAAAAGTTCTGATCTTTGTTCTGCAGGTTGGTGGTATGGAGTTGTCGGACACTTGGAATCTTGTAGTGGCAGCAACTTGAATTGCCATTGTCATGCCAGTGGTAAGGTTTTTTTTTTGGATCATACTATGCACGATTAGGGTAAAAAAGGTAAGCGCAAATACTCTAAAATTGTGTTGCAATCAAAACAGTAACATGTCACTGCACCAGTTAAGTACTGTTGAAATAAGAGATCATGTTGTGTGGTTCGTAAGGACATCAGGGATTTTTATGTCACCACGTAAGTATTGTTGAAGTGCATGGTTATCTCATCTAAAAGCTTAAACTGTTAGAGCAATTATACTTCTATTATGTCTTCAATAATATACGTACATTGAATAACAATTTCATGATAACTATTCTCATGACTAGTTTATATTCGCAGAGACAGTGCTATTGCAGTTTAAACAATACACCCCTGGCTCGAGGTGGAGGCAAACAGTGATAAACAGAAAGGATCACAGAGAAGCTGGCAATGAAGCAGATGGTTTTTATGGAGGAATCAGAAAGCTTTATAGTGACAAAGAGATCTTATTGTGGAAGAGCATCTGGCCTAACAGCACTTTGGAATAGCACACAAACAAACATCATTTAAGGTTTTCACAGTGTAAATAGAAAGCAAGATGGAGCACAATTAGGCTTCAGAATTTTTGCTCTGGTGTGCCCAGAGGCATGTAGATACAAGGTTGTTAAATTCAGGCTAGTGAGTTTCGAATACCAGCACAAAAAAAGGGCTTGTAAGAATATGTTTTCTATGCATAATAAAAAGTTTAGTTGTTAATAAGAGATGAAAATAAGTTTCTTTTATATCTGTTTTCAGGAATGAGTAGTTCTCTAGAACAAGAGATTATATAACTTGATAACGCCCGAGACCCAACCCAAAACCCGATCCTAGTCCATCACCCAACCACCAACGCCCACCCCCAGCTGACACTTGAACACGTTACAGATTGGTGTCAGGCCTCAGCTCGAGGGTTGGGTCATGGGCTGGGGTCAAGGTCTAAGTTGATTTGAGGTGGGATAAAGGGTCAGCATCAGGCTAGGATCAAGTCCGATGTTGGTCAGGACATGGATCCAAAGGTCATAGTATTTGTCTAGATTATATCTAATCACCTTTTGGGACAATATTTTTCTCCTAAGAACTCCAGAAAATACATAAAAAGGAACACTTACCAGTGAGAACATTTCCCTTTATACTGGACACACCATAACTATATCAACTTAACCATAAATTTAACATTTCTTGATCAGGTAACATTTTCATGAATTTAAAAAAGAATGACGCAGTCAACATTGCATGTCTTCAACCAGACTCCATGTCCCATTGAAGCCCATATCATAATATACATGATGTAGAAACAGGCAATTTTCTCAACTAGTACCTAACAACTCTGACATTCACAAAGGAAAACACAAGATTTTGCTGTACAAGAGAGGAACAAAATATCCAGTCTTCTTCATCAAGAATCTAGTGGTCAAGCATCTGAGAGCTAACACTCTTCATCGTCTCTTGTATACACTGGTATTTCCCATTTCTTGGTATTCTTTTTAGGGTCATCACTGAGGCTGAGATCATTATCGTCCTCTTTCATTGTTTTGATAAATGTTTTTGCTCCCATCAGAATAAGCCTTTCTACCATGAAGAGCTCGTAATTGTTTTCAATCAATGGATCCAAAATGCTGCTATAATTCGAGGAATAGGCCAGCTTGTACCTGCAAATAGAAGGTACAAGAACAAAGATTACAGCAGGCAATAGTTACAGTCTTCCAGAAGATGATCAAATGGATTTTCTCCTATTATTACGACCAACAGTATTTGTTTATCCAGGAACTTGCTTTTGTCTGGTCCTTACAAATAAATGTTTCCTTTTTGGGTAAAGGTATAGACTTGCTAGAGATTTATAAGCAAAAATAAAATGTATAGCACATTTTAGCGCCAGAGAATCTATTTTTGAATAACAATGAAACGAAAACAGGGGCTTAATGGATCGACGTGAGAACTGATGATTCATATGGTTGAATCCTACTTGCTTGGGACTGAAGTGTTGTTGTCGTTACACAAAGGTATACAGGTTAAGTCAAGCACGCTAATCCTAGAGAAATTCCCTAATAAGAAGACACAGCAGAACCAGCCTATGACCGGGGGACATCCAAGAACACATTTTTTTACCAAACAGACACTCTACCCTGCCCTCTATCAAGATAGCCAGATCCAAATGGTCATGATGCTATATTTCTTATAGGAGACAAAGGAATAAAGTAGATCCAAGTACAAAAGTGATTGAATTTTCTCCAACCCATTTTCCAATCCACCCAACACTCTCACTATCTCCTTTAATCATTGGTTTTATGACATCAAGATTCTCTCAGAAACATTATATTAAACTCTTTAAAGTCCTTACATACTTGTCAACTATATGTTTCGGAAGAAAAGACGGTGGACATTGTAGGTACTAGTGTACCGAAACTATCTAGCTGTAGGAAAGTCATAAGGAAATAAGTGTTATAAAGTTTCAAGCCACCAAAAGAAACAGCGCATATTACTCTTGTGTAGCATGCAAAGTTCAAGTAGAGGACAGGAAGATTCAAAAAAAGTTGAAAGATCACTAACCTTACAGCCAGAGGAGAAAAGTAACCTGGTGTCCTCTCATTAGAAGCAATAAAAAGGGTTCGCCCAGGCGGGACCCATTTTGCTATTCTACATAGAATAAAATCTGGACGTGTATCCCTGTCCAAATGAGGATGCAAACTTCGTTCAACCCCAAACCTGTCCTTCCTTGTCTTCAGAACATCGCCTCTTCGAACATGCATAGCATCATAATCACCAAGCAGCTTCTTGATCTATAAAAAAATGATAGAATCCATCAAAACATAATAAGGCGGTAAACTTTCACAGCCACTTATACAACAAAGGAAAACTAAGAAGCATATTATATAAGGAAGCCAACAGAAAAAAAAACAAACTAGAAAATGCATTTGTTGTTCCTAAACCAAAAAAGGTTCAAGATGATGTTTGATCATTCATCCGGTGGACTCAACATATAGAGAAAACAGGCCAAAGATGTGACAGCAATCTAGTTCTATTATCAAAAAACACTGTTACAGGATTTCTGTTTCACACATAGATAATGGAGCCAAAGTATATTTATGAAATTAAAAAGGGCATGCAGTTAACTGACTTCTTCTGCTGCATATCGTAGTTTTTCCGCAGCCATTGAAGGAAGAAATGAATATGAAAGAAGAATGGAGCTGTGATTTTTCCTATCCTTGCATTCTGCAAACCTGAATGATTACCATGGTTAATATATACAGCAAATCTATTAGAGCTCAAAGGTAGATCTAATACTGAAAGTCAGAAAACAATAAGCAAACCACCCCCTACTACAAGCTCCATTTTCTCCTAGCAAGTGAAAAGCTTTCACATGAACATCTAACGTCAAACTGGTTTAGAAAGGATACAAACCAAAAAAAGTACAAATAACTAATACGGCTTTTAAGCAGAAGTGAACTAATCCTGGCATAGTATATTTTTTTTTTCTGTTTTCCTGGACAGATTTAAATACAGGTTTCGCATGCAGGAAAAACCACGGAATTAAATTCATTGAAGGAATAGGCTGGATGGTTTCAAATGCTAGGAGGATACCATCCTTCTACTAGAAAAGAGAAAAAATAAACTCGTGCATCGACCATCACAATGTCATAACACTTGTAGGGGCACAAATTGAGTAAGAGAATGTTTACCAAGAAAGCGGGCTTGCAGTTCGATTGATAAGCAAAATGTTTGAGTACAAACTTTTTTCTTTGAGATCAGTCTTGCTTACTCCTTCAACGTGGGCAACCCCTCTGGAACCCAACTTCATGCTTGTTGCCAGGACATGATGCCACAACTCAGAATTGTCTAAAATTACAGGTATAGTGTCAGAGATGAGGTCCAGATCATACAAAGAATCCATAGGACACGAACTATCTGCCCAACTGACAATTAGATAGACACATAGGAAGTCAGTAAGTTAATATTGTTAAACAGCTTATTTTATCACGTAATTCAGAAACAGATAAAAGTAGCATTCAAAAGCTTGTCAAAGGCAAATCACATCAGCATACATAATCCAGTTCTTTGTAGCTTAGGTACAACTGAAACAACAATATTTAAAGTCAGATTATAGAATAGGGCCATGCACGACTATGATTTGTCATACGTATATTCTGCAGTTCTATAGAATTCATCGACGTATATTTATAGATAATTTATACGAGACATTTTATCAATTTCTCATGTGTACGTTTTACACAGAGTTAGATGCAACAATTTAATGAACTCCACCTTGCCATTAATAATGAAAATGCCACTTGCCTCAGGAATGGCTGACCTAATCAATGAATTGTAACATGTCATTAATACAGAAATTTAACCTTTCCTCAGAAGTTGAACTGCTGGACCCATGAAGAATCCCTTTCTTGTTGTGGATCGGGTTGATACACATCCTCGAAGGCATAACAAATGTTCTGCAATAAGCAGTAGCCTATTATAAGATAAGGAGAAAATCAAATATATATTCCATAAAGGAAATGATCGGACTGCTAAAACACATCTTGAAAAGCATTGTTTTCTTGCCATAACCAAATGTCTGGCTTGTGTCCGGAAGCAACACAAACATGGAATTGTGCACAGAGATACTGGCTATCTAAATAACTGTAATATAATACTGATTTTCTGCATGCATGTTTTGCCTTATTACCATATGCTTAGCACAAACAATTCTAGGACGGCCATCTTAGAATGGATCAAATTTTATTTCATCAACATAAACACAAGAAGAATAGTAGCTAACAAAGAGTCTGTACATGCCTTGGTGGATAGAGTTATCCATGAAATTAGCAGAGGTGCCCAAGTTGCCAAGGACACCGCGATTGTCAAAAAAGAAGAATACCATAGTTGCTAACATATTATGCTGCTGCTGTTGTGAAATTTAATCCAAAGATCAAAATCACTCATTGAAGCAGCTGACTAATCCAAAAGAATGCAGACTTCATTCTAGCAAAACATTCCGAAGTTTCAGCATCCCTCTAACAGAGGAACTAAAAGACCTTTATTATGGAGAAGTGCCAAGAACTGAATCTCTCAAAAACAAACCACATTGCAAATTGCAACAATCATCAAACTGTATTATCGTAAATTGCTTCAATCAACAAATGCTATTAGCACAATCCCAGGTCAAGAGAACAACTAGTCTAGCAAATTGCTTCAATCATCAGATGCTTGATTCATGTGATATATTGAACACCTAAAATAACTAAATATAAATCTCCCTCTTCTTTAATATGATGAGGTGGTCACAATTCAACCGCCAATAAACTAAAAGACAAAACAAAATTCAGACTGCTCCAGTCCATATAACTATATAAAAAATAACCAACATTTTCCTTCCACACTCAGGCAAATGCCATTATAAGCCAAGTCAAGCTTAGAGGAAAAAAATAACCAAAACTTGTCTTTTTTGTAACAATCAAGAAACAAACATTCCTAGAAAGTAAAACCCACTACAACATAGAAAAGATTCAAACTTTTCAACTTGTACTGCAACAAAACAACAATAACAACTTCGTTTCAGTCTCAAACAAGCTGGGGTCAGCTATATGAATCCCATTACTTCATTGAAGCTCATTTCATATCATCCTCATACTAATTTAAAAAAAAAACACTGAAATTTCAAGGAACTCAAAATTTTACCTCTGAAGAATCATAGCTTCTTCAAGAGCACACCTAAGACTTGATTCTTGATGACCCAAACCTGCACAAGTATCACAATGTTTTCCTGGGCAATCAATTCTATTGCCCCAATAAAGATACTTATGAGGCCCATTATGTTGTCTACGATTCTTAGAAAAGACTGAGTTTTTTGAGCTTGTGGAAGTAGAAAAAGAGAACCCATTTGGGGAAAGCAGTGATGAAGCTATGCATAACAAAGTTATGGCTGCAATGGAAACTGTGAGTACGAGAGTTAGAGATCTTGCTTTTGTTTTCCCCTTATGGGTTTTTTGGATCGCCATTTTTCTGATTCTTGAAATAACAGAGAAGCAGCTAAGAAATAAGAAGATCTGGATGAACACTCACTTTGGTCCCTTCAAGTTTTTAAATGTTTCATTTTAGTACGTCATGTTTCTGTTTTGGTTCGAATTAGTCCCTTGTGATTGGATGGTTGCTACCTGTTTAACGTATTCATGTTGTATAGTATTGTATTGCTCTTTTGATACATACAATATTTAAATTGTGTATTATTTTTTATTGTTACGTAATAATAAATTTGACAATATGATATAATAAAACTAAAGTAATAATTAAAATAAAAATAATATTAAAAGTAACATTATGATCCAATACAATAGGTAACAACCATTGAAACAACATCAAAGAATGTGTGAGACGGTAGAAGTTTCAGTTTAAATTTTGTTCCTATTAGAAAGTTTTTCTCTTGAATAATTCTTACATAATATGTATTCAAACTAACTGAGCTTCAATATAGATATCGAACGTCAAATAAGAAAACATCATTCAAACGAGTTGTATAAATAAAAATGTGATCATACAATTTTGGTCATCTAAATCATTTCACTGAGGATTAAATAAGGGAAACAATTAATATCTGTTTAAACCAGCTCATTAGTGGCCCTCCCAATTACTATGGATCATAATTCATAATCATAAGATCTAAGGTTAAATCATGTTGGTAGGACATTTGCCTAATTCTAAAAACTCCCAACTGCTAGACAACATGCTTTCCTTTCAAAATAAGAAAAGATCAAAAGTACTTAATCATAATGTGTAATCAATAAATACAAAATATATATCTTTTACATATATATTTATATCTAAATAATCATTAAATGATATGTTTTTATAATTACTAAAGTTAACTTCATTGATTTGACGTAAAGATCCACATCGATTTGGTGGAATAACAAGTGAGGCCATAAAGTCCCCATAATCCATATGCAAACCTATTAACAAATAGAATTGTGACAATAGACTGACACCACTAAGATTGTCCATATATTAAGGATCCAAACTGAATCGTGACAATAGACTGATAGTGCTTGTGAAAAATTTTGCGTACGCTACTAATAAGTTATAGGAATATTAAGGATCTAAAGTTACAGACACAATAAAGAGGATTTATTAAGCTAAGCAAAATGGTAAACAGGTTACACCAAGAAGCCACAAGAACTCATCTCAGCTTTCAGCTGTCTTTTCTCACCAACTACTTACATTTTCTTTCTGATTATCCTCATCTGTACAATCCTCTTAAAGTGGAACGTGATCCAACATTTGAAGAAAAGAAGAATTACATGACAAAAGAAGATTTGACACCAGATATACTGCTGCTAAATGTCATGCATTTTCAAATAGGATCTGTAGCTTTGTCGTAAACTAGCTGTTTCCACCTTCAACAGATCATTTGATCAAGCAACAAGACTTCGATTCTTCCAGTGACTGAAAGCTAGATGAAGCATTGGGAAGTTCATTAAGATAGGTTATACTCTTTTAAGATTTTTGAAATGTGCGCGAAGAAACTCCATGTAGAAGCCGGACAAATCCTAAGAAACTGAGCTTCCCATCAGAGTGTCTGATCCAGTCCTGTAGAACTACATGAACTGGGACGGAAGGACTAAGCCCGAGTTCCTGTTTAAATAAACCACATAGGAAAAATAGTAAGCTTGAAAACTGGGAAAACACTGGTCAACCAAGAAGTTCAAGATATGATTCTTGGCAAGTTTAGTCGTTGAGGCACCACAATACTTGACAAATCTTACTTTTAACTTACTCCTGAAAAGCTCAAGCTTTCTAATAGAACATTTACTTAAGAAGCAGAAAACAATTCATAGCTTTGACGCCAAAGAGTAAATATTATACCACTGTCTGTACATGTCTGCTTTTTCTTTTTTACTTGAAGATGTCATAATCAAATAAAAATAATGCATCTAGGAAATTAGTATTCTACCATTCATGAATTAAGTCTGATTGACGAACATAAAATTTCAGATACTTGCCCATCATATTTATATTACTACTATTAGTATCACGATGAGAGAAGGGGAAGGAGGGGAAGAATACCGAGGCAAGTTCCTCTATCATAATAGGTCTGTTCCCCTCCTTTTCAAAGAACTCATAGCCACGTCGAGCATGTTGCTCCCAGCTTTCCATTCCCTCAAGCTGATGTACACTTATCGAAGCAGCACAGAATTCTTCGAAATCCAATTTTCTATATTGAAGAGAACTCACCTAGATGGAACATGAAAAGTCGGTCAATAAAATTTGTCATCACTTCACTATTTCTATTAGAATTATAAGCATGAAGTTCACCATTCAACAAGATAGAAACAAAGGAGTTTCCTGAGCTTACAGTATTAACAAAGTCGAAAACCCTTGAATCCTTCATTGCATCGGTAGAGTTCTTCATCACAGCCTGCCAAGTCAATTAAACCAATTAGAAACAGTACACCGAAGGAAAAAAAAGTAAATGAATCTTCCTATTCTTTAGTTTCTTTTTGTTTTTCTGGAACAATGATGGTTGAGGTTAGAGAGCTTACTGTTTTGAAGTTTTGTAGAGCTACATGTCCACTTTTGCTTGGCCCTAAAAGTGTAAACTGATCACGAAGATAAGCTAATTGCGGTATTGTCAATGTCTTAGCAAGAGCCTGTTACAGGAGAAGCAAACGACAAATCATACAGCTAACAAAACTAGCGGCTAACATCTTCTATGCAAGCCAAAATAATTTCATTCTTCATATTACTCCAAGATTGTGCGACTATATGACACTTACGACATCACATTTTTTTTTACTTACTATAATCACTCAGTAATAGGAAAGATATGTTTCTGTGCATATCTATGGGACAAAAAATGCTATACAGGTTATATTAGAACAACCTTGCTGGCTGATCACATAATGCTCCCATTGCTTTTGGAGGCAGGGGCGAGGAAAAGAGGTTGAAGAAAATACAAGCAAAAGGGAACACAAAAGAATTTATCTGACCTTAACAGTTAACATGCCTCGAAAATTATGGCACTACTTGCAGAAGTGCTCATATTAGAATTTTTTTTGGCTAAATTATGACTGCTGAACTTAGAGCAAGTTCCACAAGAACAGATGTACATACCCTTAGAGCAGTTTTTCTAAGAGAAGAAGAATATACATAAGCTTTTACAAGCTTATATACTATCATATCCAAAGGAATCTTCACGTCATGATGACCAGCCAACCAAGGATGACCTACACAGGAAATGAGTTGGGTTAAGAAATCTAAGATGCTGCTAAAGTCTGATACTGCAATATGGAACACAAATATGAAACAGCATAGATAATGTGGTTAAATCAAGAAGTCATTAGGTGGCATCATGTATGGTGATGATGAGTTCTGCTCAAGACATCACTTGACAAGGACGTTAAGGAACTTGAAACTGGTATAGGTATATCCTTGTTCCAAAATTGGAAAATCTACTCACTGAGAGCCTGAGCTGCAGTTAGCCTTTTGCGATAATCCTTATTCAGCAATCTTTTTACAAAGTCTACTGCATCAGAAGATAGAGAAGGCCAAGGGGCTTCGTCAAAGTTTGGATCAGTTTTCAGGATGGCCCTAAATATACCAGACTCCGTCCGTGCCCAGAATGGTCTGCTTCCACAAAGAAGAATGTAGGCAATTACACCAATACTCCACATGTCGGCTTCTGTTCCATAAGATCTATGCAAAACCTCAGGTGCAACATAGTATGCACTTCCAACTATATCATTAAGTCTTTCATCTGCAAATTTATTCCATTAGTCAAAGTATGGCATGCAACAAGCACAGAATAAGAAATATAAGTGTTGTAAGCAGTAACTTATACCTGGTTTTACGTAATCAGAAAGACCAAAGTCAATGGCCTTTAAAGGAGAGTTCTCATCCTTAGAAATAAAAAGGAAGTTCTGAACAGAACACAAGAACAACCGTCAATATAATGAGCTCGGAAACCAAAGAAATAAAGGAGCATACAGAACAAAAGAGTGAGGGAGGAAACAAATGACACTACATTTATTTCACATATGTGGTGGGATTAGAAGAAACCTGGAAATCTCCATTAGATACCGTAAGAAAACATGTAGAGCATAACTAATTTCTACAGTGGTCTGTCCAATAGACAAACCTTTGAAAGCATTTTGATTTGGCTGAGCTGATTTGACTCTCTCAATACTTTACAAGGGTTATGCAAAATTAAAATTGGGTTATCAGCATTTGTCATGTGATATTATGCTACAAAAATTCTTATGAATAAGCTTTGAATCACCTTATTAGTTGGGAAGGATCCTAGATATCATTAATGAACAATTGAACATACAAAATGAAAATCCAGGAATACTGTCAAATCAGCCTAACTCACAACCTAAAACTTAGCTCAAATAGGGGAGGATCGCCCCAACCTTAGAAGCCCATGCACCCTTTGACTTCAACCCCCATCTCACATCCCCAGATCCGGACATTCTTTTATCCGGAGTTCCACTGTCTGGTCTGGTGCGTGACATTCATGGACCGGAGGTATTTCCACCCCCGAAATTGTACAGTTTCTTGGTGGCCCACATCAGGTACGGCTCCAATGCTATGTCGAATTAGGTCTAGGGTCTAACTAAAACCCCAAAATCTAGCTCAAAGGAACATGGACACCTTTTCACTGACATGGGAATTTCTTACTTCATCAAATACTCATTTCATCTAGTGTAAACTTGTTGCACATAATTAATACATCAGTTATTAAGTCAAGAGTCATATAACTATTATGATGATGA
>JAOTQJ010000002.1:17203817-17218043 GCA_025642045.1 Solanum sejunctum | reverse complement strand
CATCTAGTGTAAACTTGTTGCACATAATTAATACATCAGTTATTAAGTCAAGAGTCATATAACTATTATGATGATGAATGTCCATCAAAACAATTTGTGCAAACTAGTAAACTTGACTAGTCTTCTGGTATGTTTCCATTCCAAGTATACAACTAAGTCATATTAATATAAGAATTTTTACCAGTAAGATATCCGATTATGGTAGTGAAGCAATTCTACACTACTTTCCGTACATTGCCATATTGGTTGTATTATGTATTTCTTAATGCTTCAACCAATACACAAGGATACAGGAAAGAATAGTTATTTGAGCTAAAATAAAAACCACAACTGGTCCTCCCTCCCCCCCTGAATACGGAAATTCAACCATTTAATAAAAAAATTAAAGTACTTGAATATTTTCCCCATTTTTGTTTATTCCCCCCAAGAATCTTGAAAACAATGAATAAGAACCATCAGCGACTATTAAAATTGCCGAGCTTTTTGGTAGTGGGACATACTTCTTCTTGGTCATTTATTTGTAAATGTATAGTTCAACAATAACTTTAGGTATTCAAGTGAGTAATCTGCTTCCAACAGAAGTTCTAAACATAAGTAGAGTGTTTGATTGCAAATGAATACTTGAGTTTATATTTAATAAGGAATTAAAGGAATCCATCACCTCAGGCTTTAGGTCACGATGAACAACCCCTTGAAGATGACAGTACGAGACCACGCTTAGAAGTTGAACCATGACAGCTTTGGCATCGTCTTCTGAGTATTTCCCACCCCTTCAAAAGAAACTGGAGTCAGGAAATTCACGTTGACGAATAACAAGCATGCTACGCTGAAACTATTTGAAGTACCCACCTTGCAAGTATCCGGTCCAGTAATTCTCCTCCTTTGCATAACCTGAAGAAGATATCGCAAAGATAAGTACACATAAATGTGGAAAACACAAAAGCCAACAATGATAAACTAAAATAGATTTCTCTCCTGGTTTGACAAGCAATTATAGAAAAACTGGAAATATGAATGATAATTGTTTATGCGTCTTAATCTACTGACTATTTCTACTTACTCCATGACTATATAAACATTTTCCTCATCCTCATAGGCATCATAGAATTGGACCAGATTCCTATGTCCTGTTAAAGCACGCAATATTTTGACTTCTCTCCTTACGTCCTCAATTGCAATTGCTGTGGTCATCTGCAAAAGATTCCTCAGTCTCATTAAACAAAAGAAGGAATACAAATCAGGTGATACTGCTCTTGGCATGCAAATAACAGGATAGCATCAAGTAAATACATTTGACAGAAATGGTTAGACGTGATTCGTAAGAGCATCAAGCTGTAAGTTAACCTTTCCTTTTTCTGATACGTACCGAACTATACTACAGAAAATACAATATCAAATGTTCTGGACTGTCCACATAAAATCTACAGTAAGTTCCACTTTGGCCAAGGTCAATTTCTCATAAACCTTATGCTGGAATTTTCAATAAATCCATCTATCCCATTATAAGTCACCAAACACTTTGCACCTCAAGTTACTATAGAATAGAAGGCCATCTCAACTAGGTGAAACAACAATCACCAGCAATGACAAATGAGGAATTCAACAAGATTCAGCATCTAAACCATATATAGAAACTAAACTTTTTCACAGGTCATATAGAATTAAAATTCATCTCAAGACATACTAATTGGGAAACAATAGGAAAATCCTAGTAGCTCTCAGTAACAATATCAAGTATCTGAACTTTCACCTCGGTGGTAAGGGTTCGATTACCCACAAGTTCCCCACCTTGAGATCCCCTTCCCCAGCCCCTTAATTTAATGAAAAAAAAATGGGAAACAGCATAAAAGGCAAACCTTTGATTTTGGGATAACTTTTACAGCTACATCATGCCCCTTCAAACTTCCTTTTTTCCCCTTAGCTGCAGAAGTATAACCAAAATGACCTCTTCCCACTTCTTCTCCAAGCTCATAGTGACTATCAAAATTCTTTGAGTACCCAAAAATCTTATCTAACCCAATATCACATTCACTCCCTTCTGGAATTGTAGCTTCATTAGGTTTAATTGAGCCATGCCTTCTAGCAAGCAGTGCCCTAATATGCTTGGCTGGTGATGGTGGTACACGTTTGAGAAATCTCAAAGGTGTTGAAGTCACACTAGAATTAGCTGGGGAGTTCTTGAATGCACTAGGCAGAGGACTTGGACTGTAAAAAGGAAATTTTGGTGTTTTCCCAGTGTGGGAATTCAATTCTTGGTCATTATCAATGGGAATTATGGGATTTTCAGACAGGTTTTGTGGGGATTGACTGGGTTTTCCATGACAAAGTCCCATGGAATCAAGAACCCAATTTCAGCAACAGAAATCAATTAGTCAAAAGAAGAAAGGTAAAGCTAAGAACTTTTTACCAAGAACTAACAGGGAAACACAGAATTAGACCATTACAAAGGGAAAAAGAAACAAGAGTAAACTATCAACAAAACAGTTACAAGTAACAAAAACAAATGGAAAGGAGGAATTCCCAGAAACCCAAACAACTGAAGAAGACAGAAAGTTACAATCTTGTAACTGCAAAACAAGAAAAATGGGATTTTTAAGCTTGAAACAGCAGAACCAAGAAGGGATCAACAAAGAATTAAGCTAAGGTATTTAAGCTCCAAGACAATTTCTGGGGAAAAGAGCAAATCCCAAGAAGGAGGAGTAAAAAAAACAAAAGAAACTAAAAGAAAAAGGAATTAGACTTTGTGATCAATGATCAATGCCAGATAGGCAGCAACCACCATCAAGAATCAAAGATTTTACTAACAGGTTTCAGCTGAAGAAATGTAAAGAAATATAGGAGAGTAGAGGGAAGTATGGAATCAAACTAACGCAAACAGTAAGTAAATTTTTTTTTTAACCAAAGAGTGAACAAGAATGATAAGAAGAGCAAAAAGTGAGAAAAAGATGCTTAAGCAATAGCAGGAAGAAAAGAAAGGTGAAGGGGGGGAAAAGGAAAGAAGCTAAACCTCCTTTACTTGTCTGTTTTCTCAACTTCTTCTTTATATTGTTTTGCCCTTTATTTTTCTTATTATAAAACATGGTGAATGTTTTTCTTTTAATAAACATAATATATGAGGATTAGTAAAAGATGTCTTAAAAATAATTTGCTAGTAACAAAATTTATATATATTTTATTTTTTTTTAAATTATATTTATAAAATTCTATTAGGTATATTAATATTGTTGTAATAGATGAGGATTACTCCGTTCATCCCATTTTAGTTCTTATGTTATGCTTTTCAAAAGTTAATTTTGAATAATTTTAAAGTTAAATTAGATTAAATTAAATTTATATATTCTTAAAAAAATTAAATATTAAAAAGTTATAAGAAAATTATTACTAATTGAAACTTTTCTTATATCAATATAACTTGAAATGTTAGTCAAAGTCTACATAGTTTGATTCTAAAAATAAAAATCATAATAACTAAAATAGAAGAGAATACTTAAATGTAGTGTTGCAAGTACATATCTTATTTTGAGCATATATATTTAGACATGAATTTGTATTTACTATAAAATAATACTCTAGTCACGTATAAGCATCAGGTGTCTTCGAAACATAATAAAAATTAAGTTAAAAGTATTTAATTATCATTAATTAAAATAATTAAAATATTTACTTATCAGTCAAAATTAAATTTTTGTGTCTGTTATGCATTATGCTTCTTTCTTATTCATCTTCTTTGAATGAAAATATTATTAATTGTTAATAATGTAAGTGGGGTTTGGGGGTTTGGATCCTTCCAGCCTGTCTTTATAGAGAGAGAAGTATTTGTGTTTTCTTATGTGTGTGAACATTTGTGAACAACTAGGCTAACCAATATTGTCTGTAAAGTTTTGAGGTTTGACTGATATTATTTGCCTTTTAATTTTCCTCAACTTTGAAAAATTTGGTACATTATCTTATTTCTCTTTTCACGATATGACTCCATAATATTTTGACTTCTTAAAAGAGAAAAAATAATAATTAGTAGCATGAATATTTGCTCTAGAATTACCATTTGGTGAAGAAAAAAAATATGTCAATGGGGTTTCCAACATTTTCCTCATAAATATATGTATTATAACATTGATATTCAGACTAATTTGTGAGTATTTTAATTATACTATAACTTGTAAGGTACTTTTTAATAATATAAATATCGACTAACTCTCAACATGAGTAAAATCTCGATTTATTAAACTTAGATATTTGACTATTTTATTTTAGTTAAATCCGTGCTTAGGATTTAAATCCGTAAATAAATTTTGCATTCACCTCACTGACTACTTGGCCATACTGTTAGTTGAAAACTTCACCTCTTCTTTTAGCTATAGTGAGAATAATTATGGGATAATTAAATGTATATACAATAAATTAATTTATGTGCAATAAATATAGTCCTTTTTTATTTACAATCTGAGAAAATATATATGACTATAGAATATAATTTGTCAAAAGTCATAAAAAATATATATTGACTATACATTATAATTATTTATACATGCGCTATATACTGAATATACATTACGATACACTCAAAACCTAAATATAATTTGACTATATATAAAATATATGAATGACTATTTTTTTATAATCATTTTGGCTGAACGATCATGCATTATTTTATAATTACTAAATATATATTATTTTATAAAGTTGTATGATCTTTCCTTTTTATTACATGTCATGACTTTTATAATGCATTATTTCTCAAGGAATCAAACATTAAACTAGAGAAACATGGAAATTTGCTTGCAAGAAGTCCATGTCATTTTACAAGCTATTACTATATATATTTGCTAATTGTTAGAATAAATTCTTCCTATATTTGGTGAATATGAAACTAAACATATTATTTTATTTTAAATGAATATGAGAGTCTCAACTAACAAAATTGATAGTTTGAACTCAGCATGTTAGGCTCATGAAATTTCAATTTGTAGGGAAAAGGTGGCTATTCTTCAGTAGGTATAGCTACTTAATATTTATCAATTTAATGAATAGTTTTATTCATAAAATAAATAATACAGGTGACTCAATCACTTCTGTTTGTTCAACATACCTATATGTTTATATTTGCCCATCTCAAAAACATATTGTGTGTGAGAATGAACATGTCATGCTTCTCTCTTTTATATCCTTCGTTCAGATCGATTAACTTTGATTCGCATTAATAAATATCATAAATATAATGTATGACTTTATTTTTGAAATTTGAAATCTGACTAAAATCTTTTTTATGATATAAATATCAAAATAATTTTGTGTGGCTTATTTTAGCTACAAAAAGCAGTAGGCGTGTAATCATCTTCATGATGACGATAGTTAGTGCCACGTACACGGATATAAATTAAAGTTTATGAATTTTTTTATTATTGTAATTATGATTAATTAGTGTTTTAACTTCAAATCAGCAATTAGATGTTGATGAGCAATTGTGATCAGTTTATTTACAATGGAAAAAAGTTATAATTATGTCGATACGTGCAATATGTTGAATTTTTCTTGAATTATTTTGGTACTATTAAGTTTTTATTGTATATGTCAACCTTTTTAGTGATTTTCCTAAAGAGATATTCTTAACCATCACGTGTACATTTGAATAATTTTATCTTTTTAAATTTCTTAAAATTGGGTTTTATATGATGTCTATGAATGATTGTCTATATTTTTGGCTGGTTTTATAGTTATGTTGTTAAAACTAAATAAATAATAATAATAACAAAAATAAACTAAAATAAGCGAGTGCCTCATAAGTATCACCTCGAAAACTTGGTGCATCACATTGATTTTTTTTATTTTTCTATTTTCAACGTTCATTTCTTAGAATAAAATAAATATTTTATTAAATATTCGTTAATCTAGTACACTAATTATTTTCTTTTTTCACGAAAAAAATGTTGCAGAAATTTTGGTCCATATTATAATATTATGACAGGGTCCAAGTTGTTATCACGATTTTGTAGATATAGGCCACATAGCTAGATAGTAGTAGCAGTAAGTATCTCAAATTATTGAAGAAAAATTGTAGCTGCATTTATTTCACTTATAAAAATCATCTTGTGAATTCAATTATTCAATTCAAGGTCAAAATATTTAAATAAAATAAACATATTGATCAGTGGTCTTATAAATGAAATTTTAAAAAATATAGAATTTACATATATATATATATATAAGGAGACTATTTTTAATAGATTCTCGATTCGATTTAAAAGAGAACAAAGCAAAACAATAAGAAAATATAATAATAAAATAATAAATATAAAGCAAATGAAATAACATATAGAAATAATGGTCTACTGCTTTTATTGTGTGTTATCTACTGATCTCTTCACTTGACCAAATTTAGTAAAGAAGAAAAAAATTTAAAGTCTATGATCTTAAATATGTCAGAATATTTATATGATTAAAAAGCTGTTAAAATTAAAATATTTTAAAATTTAACACTATTTTTATATAAATATTTTGACATGTTTAAGATCATAAATTTCTAGTACTATTAGGATAGTTAACTAATACTAGCTAAAGATGTTTATCTACATACGATTGGATCTATCGACATTTTACTATAATCGTAATGTTTTTTTTTATATCAATGTTTATGTTATACTATTATATTATATGTTATCTATGATAATATTTTACTATAACGATTAAATGTATCAAAACGAGCGACCCCCTTATAGGAAAATTTAATCTTTACTTAATATGATTTAGATACGTAATTAAATGAAGCATTCAAAATCCAACTTCCATCTGTTTTCATAAGATTTAAATGGACACTCAAGCTGACCTTAGTTCCATTGTGGTGCATACCCTAATGGCTATAAAACTACCCTTTTCAGTCTATATAACAATAGGGTTTAATTTTAGTTTTTGAGTTTTTTTCCCTTTGAAGTCTTTGGTAATATTAAAACGTACATAATTTTCTAGCCGATAATAATATTATTTTAAGATATTTTGTGACTGAATTGAGGTTTGAATGTTGTTCAAAAGTGTATCAAAATTTATTGATTTATTGTATTTGAGGTTCACACAGCTAAATTCTGTTTGAGTCAAAGTTATGTTACTAACTTCATATGAATTTGTAACTATAGCACTAGATTTGCCTCGAGATTGATATTCAAGATAATAATGATGTGTATTAGCCGAATATAAATAGATTTATGATGTATGAGAAAAGACTTAATTCGTGAGCAATGAGGATATATATATATATATATATATATGAAATAAATGTTTAATTTGAAGTGCAAAACTGTAGTCATTAATTATTTTTCTTTTAGAAAAGTAAACGGTTAATTAATTAACTAAAAAAGAAGAATATTATTACTAATTATTTATGAGTATAACAATAATGTCCTCCCATATATTGCACCTCAATATGCCTTGTAAATAGTTGTAATGACAGCCCATATCAAGATAGGAGAAGAAAATATTATATTAATCATCCACCCCAAAAATATATACAAAATAAAATAATAAATAATAAATAATAGATGAATAAACTAGATGAGGTAGGACCACAAGTGTAGACTTGTTTAATAATTGTGCTTATAAACATTACAAATTTGCACCTAAATTCCACTCTTTCCTCCAAAATCAACTCATTAATGGAGTTCACGGGAAATTATGGCAATATATTGTCACCTTTTTTCAATTGTTAAAATTGTTAAGGACTTGACAGGAATCAGGAGTCATGCGGAAGCTAACAAAATAATTTTCAAAAATTATGAGTATAAAGATAAATGAGAAATATTAAAATAGATACAAATATTTAATGTGATTCGATCAGTAGACCTACATTCACAAGAGGGGATAAGTAATCTATTATATAAAAGAGAGTACAAAATATTTAAAGAAATAACCATATCAATTTACTCGAAATACAAAGAGGCTCATCATTTTGCTGCCAAACTTAGAAGGGTTATAAACTTTTTCCTAAAAAACAGAAAGACTCGCTAAATATAAAAAGTTTCTATTTTCCTTTTAAAAGAAAAATTCAATTATGATAAAAAAAAAATCGGAGTAAAAATCTAACAAAAATTTTGATGGGCAAAATTATAACATGTGTGTTGAACTACAAATTAAATAGTTTTATACACTGACATATTTCTAATGAATTTTCATTTTCTAATATCATACCATAGGAATTAATATATTAACAAAAAAATGAGAAGTTGTAATCTAGTCCTTTATTGAAAAAATAGACTAATAATCTTAACTCATAATTAATTGGTTTATCTTATTTATATGAGGAGATATATATGGTGAAAAAAAATAATAAATTGACGTGAAAATTGACAAGCCATTATTATGACACAAGTTCATATTCAACTAAATTGCCTCATTGATAAGTAAGTCCCAACTGCCAAAAGATTTTAGTACACTCCCCTAAATTAGTTCCACTGACAGTGCCATATACTGTATATCCACTAATAAAATACCTATACTAGTATTTATATCAATTATTTTTTTAATATATATATATATATATATATGTATTGAGACTTTTTTCTAAAAGTAAAATGGAAAATAGTAGTTAAAGCTTTGAAAGATAAGCTGACGTTTATGGCAATTCATGGTGCTCCAAAAAGTGTGCTCTTTAAAGAGTTATATGCATTCGAGAATTTATTCCTTAATATATATTCATGTTGATTTTATTCGAATAATAGAATCAATCTTTTTTAAAAAGAAAATTATAAATAACACACTAAAAGATAAGTATTATCTTATGACGTCTAAGTTCATGATCGAGGAGGGTCGACATCTGACTTGGATGGTCATGAAGAAAGACTGACAGTCAATAAAATTTTTAGACCATCAACTTTTCAAAGAAGTCTATCCTATATCTTTGATAATATCATATACAAATAAAAAAGATTAAGTAAAAAAGTTTTTTATAAAGTATACCATGATATATATATTTGACATTGATGATGATGTAGCATAAAAGACAAATACATTCTATTATTAAATTAAAATAGACAATACGTTTCATGACTTTGGACGGTCACATATCTTGTATTATGTGGATTAAAGCTCTTGAATAATGAGAGACATATGAAGTCATCTAAACGTCATAATTCCACCTTGAATATAATGGAGTAATATATATATATTTTTTTTTGTATATGATAACCGAACTAATAAAAATATACAAAATGGAAGGAAAATCATGAGTTAGTGAAAGGAAAAATAAAATGTGAAGGTCACATTTCATAAATTATAAAGTCTATGATTTAATGTGGGAATTAAACAAACATAATAATATAAATAGATAAATTTAATCATTCACATATATACCACGTTCCATCTTTAATTATTAATGGAAGAATAAATTTGGGACAAACATATTTGACTTTTTTTTTCACTTGCAATCATGCCGATGTCCAAGATGGCAAAAGTTTTATTTACTTGAATTTGATCTTTCCTTTTTGGTTTGTTTGTCTTCTTTTCATAAACTAAATATGATGCAAAAAAGATGTTCATATGAAATAAATTTTGGAGAGAATATTAGTATCTTTCTTTTTTCTTTTAATTCAATATCTGACATTCATACTAAAGTTAATTATATTAAGAGTCATGTCAAAAAATTCTGCACTATAAATAAAATGCCCCTAATAGACCATTTCATCCATATACTATAGGCTCAAATTCGAAGATCCCTAATTAAGCATCCATCAGCACAAATTCTTGTGGATGATGAGAATACTATTTTATATTTGGTATTTACTTTAAAATTCAGCTAATTCGAACTTATGATGAAAATTCATACTCAAAGAAGATTAAATTATTTCTTTTTAAAAAAATAATTTTATATTTAAAACTCAAATTTAAAATCTTTAACTAAGAATGAAGAAATATGTACTACTCTGCTGCAATAACATATAGTGAAAGAATATTGTATCCCTTACTATTATATAGTTTGCGTAAATGAATGGATAAGAACATAAGACCCCTCTCTTGAAGCAAGTGAACCATTAGAAAAAGACGGTGCTTACTTTTTATTTTCTTTTTATATACATCATGATTCTTGAGTTTATTATGATATATGTATATACAAAAAGAAAATAACAGAAATTTTTTTCATAAGTCACTTTTTCGCAATCAGGCAAAAAAAGTTAATTCCCTAAATAAAAGGAAAAAAAAGCAAACTAGGAATTGCTTGGACCCCCTCCCCCTTCTTTTACATAGTGGAGATTGTACAACAAATAAAAAGAGAAATTCTTATTCTTTGATTCCCTTCTCTCCACCATATCTTTTTCTTTTACAACAAAAATCGAATAAAGTTATATAAATAAATATTCTCAAGAATAAAAGGTAAGATAAGTAACTTCATTTTTATTTTTATCAAGTTGTTATTAGATATATAGTAGTTTTTATTTGTGAAGATGATATTTTTTGAAATGAGGCTTTTTAAGAAATAGTCTTTCTATTTCTATGAGATAATAATAAAATCTGCGTATATTTTACCCTCTATCAATTTTACTTGTGCGATTTCATCGAATATGTTATTGTTGTTGAAAGTAGCCCTTCAAGTAACTAAGGAAAAAAGTATCTCAATAGAAGAAAAATGAATATATATTGTTAGTAATAAGTGAGTTATGATATTTTTCTTCTACCGCTCTTTCTATGTAACGAGTTTTTTATATGATGTTATCGTATATATAAGTCTTCTAATTCTTAGGAAGCTCTATCTTATCGTTCAATTAAATTTGAAGATATTTTGAAAGTTATTATGCCATAATTCTTGAATTAACTTTTAGGAAATTAAATTTTGGAATAAAAATACATTGTAGATATAGATGTGTCTGTTTGGTTTTGTCCAATGTATTTGGACCATCATGTGAAATTCTTCGTTAGGAAGAAAAAGTTAAATAGAATTAGTCAAAGTTTAAGTTGATGATGTACGTGAGAATCCAACGATAGATTAAGAGAAAAACACAAATTATCCCTTAAAATTTATCTACAAAATTTAATTTTATGGATAAATCTTTTACTTTATTCATAGTAAATTTATTCGTACTTTACGCTGTCGTCATAAATTTTGAATATAATTTTGTAGTATGTATGATTTGACTTCGTCCTTAATCAAGTGTGAATCAATATTGCATTAATTATACAATAATTATCAATAAAAATTATGATGAAGTAATAAGTACTTCTTAATTTTTAATCAGAGATCTCGTATTTGATATCTATTGGTCGAGTATAAAGTCATATTTGTTAGAAAATATTTTACCAGACAATGAAGGAGAATTTTTTGGGGATGAATCAAATTTTGTTGACTACGTTCATCGTGAATACTAAACATAAATTATTCAATGACTATTTACTTGTTATGTGATCAATCAAATATTATATCATCTTAATGTGAGATTTTATGTTGTGATTAATAATTCCAATCATGGATCAAATGACCCTTAAATGAAGAACACAAATAATCATTACTTTGTTAATTTTGCTATATTGTTAGGTGACCCACTATTTCACCATGTTGATGCTCTTGACAAAAAAATAAAAAATAAAAAATAATTAAAAAGAAACCTTGACCAAAGAGGTGTGTGGGCTCCACCCATTTTGAGGGTTTCATAATTGAAAGATTGAAAATTATCTCATAAGGGGTCCACATGCCACACAGTGGGAATAACAGTTTAATGCATGTCTCTATTAATTCCATTTTATTTGTAATAATAATAATAATAATAATAATAACTACTCTTCAATATTTTCCTGAAAGTACAACATGAGATTCATATTAATAAATAAATTATATAAAAGGATTAAAAGTACATGAAAATGTACTATTTTCTGAAGAATTTAAAAGTTTTGAAGTTTAGTATAATCAATTTTGAGAAGTAGAATCACCCAAAGAATGCAAAAAATATATTTATAGTTCGCATTTTTTATTTAATAAATATTACACAACGTCAATCTAAATTAGTAAAATCAAAAGTAATTTTAAACTTAACAGAACAATTAATCCTTTTAATTTTATTTTAGGATACTTTTTAATTATTGAAATGAGGAATATAAGAGAGACAAATGTAGAAGAATGGGGTGTTTGACTATCTTGTGGATTAGGGATTCTGTGTGTCAGAATCTAAAAAATACACCTTTGTTTTTCAGTTATTAATTACTATATCCTATACACTAGTATATATATTTATTTATTTTTAGACGAGGGACTCTTGAAAATAATTTTTTTTTATGAGTTAGTAATAAAATTTATGTATATTTTATACTTTTTAAATTTTACTTATGAGATTTTATTTGATGTATTATTGTTTGTATATACTAGTATAAATTTGTTTTTATTTTAATACATATATATATATATATATAATAATTATATATATCTCATTATTGTTAAAAAGGTACCTTTTACTTGGTGAAAGGAAGCATCTTATGCACCTAAATGATTCCAAAACCCTGACCAAACACTAAAATGATTAGGGAAAAGAAAAAGGAAAACCCTAGACTAGACGAGCTTTCTGAATTTTAGTTTTGCATGCATATAAACATATGTTTAGGATTCGTATTGCGATTAGATAAAATGTGAAGTCAAAAATTACAGTCCGTGGGATCTTTTTCTAAGGCCACTACTTTCAACATATTTCTATTTTCATTCTTAAAGATTCGACCTCCAAGATCTTTGGTTAAGAATAGAGGAATTTCAATTATTTCATCACAATTCTTAGTTGTATAAGCATATATGCATACATATATATGTAAAAACGTAAAATTTATTGTGTCTACTCTGTACCAAATTTGAACTAAAGCTTAAATTTTGTTTGAGTTGACCAATAAATAAAAACACATCGTGGATTAGGATGTGGCTATTGAAATTCTTTCCCACATAATTACGGATGGTTTCGTAAATGTTTCACAAAAAAGTTGAGAGGAAGCTATACCAACAAAAAAGAAACCTATGGGTTAACATAAAAAAATGGAAAGATCGTCTATTCATACTGAGTGGCCTCTAAATATTATAAAATATACTATGGATCAGGTCAAAACTATTGAAATTCTTTCTCAAATCTTTATGAACAGTTCTATATAGGTTTTGCAGAAAAATTGATCGCAAGTCCTATCACCCAAAAAAATCCATAGGTTAATATACAAAAAAAATTAAAAAAAATTGCCTGATTTCTATTGAATGCTCCTTGAAATACTAAAAAAAAACACCTCTCGGATTAAGCAGAAGCTATTGAAACTTAAAGATTTCACAGAAAAATTAACTGAAAATCATACTATCAAAAAATTCAATTACATATTTTATTTGAAAAACACATGACTTCACAAATTAAATAAGCTCATTTTATTAATTTAAGCCCAATATTCAATTCAATTGAAAGTCCAAGTTCATGTCAATAACATGATATTATTCCTATCAAACTCAAGACTAATAAGATGATTTCACATATTCAAATGATGAGTTAATTCTCAATTAATTAAATTAAACACCCATAAAAGGTAGCCAAATCTCCAAAATGACATATTTTGTCCGATTACGTACTATCTTATCACATAATTTTTATGATAAACTTGATGACGAACATGAGTTGTTAATAAGAATCAAGGAATAGAGTTCATATGTAATGCGACTACCTACCCCCAACAACTCACAAAGTTTCATCAATAAAAAATCATTTTCTTAAGCACCAAAATAGAATTTGTTTGCAACAAATTTATCAGTAAGTTGTGTAAAATACACTTCAACCAAAAAACATATATAGAAAAACAATTTAATTCAAAATTTGACCAAACAGATTATAATAATTTAAACTGAATTAAACGAGAAATTATCGACTCCACTTCATAACAGTGAAAATAATGGTTCAGTTTTATTTGGTTGGGCTTTAGACTTCGGACCAATTCATCCAACTGCAGCCCAATGGGCTTTTTCACACTTTATCTCTTTTCCTTCTTTCTTCACTTTGTTTCTCTTCTCTCTGAAATGATGGTACTTTTCGTCCCTCATAGATGAATTTTGATTTTGATTCTTATAATATTTAATTTTATATATGTAATCTTCAATTAACTAAAATGTATATTTCTCCTTTTATCTTTTTATATTGGAAATATATGATATTTGACATATATTTAGAACTATAACAACAACAACAATAACATACCCAGTAATATCTCACAAGTGGGGTCTGGGAAGGGAAGATTGTACGCAGACCTTAC
>JAOTQJ010000002.1:17189728-17203717 GCA_025642045.1 Solanum sejunctum | reverse complement strand
CATCATCATCGATATCGCCACTACTCTGGATGATGGACCCCAGATACTTAAACTTATCCCTCCAGGGGATAGGTTGAGTCGCAAGCCTCACCTCAAAGTTTTCTTCCTCCCTCTCACTGTTGAATTTGCACTCCAAGTATTCAGTCTTGGGCCTTCTCAGTTTGAAACCTTTGGACTCCAAGGCGGATCGCTAGGCCTCCAACCTTGCATTAACTTTGGTCCTAGACTCATCGATTAATAATCTGCAAATAGCATATATTATCCTCAAATAATGGAGTAATTATTCAAATTTAATATAGTACATCAATAGTTGTATGCTTTGGCACTTCATAGTTCGTTAAATTTTGCACATTTGTAATTTGACGGATGAAAAGCATACATTTATCTGTTGAAAGTTAATATACTTAATCAAAAATCACAAGGATCAAAACTAGAATTTGTCTGACATTCAAATACTTCTCATTCTTTTATGGAGTTTCGAGAGTGATAATCATATATTTTCTTATTTTCTTTCGTAGTAAAAAGACACTAAGATGCACCCACTATGAGTGAGATGTGGGGGGTAGGGGGAGGGGTGTAGGAAAGTGATGAAGAAATACTGGGCCTTTGGTGTTAGAAGATCCACTTGAGTTGGATCATATGGGCCCAACATCAACATGTGGACCCATTTAGAGAAATTTTGTAGTTGGACCTAATGATGTATCCTAACAATGGGCTCTTTTAGACTTTGCAACAACTTGGATATTGCTTGAAAGCCTTTCTTCTCTTTTTCCCTATTTATCTTGGTGAAAATCATGTCGGCTTTTCATTATCGTATCATATAGGCAGTGGAATAGTGCAAATTGAAGGTCATACAATTAAATGCATTTTTATATATTATGAGTTAATATGTGAAAAATGCATATAAATCATCTTATTTAATTGAATTTTATATCTGAGCTATTATCCAATGATCAGCGAAACACATCTAGACGTTGACTATACCAGACATTTTTCTAGAAATGCTTCTAAGCACATTTGGTCGTTAAATCTTCGTCCACTTGACATATATAATAGTTTTATTAGCTGAAACATTAATCTTTTTTAATTGACTTCTTTGATGCCATAAATTTTTCCTTTTCAAGTTGGAAATATTGATGTCACGATAGAAATGGGACCACGGAGAAGAAGATGATGCAACTTTCGACGCTTCTCATGAGTTACATGCAAACAGTAGTTTAATGTTTTTAAACATAGGGGTTAGACCGCGTAGATCCGACCCCCTCATCCCGCAATGAGCGAGAGCCTTTCGAGACACTGAGGTATGTTGATAATGATGATGATGGAGAAGAAGATGATGGATGTCATGATTGAAATAAATTAATTTATACAATAATAGCGTCCTTCTTTAACCTTAACTTCTAATATTAATTTATTCAAATTTAACAGAATAAAATTATCTTATCACACAAAGCATCATGTGACAGAATTTTACACACACAAAAAAATATACACATCACTAAAAATTAATCATGATCTGTTTCACTAATTATTGAAGAATAATTCAAATAAAAAATGCATATTCTTAATAATTCAAATATAAAATTCAAAAATATAAAATAATTTAAATTCTTCTGGCCCTTTCACCCATATATTATAGGTAACTCCAGTTTAAATTTAAAATCATAAACTTGTCCTTTTTAAGATTGTAAATCTAAATTATGAAACTGTAATATATAGAATGCATAAAGTAGCCCGCATTGGGAATGTGTCAGAATTAAGAGCCATTTTCCATTCATTCGGAACAAGGTAAAGTAATAATTGTGCTTCACAGTAAAAGTGGGCCGACAAGCAGCACGCCTCGGCCGGCACGCTGCGCGCCTACAAACTACGCTTTTCAACAACTCACTCATTTTCTCTCTTCAAAATATTTAATATAATAAAAAAATAAAATATATCATCTAAAATTATTTTTAAAAATTTGTACACTCAAGAATTATTTTATTGAAGATTAAAAAAATTAAATTTAATTAAATTATTTTTAATTATAATAAAATGATATTATTTTAAAATAGATCAAAAAGAAAAAAATATCATATAAAATGAAACAAAGAATTTCTATATTACAGTTTAAAATTTTATACTTCTTTCATTTCAAAAAGAAGAATTTGATTTAACTTGATACGAAATTTAAAAAAATAAGGAATACTTTTAATTTTGTAATTATAAATTAAAGATATTTAATATATTAAAATATCTTTTAATCTTGTGACTTTAATCATGCCAGATAAAAACTTAACTTTTTGCCTGAAAAAAAAAAGCAAAAAATTATTTTTTAAAATAGATCAAAATAGAAAGTATCATTTTTTAAATATAGATAGTAGTACTTATTTCATCATTAAATGGTAAAAAAAAATTTAATAAGTGTTTTAAATTAAAATTTAACAAGTAATTCGAATAAAAGAGAAAAATAAGATGTAATACTTCTTGAATGTTGTTCGTAAAATCACTTGAAAGCAAGATAGATTGTACATTTTGTTTTTTCTGAGGGGAATGGGGGTGGTGTGGTAGTACTATCGTCTTTTGGTTGTTATTAATTAGACAGGGTAATAGATAATTCTATGTTACTAATATTAAAGTTTTCATTAAGCTCGTAAATTATATTCCAAAAAAAAATCATTACTTTCTAATTAAACTTCGTACTTAATCAATTATTAACTGTTGTATAGTTTTTTCCCAACAAAAATGTTTTTTTCAGTGTGTAAGAGTCTAACATTCATTCCCAAAAGAATGTTTGTTCTCGTGACATTTTGTGCTGGAACTATAACAGCATGCTGTCTACCTGGAATATTCTTTTACTTTTGCCTAGTTACTTCAAAAATCGAAAAAAATAAAATAAAAATTAGACTCACATATAATATATAGTGAATGTATAATTAAAATAAATACTTATATGTATCTTTGCCATTGCCTATGATAAGAAAAAGAAGATTTTGATAAGCGATTTATCGAAGTTATGAGATATAAAAATAGATTGATAGAGATGAAGTCAAAAAATCGATTTATAACATAATTAAGGTGTATAAATAACAAACTCTTCAACAATGAGACATATAACAAATGGAAAGATTAATTATAATCATATCAACTGAAAAGATCACTTATACATTATTATCATTAAACAAACCCTAACTAATTACTATGACAGGCAATACAAAAGCATACCACGTTTACATAAAAGTATCGATACATCTTGAACCCCTAATCTATAAATTATATGAAAACAGTTTTACTAACTACTATCATTCCAAGATTCGCCTTCAACCATCAATCAAACGTTGAATGATAGACCTCAAAGCATATCTTAAGAATAATAATTGATTCCATGCTCAGATCGAACTCGTGACCTATAATTCACACAAGGACAAATTTTATGTTGTTACAAAGCTCCATTTCAACAAATTAAAGCATGCATGGAAAAGTTGTACATACCCTAGTAATTTGTTGTTCCTTGACGTAATACTCTTCTTCTTTTACCCCGTTCACCGGTACCATAACTCGAACGTTGAACTATAGACCTCAAAGCATCTCTCAAGAACAAAAGAGACGACTCATCATCAGTACTATTATTATTACTCTCCTTATGATCAGCAACTAATATGATCACATTACGAATTCTCCCTCCTAACGTGGCCATTTCAGCTCTTATAGGGCTCAATCCGAGCAATTTTAGGGTTTCAATTAGGTCAGGGATGAGATCAAATCGATCCTCGCAACAAAGAGAGGCCTTAATGAGTAGTCTCCCATCAGCTAAACAATCATTTGATGATAACACAGTGATTTCATCAGTTTCTGAAGGGAATAAGTTTGTTTCACTTTGCATGATTTTTGAAGTCTCGTCTTTGAGTTCTCTCACACGTTGAACCACTTTGGCTAGTAATGAAGCTTTATCTGTCTGTAAAATAAAATAGAAGAGCTCAAGTTTATATATACCTTTAAGTTTTTTAAAAAATTAAATACGGTCAAGCACTTACTCAAAGAATATTTTGTTGATAAAAATGAGAGATTTGTAATTTTAACAATAAGATACACGTTGATGCAGCAAAATTTTCTTATGCTGATAATGCATGTAACAAATTAAAACAAAATATCCATTCAGAAAGAGAGACAAAAAGAAACGAAAAATAAGAAGGGTATTTTATTTTTTTGGGGTAGAAAAAGTGAAACTACTTTCCCAATATATCTCGTTTATGTACTTTTGACCTAGAAGCTTAAAGAATCAAGTGTTTGAATATTCTTTTTTTCTTTTTTGCTTCAAATATATAGATAAATTCATTTACTTTTTCTGTAAAATAAAGAAAATCATATTTCCATTGTCAACCTTCCACCAAATTTATTAAGAAATAAAACAACTTCAGTCGTTAAAACAAAAAAAAATAATCTTTAGCTAATTCGATTTAACGAAAAAAATAATATCACGTTTTCTTCCAATCTTCCACCAAATTTAGCTAGGAAAAAAAGAGAGAAGAAATACACATTAAAAGGAATTAGCGATGGACAAATTTATGTGACTAAAACAAAAAAAAATTGTTGCTAATCCTGTTTTAACGATCTATTATTGATAAAATATCAAAAAAAAAACTTTTTATAACATACATATATACATATCAATTAACGATGAATTTTATAACTAATTTATGTACCAACATGATAGATCGATAAAGAAATTTTACCTTAGAATTGCAGGAAAGTAGGGTTCTAAGGCTATGAAGATGAGAATTAATCCTTTCTCTTCTTCTTCTTTCAGCTTCTTTATGATTTTTAGCTCTACCTTCTGGAGTATTATCAATACTCTGTATAGTTTCTTGAAATTCCACATGATGATGACCATGAGGGTAATATGGGGATGAGCTACAAAAGCTTTTAATACCTTCAATATCAAAGCCATAATACTCTCCCATCATATTATTATCACTAGATGATGATTTGTTTTTGGACAAATAATTGCAAAATTCCAAGTTTTCTTGAAAGTCTTGTTGCATGTTGAGGGTTTGGTGTTTGTCCTCTAAAGAGAGAAAGCTTTTGAGGTAGGAACTTTAGAGAAAAGGAATAGTGGAAATGATTGGATGAAATAGGATCATGTATTCTAGGGTTTTCATTAGACTTTTCTTTCTTAAACTTATGATTTTTTTAAAAATATATCATATGAAATATCAAATTAAAAAAATATATTAAATAATAAAAGTTTTACATTTTCTAAAATTAGATTAAAAAAAATAGTGCACATGAATTGAGATTGTGAAAAGATATTTTTTTGGTCGTTTCTTCTTTTAGATTGAGTTGTGGTCACATGAAATGATGATATGAAGCCACGCGTTTTTGTTTCTTTTTAATTTGAAAAACAACTTTTTTATCTTTAGTTTGACCAAGAAAGAGATCAACTCCTAGCATGATCGACCAAAGAGTTGTGCAATTTTATTTAGGAAAGTTTTTATTTAACTTATATTTATTCATATTAATTATAATAAGGTATATAATTTAATTTCTATGCATCGATGATGTGAGAAGATAATAATAACAATAAAAATAATAGAGTAATAGATAGATAGTTGCAGGTAAATTAATTGATAATATTATTTTGATGATAATAATGATAATAATTAATTATCTTGCAATCTCACATGTAAAGTTTCCTAAAAAAGATACTTATATTATTAGTGTACATAATTTAAATAACATGTTATATTTTATAATAACATGTTGACATAATTTAGGTTTTGGGGGTTATGATTTCCCAGGATTAAATAAAGGATCGCAAAAGAAAAATAGTTGGGGCTCATGTTCAAGAAAGAATGAACACAATCACGAAAGTATCATCTAGAGATTTTCTAGTGAATGAGTGTGACTAGATTTAGAAAGAAGAACAAGTTGAGCTCGAGAAAAAGGATTTGAGAGAGAAAATTTTGGAATATCTTCGCTAAATAACTCCAAAATATCCAACACTTTATATACAATGAATTCTGGATCGGATATCTCATATAAAATACAAATAATCAAATTAATGTACATTTGGGAATGACAAACCAAAATTCAAAAGAAATTTAGATGCAAATGTTTTCAACTTCAAAAGAAGTTTATAATTGACTATGACTTGTAGTGTGATCCATAAAGTGGCTATTTCTGTAATTGTCCGTTGTTCTAAATATCTTCCATTACTACAAATTGTGTATATAATTGTCTTTAACCGCAGGCTTCATTTTGGGCCTCTGAACTTGGGCCTGCATCCCATAGCCATAAGCCCATAATTGGCTATCCAATTGACCAAGTTCTAAATTTTTTATTTTAATATTTCATCACTATATTATATTATTTCCATCTTTTTTAAAAAAAAAATATTATATATGTAAGTTAATATGGACTATATTTACTAGTTAAGTTCGTCGTTTTCAAATAAAAGCAATAATCTTAGTGGCAGACAAAATTTAAACATCTTAACACAATTTTGTCACAAACAAAAGCTTTACGATTTAATTAAATGTTAATTGTGATATAATAGTAATTAAAAAGAAACAAAGAACTTCAAAAGGTGCAGAATGACTTAGTGGCGCATGTGGTATGAATAGTTTAATTATAAGTACTAGTGTTATATTTTTTATTATCTAAACAAGCTGGAATAATCATTTTGTTCACTAAACATTATCATGTTGAGTAAATTAATTTCAGTGTACTACTTTAAATGCATTAAAATTATTGCCAAAAAGAGAGGTTACAATATGTAATTACTAATTAGCAACTATTGGGAACCACTAAGAGTTAACTAACCATTAGTGCTAAAAAGGTACCTTTTTTCTTTTCGGTTTCGTTTGACTCGATAAAATCTGAATTCATGTATAGTATTAAGTTTTGAAATTTGAATTTTTGAAATCTTGAGATAATTTAAACTCTCTAAATCATCAATCAGCCTCTAATTTTGTGTTCAGGTAATTCAAAATCAATGTGTACATAACAAAGTTGAAAAAATTATTTTATAAATACGGTATTAGGTTTTATCTAGGGTTTAGTTGAACACCTTCGAGTCTCGTAAATTTTCCGTATTCATATATTGACGTGCTCATTTCTAAAGGCCAGTTCCAATATGATTTTTTTCTCATTCACATAGATCTCGAGTTAGAGATGTCATAAGGACAGGATGGAGGGATCCCAACCATCACAATCCAACTTACGTTAAAAGACTATCCAAATACACATCTTATTTTATCATAATTATTTTTAAAAATTTTAAAATTTCCTTTTGGATTTATCACTCTCTTCTCACTATTATATCTCTATCCCCGCTCTCAGATACATTCCTTCTTCCCCTCTTAGATATATAAATTTTCTCTCGAATATATCTCTCCCCTAATGATTCGAATGTCCAGTCCTCTCTTATATATCTTTTTTCAATAGTATTAAAATGTCTGTATCTGAAAGTTTAGTAATATATTTGATATTTATAAATTTTAAGAAATTTTTATAATTTTAAAAAAGTAATAATATAATTTGCTCTTGACACAATAAAATTTATGTAAGGTATACTTTGATATATTTTTTGAACATGATATATATGTACTATATAGTTGTTTAATATGATGTCACTTTCAAAATAATTAGTGTTTCATGCAGTTATGCCGGATATGCTGAAAGGCTTAACCTGAAAACGTGGGGTGCCTTTTCATTAAATGAAATCATAGGTGATATCTTTTGTCTATATATATTTTTTTATTTATGACACTTGTTAAATAGTGATAAGAAATAATACATTCTAATCTTTTAAATTTTACTTGTGATATTTTACTTATTATCGAATATTTTTTATTTTTAAAAATTTTTCTATTGGTGAAAATTTTATTATTAATAATAGGAAATGTTGTATTACTTTTAGACCCTAGTTGAAAGTTGTTGGGAGGCAGAGTTGTTAAACTTTATTGCACCAAAAATAATTATTTGTACTGTCAAAAAGCAGTAGAAGTTGAGACGCCCATAATTTGTGTCCAAAATTCAATTTTGTATTCAGAAAATCCTGCAACTCTAGATTCACTAGTAACCCTACAAGTTTAGAATGAAATATGAGTCCTTTTAAGGCAACTAATCAATTTCATTCATCAGAAACTCCATTGTTTTCCACTAGAGAATTAGTTCAAGTTTCATTGATTCGACTAAAGGATAATGTTGAAGAACATCTTAGATCTGACTCACACTTCAAAAGCTAAGTCAAAAAAATAATTTAGGTCTAAAACCTATTACAACATCGTATCAGAGCAGAGTCTGTGTTAAGCCCTCAAAAATTATCCATGCACCAAATGATAAGTATTAAGCATGAGATAAAGTATTAGACACAAAGTCCCACATTAGTGGTTAATGAGATAGTAATCTCATTATAAAATTTAAACAATCCTCCTCCCTTTGAATTATCTTTTAGAATGTGAATTAGAGCTAAGACATTCTTCGACAAATAAAACACCCCTTGTCTTATTGAGTTGCTTTTCACTTAGATTCTCTTCATTGAAACGAGTTACTTTCCATTTACACTTTTCCACACCTAACAAACCTATAAAGTAACCAAACCATTTTCACACATAAATTAGGTTAGTAAGTAGTATCTTTTTGAAACCTTGGAAAGAAAAGGTAATCGTAAAATAAATAAACTTCACTTTCTTCATTGAAAAGAACCAAAAGACATGTAGGCCTAGGATAGCACAAAAGTTTAAAAAGGACAAAGAGACAACTAAAGAATTTTCCCTCTATTGGTTGGTTCACAATTCCACTTTGCTTTCATTTTTGTCTCTTACTCGGAGAATTCATATTCTGTTAGTACCAAAAAAGACCATATGCCAAAAGGGTCTTTTTGAGTTCTTTCCTTTACAAAAAAACTTCAGCAGCTTAGTTCTTGATCATCAGCTTCAAAGCCCCAGCAAAATGTAGTAAACCAAAGTTATAGGAAGAGCTACTAACATACCAAATATAACCCTGCAATATTATCAAAAACCAAGATTTAGTATATAGGTAAAAATCGAAAACGCCTTAAAGTTCATACACAAGATTCTTAAATCACATTTAACAAGAACCTCAGAAAAAGTAAAACGAAAAAAAACTAAGCATGCATTTGAACATGTATTTCACTCACAAAGTTTCATGAGTAGAAGCATTTTTCACTTGAAAAACTGATAAAATTCTTCAAAATCTAGTGAAAATATCATTTAAATTTGCGAAACAAACATTGTCTTTATAGTACTTCTTGGAGAAAAGGACAAAAACTTCATGTCCAAACCAATCCCAAGAATTGTGGATTCAAGAATTTTGTTTTTTCCACATTTCATGATAGGATGCACGTTTTGAGGGCTCACCCTGTGCTCAATATATCAGGATGGACGCCGTATTCCTTGGCGAAGACAAATGGAACAATTCCCTGAGGTAGAGCTGCCTGAAAATGAGAATTTTGCAAATTACTCAGTTATATGAGTGCCAATAAAGCAGAGTCATATTTCGTTATGAAGTTTTTGTTTACCTGAACAATAGCAATGTGCAAAAGGACACCTCGAAGTCCAACTGCAATGGAGGCAGCAGCCATGACAGCAGGACCAGTAAGGAATCTCACACCCATTGAGAAGATAGCAATTGTTTTCCCACAGGCAATGATTCTAGGCGACAATGCCATGAACAAACCTGTCGTTCCGTGATGAAAATTAGTTCAAAACACTTGCATTTTCCCATTAACACAAAGGGAATTTCTTGTGATGAATATCTAATTGTTATTAAAAGACATACCAAGACTAAACATTGCCATTCCCAGACCAGCATCAGAAAGAATTGATATCGATTTGGCTATAATCGCAGGCATTTGAACATTCCACCTACAACAATTGCATTAGTCACAAGTCTAATTATAGCCAATGGCAAATAAACTAAGGTAACTTCGGGTACACATACTTGAAAGAGATCAAGGACCAAGTGAGGCCAATGAGGCTGGAGTAAGTATTCGGGTTCCTAATTAGTTTTCGCCACACCATAATCAAAATGAGCCTAGTCATGACACTAGCTGGCGGCATAGAAGTAGGCTTGGTCTCTTCTTGAGCAATCTTAGGACGGAGCTCGGTTGTGGAACTCGAGCGCACAACTGGCCCTTCCCTGTCATTTCCATTCAGATTCTGTTTGTTTCCAAAGGTGAACTCTTCTCGGCCAAATTCATCATAATCTAATGTGAGGGGAAAAATATTCAATTAGCAAGAGAACACCTAGATAAGTTATTTAGTCTATTAAAACGAAACACACATGAATACCAACAGTTATATAGTGTCGGTCCAACTAGTTTGTATGTATGCATAGTTACTCAAAATTACCAGACATGATGAAGGAAGTAGGGTGTTACAATACATACTCAACCAATTTCCTATGCAACATGAGATGACAAAAGTAATATAAGCATGTTTGTCTCATAAAAAGACAAATATGGCCACAATTTCAGCGATTGATAAGAAAGGCTCCAAACTTATGCCTGAAACAAGAAACTGATAAAAGAAAACAACTCAATAAGGCAAAATAGCCTAACAAACTCTAATCCTTCAACCCTATGCAGATTCATCAAACACAAATCTATAAATCTATCTAGTTGAACCAAGGGTAAAGAACTTCTTTACCTCTAGAGGTAGGATAAGGTCAACATACACTCTACCCTCGACCCCAATATACGAGTAACAGTAACAAAAAATACAATATTGAGCATTATTCCATAATAAGACAACTAAAAGCAATTGAAATTTGGAAATAAGATCAACTAATATACATGCCGACATGGTACAATTTCCATGGTCCAAGAATGAAGTTATACCTTTTGGGTGGGCTCCAATACTAAGCTCATTACCATAGTCACCCCCTCCTCTAAAGACATGAATCCCTCCTTCAGAAACTGGTGAAGCACTTGAACTCCAAACAAACATGTGAAGGTCTTTTCCAGCTTCTGAACAACCATTAGCCTTCTTCTTGGCCATTGGTCCAGTGGCTGGAGAAAAGATTCCAGCATTAGTAGGAGCAGGGTACCCTGCATTCCCCTGTCCATAAACCCCATTTCCTCTCCCATATCCAGCAACTCCACTCTCCTCATCATGACCATAGTTCCCAAAATTTGAATGCCTTGGACTTATATTTGCATTTTTTCCATTCACCATTGAGTAAAAATCAGTATGGTTAAAACTTGAACCTCTAGGAGTTGGATTTCTTGAAGATTGCAATGAATAAATCTCAGCATTTGTTAAGTTTGATGGTCTAGGAGTTAATGAAAGACCAGAATTATGACCATGAGATCTTCTTGAAAAAATTTCAGACCTTGAACTAGTGGATTTTCTAACAGTTACATGAAGTTTCCCATCATCACCAACTTCAGCTTGAGTTTCCAATGGCTCTTTTCCATCTAATGAAATAATATCAGAATCTACTTTAAAGGAAATAATGGACCCTCCAGTGTCAGGAAACTGTTCTGCAATAAGCATTCTTGCCCCTCTGTACTCAAACAAGAAAAGCATCAAAGTGTACCAAATGATACATTGAAGCACAACAATTTGGACCATTAAGCTTCCTGAGGCATCACCATACATACCCTTTAACAAAGGAATCCCCATAACTAAAGTGTTTGGTAAAGTGGATAGTGAAAACAAAGTAATGGACCATTCAAGGGACCCCCTTGAGCTAACTCTTGACCATATGGCTAAAACAAAAAGAACTATGATTTTCTGAAGAGTGTCAGCAGCTATGAACCTGTAGTTCATGGCATATGGATTGTTTGAAGCAATGAAGTGAAAAGATAGCAATGGAACAGCAAATAGAGCAACAAATCTGTTGATTCCAGAACATTGGTCAGGGCTAAAGATTTTCCACCATTTCACTGAACCATAAGCTAAGATCATTGCTACATACAGTGGAACTACAGCAGTGAGAACATGGTAAAGGTCTGAAAGTGTTATCATTTTTTTTTTAGAAAGATAGAATCTTTTCAGTTCACAAAACAACTACAGATCAAGAAATGGATATCTGATCACAAAACTCATATGGGGTTTTGCAAGAACACAAAAAAGATTCAAACTTTTCCCTACACAATGCAAAGTACAGATCAGAAAATGGATTTTTGATTACAAAACTCACATGGGGTTTTGCAAGAACACAAAAAAGATCCAAACTTTCCTTCAAGAACAAAACCTCTAAACCATAAGTTCTAAGAAATGGAAGCAATAAGACTTGGTAGAAAAAAGCTATTCTTACTAGTGTTTTTAATAGGGAGAGTGAGAAGTTAAAAAAAGAAGAGGTTTTGTGTGGGAGATGAAAGAAGTGATATGATATATTTAAGGAAATTAAATGGCAGACAGAGAAGTAAAAGCTGATGTTCTTTGGAAAAAGCAGCTTCTTTTTAGTAAGTCTTTTCATGATGAGAGAGAGGCCTCCTCTGAGGCTCTTAGCACATAAAGACATTTTAATATTTGTTGGATAAATAGGTCAATTCTCCTTTCTTTTAAGAAGGCAAAAGGCAAAATACATATTCAATCAATTTTGTTGATGTGAGAATTTTGTTAACTTCTACTATTAATGTTCTATAATATTTTTAACTTCTAGTAATGTTTATTATTTTTAAGAAATTAATTTCGAAAGGTAAAAATTTGATCAAGAACATGATTTTTAAGATTTATTAACTAATGCTTGAAACAAGAATTAGATGAATCTAATTTTAACATCATATTAAAAATGTGTATTCACGTCTATCATAATTTTAAGAGCTAAACTAAGAAATAACGATTCTCTAAAACTATAAAAAGAGATAAATTAGTTGGAGCATGAACAAAATAGTATGAGCTCCCAACATTAGGTAAAACAAGAATCGAATGGACGTAATTCTAATAAGAAATGAATTTTAAATTTCACTCGATGCATATCAATATTTCCTTTCAATAAATTTAATAGAATTGGCTCTAACTCAATCGAATCTTATTATTCAAATAAAATAAATTGACGTGTTATATTCATATTATATATGACTGATACAAATTAGTATGCTTATTGAAACTAAACTAAAACTCACAAGGAAGAACATTGAGGTGGGAAAATTCAAACATAATTTAAACAATTATATAAGATCAAATTTGCATAGTGCTAATCAACTTGTGCTATATTTTTGATCATTTTTACTCCAAAAAATTTTATTTTTTTGAGATGAGCTAATAAATATAATTTGAAAAGCAATAGTAGCACTCTTTGTACAAATTTTTATATGATAAGGAAAGGACCAACATTCAACAAACAAACATATCAGAGAAAAAGAAAGAAGAGGAACAAAAAGAGCCCTTTTGTACAAAAGATTCTCTTTCACTTCTTTTCTGTAAATTATTTTAGGGATTACTTAATTTTATACAGTTCTATTACGACTTTTATACATATACCTTAAAATGTTTTTGTAACTTTTACTCCTGTCGGATGAAAAAACTTTAACTTTTCTATATGATGAGTCACTTTTTTCATTCTTTTTACTCGATTTTTTTCTCTAGGTAAGAAAAATATTGCATGTGATTTTAAATATATTAGATAAATAAACAAAATTCGACTTGAATTGGCCTAGTTAATTTAAGTATGATTGATTTTAATCCGATATGAAGTTGGATAATCACTTAACTAGCTAGAATTCACACTTGGGGAGGTTGGTCCATCCTTTTGAGCTGTGATTTAATTGGGATTTCAATAAAAAAATTTGATATCGAATGAAGAATAAAAAAATGAAGGAAGAAAATCCTTTCAAGTTATAATATAAATGTATTAGCATATGTAAGTGTGGGAATATTATTAGGAATTAATGATCTGCAGATTTCAAGTAGAAAAAGAAGAAAGAAGAAAGAAGAAGAAGAACAGTAATTTAGTTATTTAGAGAGAAGGCAGAGAGAAATAATATTAGAGAGAGATATTTCGTGATAAAGTCCAATGGATAAACTCCACGACGAT
>JAOTQJ010000002.1:17138035-17166201 GCA_025642045.1 Solanum sejunctum | reverse complement strand
TATTATTATTATTATTATTATTATTATTATTATTATTATTATTATTATCAAATATTACTACATGTACTAATATATATTTAACATGTTTTTTATATCTATTTTTTATGTGACATAATTTGTTGAAGACTAGGAAATGGTGTTGTTGTTATTGTTGAACCATTGGAGATCTCAATTCACTAGTTCGGTTAATTATGATTCACGATAATTTATTAAAGGAGAACATCTTTTATCATATATTTTTTTTGTTTTTAAGGTACAAATTAATATTTCTAAATAATAATTAACAGATTTTATCTATCCCACTATATATATATACTAGTCAGTGAATATATTATTATTGCAAGAAAACCCCTCGATCAAGCTTATCTTTATCATGTGATACTACAAAACTGGTAATGTGTTTATTTAGACCTGTGATTTATAGAACTTATTTTATACAAGCTAAGAAATTAAATTAAGTATACTACAAATGTTAGTATATTACTCTTTTCCCACAAAATTTGTAATCCAAATGGCTATATCTACCAGACTTTGAGACATTAATTAATACATATTATTGTGCCAGTATAGAAATGGCAACCATTAGAGAAGAGTTTATAAAGGCAATAAGGTGAGGGCCATATATAACTACTACCAACTAATTAAATGTTGCCATGATTGAGTAATAAATATTTTTTTATTTTAAAGAAATTTTAAATTTGAGTTTAAAATATGAAATCGTTTTTTATGTGAGATATTTTTTAACGTAAAATTAAATTTAATCAAATTCTAATATAAATATAGAACAACGATGAGGAAATAAAGACAGTAACTACTTACTAATATCTTTTATAGCTATATAAGGGTCTACAAACAGTATTATTGGTACATGCATGGAGATATATATTGGACCTACCATGTGTTATGTTTTCTGGCAGTTAAAGAAAAAACTTCCATGAATTTATTGACAACTTTTTGAACATGTGAGAATCATAGAATAGTCTCTCTTTTTTGGGATTTACGTAAAACATGAAAACTATATAGTAATAGTCCAAAACTAATATACTCCTTGCTATTAAAAAGATGACAAATTTATTTATGATATGTATGGTGAAATAAGAATAAAATCTTATTCTTATGTTTTAGGGTGAATTCGTTAAATCTAATCAATTATTTATGAATTCTTCTTTTCATAGGTAAATTTGTTAAATTTGATCAATTATATATTAAGGAGTATCAATCTAGAATAAAAGTAGAATAATCTTGTTTTTATTTCGAGAGGTGAAATTATGTATCAAATTTAATCAATCATTAACGAGTAATTCTAATATATGCGAGACTTAGTCAAAAAGATGCATAAATAATATGTCAAGCCGGGATTCAGAGAGACTATTGGATAACTCAAAACAGTTCATCCTCATTATCTTGAGCGAATTGGTACTTCAAAATAAAATAAAAATTTTGAATTTAATTAACTAAACTCATAAAACTTTGATGAAATTTCGCCATCAAAATCCATTTACATGTATTATGACAACTAATATAAATTGACATATTTGCATAAATTTTTATGTACGCTACTGATTATTTATTATAAATAGTTAATGTACGTTAAAATGAAAGAAGAAAATGTCTCCATACCAGCCTATGGACAAATTAGACTACGTAGCTACTTGGCTATTGATCAATCACGACCCTTTTAGTTGATTTTATGAGGCAAACCTAATTTTATTAATGCAAACTAAATATTAATTAAAATATATAGTTGTAGGAGTAGTTTAATTTCTTTTATATAGGCATGTTATTTAATAAACTCATTGCCCCACTACTATTAATCTTGTGAACTCCTATTTTGAAAATTTTCTTTTGATTCTGGTAGAAATTAAATAAATTTTAAATGATTTGATGATAACTAATTAAATGGACGATCAATTTTGCTAGCTGTTCTAACGAATTGATTGAACCATTTGTCTATTCTTCCATAAAAAATAAATAAAATAATTAAAACTTAAAGGAAAAATGCACAAGTACTCTCCCATACAATAACCAAAATCTGAGAGACACACTTAAATATTTATTTGGTCCTATTATCTCCCTAAACTTATTTTTTTCTGTAATTAAATACCCTTTATTTATCTACTTAACACATCTAACAGCTAAATTATATTGTGTGTAATACATCTGCGGACCCTACATGCCATGTAGGCAAATAAGGGCATTAAATTACCCAAAAAAGATAATTTTAAGGAGGTAATAGGATCAAGTTAAAGTTTAAATGTGTCTTTGAAATTTTAGTTATTAATGTTAACAAATTAATAATTTGAATGTTCTCAATAATAAAATTAAAAAATATATATCTAAAAGAATATAGTTGGTGTGAAAATAGATCAAAGATTTGGCTCCCTTGCATGAACATACTTTGCACAAATATTGCACAACACTGCACTATCAAAAAAACGAGTACTATTTTTTATTTTGTTATATACATATGCAATATAAGTATTTTAATCAAGTTTCGAAAGAAAAAAAAAACACAAGATCAAAATTTCTTACTTGAAGTCAAGTAGCGGATCGTGACATATCGCTCTCAAATTTCTTCCGCTAATTTTTTTGATATACATTCTGACATTCTTTTTAGCTCGCACATATCCATAAAACTAATAGATTGGATTATATAATAAAATTTGGAGACATAAAATCATTATTATTTTTAAGTTTGTGTGTGTGTTTTTTAATCCTTTTTTGTCATATCTAGATTATTCTGCTTATAAGTTTTTGAGACTAGGGTCCCAAGAAATAACCTCTCTACTTCTGAGAGGTAGCGGTAAGGTCTGCGTACATTTTACCCTCCTCAGACTACACTTGTGGGATTCCACTGAATATGTTATTGTTGTTGTTGTTGTGTTATTTTTTTATAAGCAAACGTTAAATAAATCTTTTGAGTTATTAAAAATTGTAATTTAAAATGCACAACTACCTCCCTTCCCCCCTTCCCCCAGAGAATAACCAAAATCTCAGAAACATGCTTAAATTTTTACTTGATCCTATTATCCTCCTGAACCTATTTTTTTTTGTAATTTAATACACTTTATTTACCTTTAACCACACACCTAAGTTTTTGTGTGTAGTATACGTCAAACTCCACATGTCATATAAGCAAATAAGGAATATTTAATTATTAAAGAAATAAATTCAAGAGGTAATAGGACCAAGTTAAAATTTAAGTATATCTCTTGATATTCTGATTATAGTCTCAGGGGTACTTGTGCATTTTCTCAAACTTAAATAAGTAATTTACCTCCTTAATAAGTTTATTTGGTGTCAGTATATATTAATCAAAATATTTAAAATTTGAAAATTGAGGGAGTTTTTTTTACCCTTAATGAATCTTAACCGATATGTGCATTGTGCTAAAGAAAGAAAATATTTTAACTTTATTCTACATTAATATATTATATATTTTTATATCATTAAATTAAGCCAATCACATATAATAACGATGTTAATATTCCCGTAGCCAAGATAGCTCTAGTAGAAGAAGAGGTAAAGCCAAGAGGACTTGTAGAAAACTGATTAAAGTGTTCATGCTGTAGTAAAATAACTTTGCGAACCTTGTCATAATTGTTTTAATTAAAACTGGGGTAATGAAGACTTCTAGTAAGGACTTTGGACAGTATCTTTTAAAACATGAATCAAAATATTTTGAATTCTGTTAATTTTTCTTCCCGAGCAACTCAGATTGTTGTCACTGAGTCTAATTTGGATAACTGGAGTATCCCTAAAGAACCTGGTATACTCAGTCCAACAAAACTGTTGAGTCTGTTACTCCTCCTCTAGAAGGTATTAAAATCCCACATTCAGGCGCAATCATTTCAGCGTCTCCTTTTAAGTTAGCTAGCAAAAGTCCTTCGTCCTTTACTTCTAACGCAGACATTGATAGAATTATCGAACAGAACAATTATACCAATAAACTCCTTCATACGGTGTCTCAGCAGATTGAGGATTCAAAAACCAAGACTGTTGTATCTCCTTCCCTTCCTCTCTTTAGGCCCAGCACCATTCCTACTATAGATTTTAACCCTTTGTTTAAACCTCCAGAGTTTAATCCAGATCTGTTCCCCAAGCTCGGATACAAAATGACAGTCTCTGACAAGCTTGTAGAAGAACTTGCTCAAAGCCTTTCTAACTTACATGTCTCGAATAAAGGCAAAGAAGTTGCAGCTAAGGCCTCAGATCCCTTGAAGGCTAAAGCTTCTAGTGCGGTACCACCGAAAGGAACCGATCCTTCCTCCTCAGGAGAAAGTGTTCAAATTCTTTCTGAGGAACTCTTGCAAAAAAGTTCGGATAGGTTTCCTCATAGGAAAAACTATACCAAACGTCCTTCTTTCCCAGACGTTCAGTTTGAAGAAAGCTATACCCATACTCAATCCTCCTACGATGGTAGTGTCATCCCTGAGTGGAACATAGATGGTCTCGCAGAGCACCAAATCTATCGTGTCCTCCAGGAAATGGGTATTTGCGTATCTACCTGGAAAATGCGTGGCTCTACTGATAAACAAGCTGCAACCATGCTTGCAACAGGTTTCACTGGTACGCTAAAGTTCTGGTGGGATAATTACATCACCGAAGAACTGAAAGCGACCATCCTTAATGCCATCACTATTCTCACTACAGTGAAGATAGAAGATGGCATGGAAATAGAAGATTTCAAAATCCGAGAAGATGCTAGTAATACCCTTATCTATCACATTACTAAGCACTTCTTAGGTAAACCTAGACTTTTCTAGGATACAAGTTTAGAAATCCTGAACAACCTTAGGTGCCCAAAGTTGACAGATTTTAGGTGTTACAAAGACAATTTCTTGACTAAGATCATGACTAGACCAGACTGTAATAGTGACTTTTGGAAAGATAAGTTCCTTAGTGGTCTTCCCCCAGTTTTTGCCGATAAGGTTAGAGCCAAAATTAGGGATAGGGGGTGTGGTAAGATCCCCTACGACCAAATGACCTATGACGACCTTATAGGTATAGTGAATACCACAGCCTTAGAACTGTGTACAGACCTTAAGCTTAAGAGTCAACTAAAGAAAGATAGGTTGACCACCAAAGCTGAATTAGGAATTTTTTGTCGAGATTTTGGATACGACAACTTTGTGAAGATAAAACAAATATTTAACCATTCTCGTGTCTTTTTTTAATTATCTTTTTCAAGAAAAATAAACCAAAAAGAGTTTTCTCTCCTTTCTAATTCTTTAAAAAATCGTTCGTATTCAATAACGTGTTGCTTATCAGTAAATAGAGTATAAAATAAGCATTAGGTGAAATTAATCATTATTAAAACCAACTCACATTAAACAAACAACGATAATATGAAAGCTATATTAAGTTAGGTCCAACAAAACAACTCCCTAAGATTCCAATTTCACTTTTTTCTCTTTTAAAATTTATTTATTCATCAAATTAATCAATACTTTTAGAGCTAATTGGTTCTAATTTAATGACTAGTTACAATTAAAAAAATAGCTCCTTTAGTGATACCTACCAAATGTTAAAGCAAAGCTTTGTCAATTAGCTCAAAATTTATATAAACATTAGTCATCACGAGGACAAGTCATTTTGATTAATTAATTAATAAATCTAAGTGGATATATAATTAGATAATTAGTACATGTGGCAAGATGTGATTGGTCTGGGACCCACAAAACACGATAATTAGAATTTATTTGGTACAAGTAAACAACATTCTTTATTAGTACTTGGGTATATTCATCATGAGTAGATAGAACCCTAAGCAATTAATTAAAAAAAAATTTAAAAGGTTAGTTGCATCCAATTGATTTAATGATGAAAGTTTGTGTGAGAGGATTGATGTAGTAATTTGTACTAATTGAAACAACATATTAGATTCACCATTTTATGCTCTTTTTATTTTCTAATAAATGGTGGAGTTAGGATTTTTCGTAAGAGAGTTCAAAATTTTAAAAAATGGATATATAAATTAATCAAAGAAGATTCAACATCTATTATGTATACATTAAAAAATTACTTTTATCATATATATAATATAATCTTCGTTGAAAGATAATTTTAGTGAACTCCTGATACCTACGTTGCTTCGCTGCTATTTCTAATCCTTTTAATCCAAATTAAATTTGTGTTTAATTTTAGTGAAAACCTATCGTTGTTTTTTTTTTTATAGTACAAATAAAGGTCAAACTGAATTGGAAAGCTATCATACTATCAATATGATTATAAAAATATAACATACTTATTAGATTCGGTGTTTCAATTTTCTATCCTATTATATCTAAGTCAACTTTCAAAGTGGTTGATTTTTTCAATATCTTTTTTTTTCCTATTAGCAAATAACAAGTAGATAGTAATGTTTTTGATAAGAAAACGATATTTCAAGAGTTGATGAAAGCTATTGGACCCTATAATATTACCTCTTAAATATTGTTGAATTTAAAATAAAGTGAAAAAAAAAGAAAAATATGAAAGGGATTTGCTGATGTTGACACAGTTTATAGTATTATTAAGTTAAACGTAATTAGGTAAAATAGTTAGTGTCTCGTACAATGAGATATTAATAAGGTGTATTATATAATTGACTTTACCTAATTGGATTTTAATATGTAACACAGTAATCAGTTCAAATAGAGGAAAAAGGACAAGAGAATGAAGAATGTTTATAAAAATCTAAAATTTTAAAATAAGTTGAATCTTGCTTTTTTGGGGTGGTAAATAATTCTATAAGATTACACTTTGAATAGAAATAAATTCGTTTTGAGTATCATAATCATGCGTTAGATTTTATTAGCTTCTTAAATCTTAATTATTGCTAATACATTCAATAACATAACTACCACACATCTAATGCAATCTAATAAGCTGAGTATGAAGTAAAAAAGTTGTCTTCGCAGATAATTGACTCAAGTACATCAAAACAATTCAAAAAAATAATATTAACAAATAAGTCATTGAATAAACTAAAGATAGCATGATAAATTATTATGAAAGAAAAAATAAACAATAGCTACAACATAATAATATTGTAATCGCAGTACAAGAAACAATAGAGATAGTATTCGAATTGAAGAACCCATGATTATTAACAGTGAAGAATAAGTGAGACAATATTCAACTACTTGCTAACATTCTTTTCTAATATGTGTCCTTTATACTTATCTAGTTAAATAATTTCATGATAAGTTGAAACTATATATATCATAGACTAATTATTTTCTCCAATATTCTTTTGATTTACCTCTATCTTTTTCAAAATCATTTATTATTAACCTCTCACTCCTCGCGTTAATATATTTTTCTTACTAAAAAAATTTCTTTTGACCAAAAAAACCTAAAAATACTACCTGCACGTGCTACATCACGTGCATCCACCCATCCTAGGATTAATCCTATAACGGTCGTTGGCGGCGTTAGGTCACCCAACACATTGAGTAAATGGCGCGAAATGGCAATTCTGCAAATCCATCAAAATGAAAGGTGAATCTGACAATGATATCTCACCGTAAAAACATGCCTCCAAACATAACTATCCCAGCCGCAGTTCTCTACGCGCCAGTGAAACGCATCGAGAATTGCGTTATCAGTCTGGTTAAATGGGCCCACTTTCGCGTGGCCTGTAAATTGGGCTTTTTAACCTAATGGGCTTTGAAGTTAAGCCCGTTAAGAGACACCACGTGAGAGTGACACCTAAGAATTTACTTTGGTCAAACTACTTTTTGACTATGACGGTACAACAAATAAATAAAAGGCATAGGCCAATTTAATAGGATTATTACATACTCCAACATCTACAATTTTATTTTTCCGTTATTATTATTTTATTTATTTCAATTATCTTATTATTTATTGATACTATTTTTTCTTTAATATTTTTAATATAACATGCATCAATATGATATTGTTATTATAATTTAATAGCAGGTCTCATATTTAAGTTGAAGAAATGAATAATTTTTATTAGAGATAATTTTTCTCTTTAAATAATTTTAAAAATAAAAAAAATCATATATTTATGTTGTAATATTTTATGGTAATGTTAGAAATTATGAGATTAGGACAAAGAGTGAAGTCATTACTTTTTTTCTAAAGAATTTGTGTGTGATTATTGACATTTCAAAGTGGGCAATTGTCTTTGTTTGAGTAGGTACCATTATTCTTACTACAAAGACTTCCATTTTCAAAAATTATTTTTAAGTCAATAGACATGAAACTTCCTTTTTCTACCCTTTTAAGTTTATATTCGAATTATAAAAAATGATCAAAAAAGTCTATTTTTTGAAGTAAATTAAGCTATTTTCAAATTTCTTTTCAAAAAGTTACAAACCACATAATTCTAGTGTTAAGGAAACTAACTTTGAATCATTATCAATTATTCAAAGTTTTTATTATTGAATCATGATCTCTTATCATAAAATAGATATTTATTTTTTAAAAAATATTTAAAAAGATTTTTTTACTTCTAAGAACTAAAATATCAATAGGCTCAATCAATTGTCAAGTCTGAATATTAAAGTATTCTGAGTTCGACCTCAAAATCAAACATTAAAGAACTTAAAATTATTAAGTAAAAAATTAAATGTCGAAAGATTTAAATTTTTTTTATAAAAAATGAATAAAAAATATTTTACCTTATAAATATTATTTTTAACAAAAAGTAGTAATCTACAAAATCAATATTTTCAAAACATTACTATAATTAAAGATGGAGTTATCCTAAGCAATTTAATGAGAGTGCCCATAGCTTATTATGACATATAATTACTATACACATATCCTATAGTATCTGTAAATGTCTTTTGCTTAGCTGTGAGTAGAGACTATAGAAAGAGAGAGAGAGAGAGAAAAGGGGAACTGAAATCTGGTAAAACCAGAAGGGAGGAAGAAGCTTTTCTTTTTCACTTTGCTTTTGGAAAAGCAGAAATTCATTTCTCACTCTCAAACTTCTTCTCACTTGTTCCCATCACCCTTCTCTCTCTCCCTACAACTTTCAACAGTTTGAGTGGCTGTCTATTCTTCAAGAACATTAAAAAATATGTTCTTTTCATCTGCCTAATTTCCTCAATAATATGTAAGTATTTGCATTTTTTCAGCCTTTTTATTCAGTCTTTAGTGTTTTAGTCATTTGGGGTTCTTTCATTTTTGTTCTTCTGCTAATGCATGAAGCTTTTTTTTGGTTAAAAAAAACTATTTGCTGCTTGGGTTTTTGCTTGCTTTACTGGTGTGGGAAAGGATGTTCTTTTCTTAATTAAATGCCTTGATTTGTGCTTCTTAAGCATGTTTATTAAGGAAAGTTTGTGTCTTTTCAGTTTCAAGAACATAAAAACATGTTTTTTTCATCTGTCTAATTTCTTCAATACTGTAAGTATTAGCATTGGTTTCAGCTTCTTGATTCATCCTGTTTTATTCATTTGGGGTTCTTCCATTTTTGTTCCTCTGCTAGTGCATGGATTTAAAAATAAAAAAAAAAAACTATTTTGCTTGTTGGGTCTTTGGTGGTGAGAAAAAGGATGTTCTTTCCTTAATTGAATACCTTGATTTTTGCTTCTTAAGCATGTTTATTAAGGAAAGTATGTGTCTTTATTCTTCTAATGATGTATCTCACACGCAAAAAAAGGGATTAAACTGTTAAAGAAATGTCAGTATCAGTGATGAATTGTTTTGTTTCTAAATTTGGTAATGCATGTGTCAAGACTTAAACTTAGATATATCCTTTACTGGAGACAGATAAGCTACTTTACCAAAACAAAAGAATTTTCGCTCTCAAGAAAACATTATACTAAAAATTAAGGGAAATGCAAATCTTAATATTTCTCTTGTTTAAAAACTGTACTACTTCTTGATTCCTCATTCTCACTTTTCTTCTATGTTTTGGCTGTCAAAGGTAAAATCTGAGGTTTGTCTTTTCCCTTTTATTTTCTCTTAAAGTGTTCTTCTTTTTTTTTGCCAATTTCTTTTGTGACATTTAAGATCAGAATTGGTAGTTTTTCTGTTTAATTTCTCCATTGCTGATGATGGATCTTCACTAGAAAGCCTTTGCAAATACAATTATACTAACTCCAGCAGTAATCATGATGTCTTTAACACAAACATGCTTTGTTCCTTCTTTGGTTATATATTGCAGCCTTTAAACTTTATGTTGCCCCCCTTTTCACCCACCAAAACTCCAAATTACCTCCTTTTGGTATATTTTTATTTTTATTTTTCTGTGTGGAACTTTATTCTTATAACACTCTAGTCTTGAAGTTTCTTTCTTATTTTTATTTTTCGTTCCTTGATCAGCAGTAGTTTTGCTAATTCCTGAATACCCTTTTCTACTGTTGTTACTAAGTTTTAGGCAATTGCCTATTTGTCTTGGGTTTACAGGACTATATTTTGTAAAATGTCTATGTACTCCCATGAAAAATAGAAGACTGTTGGTAGTATATTCATCAAATTATTCTATAGCTTATGGCTAGTTTCGAGATTGTCTTATTTGGCTTCAATGGATTATATCTTATCACCTCAAGTTTTCTTAGATGCAAATGCGACTTTGTTTGATTTTGGGAAAGAAATTTTAGTTTCCATTTTTTTCCTGGAACTTTGTTGTTGATATTTGATCTCTTGATGATGTCTGTTGGGATATTAAATATATTGCAAATTGATGAACAGATAAAGCTGTTCAAATGACAAAGGTCAGTCCAGAATTTGTAGCAGAGCCTCAGATGCAGATTGTTTTGTCAGTATCAAGAGATGTGAGCTTCTCCAATAACCAGTTTCCAACATATAAGCTTGGACCCAACTTTGAGGTTCTACAGGAAACGAAGGAGGATAATAGAGGCCCGCCTTTAAAGGAGGTAGTCGAGGAAGAAACAAATAGGCTGACAGAACAACACAACCGCCTTTCTGTTCGTGACCTTGCTAGCAAATTTGACAAGAATTTGTCAGCTGCAGCTAAATTGTCTAATGAGGTAGATTCATTTTTCTGTATGTAGTTGTTCGTCTGTCTTCATTTTACACCATTTAGGACAATGGAGATGAAAAGAGTAAACGAAGACATGAAAATTTTCATGTGAAGCTAGACAAAATTTACGTGTTTTTGGTCTTGACTCTTGAGATGGATATATTTCTTATGAATATATGAATATAGGACTTGAAATTTTTACAAATTGAGTTTTCTTTTTCCAGGCTAAAATTAGAGAGGCACCTTCTCTTGAGGGACATGTCCTTTTGAAGAAGCTCAGAGATTCTTTAGAACTTCTCAAAGGAAGATTGTTAGGACTAAACAAGGAGGACATTGAAAAAGCTATTTCATTGGTTAGTCTTCTTTGCTGATTGTCCTACATAATAGTGCTTCTGCATCAATTCTTTTTCCATGCCAGATATTAATAAGCTATGCAGAATCCAATAATTTGCTTCCGAGTGGTTTTTAGTAGTCTAATCAAGATTGCTTCTCAATCTAAATGTGACTGATATATATTTTTTTAGCTGCTGTTTAAGTATTGGATTGTATGTTTCACATTTTTTTGTCGTACTAGTAACATATGAAAGTTGAAACATTAAGATAAGTTGATTGATTGATTACTTGCATCCATTGGTTATATAACACAGCCTTCATATTTATACTATCATAAAATTCTGGTACTTTGTCCAGGTGGAAGCTTTGGCAGTAAAATTGACACAAAATGAGGGAGAGCTTATTCAAGAGAAGTTTGAAGTGAAAAAGCTCGTGAACTTTCTCAAGCAGGTTGTTTGTATATCATTGAATTGTGGTCAAGCCTTTCTCTATGTGAAAGAAACTAAAAGTCTTTTTTCTTACAGGCCTCAGAAGATGCTAAAAGATTGGTTAACCAGGAAAGATCTTTTGCTTGTGCTGAAATTGAGAGCGCCAGATCAGTCGTGCAACGAATTGGAGAGGCCCTTGATGAAGAAGAAAGGAATTCCCCGACCTCAGCAAAACAGGTAACTACCATGCGTTGATTCCGTTCTTATTTTTGATATATATTTATTGCCTCTTTGAAGTCTGATTTGTTTTTTTAAAAATATTGATGTAGTCAACTTCTGTGCTTTTGATCCTCTGATAGTTTGATTTTGGTGTACAAAGTTTGTATTCCATAGTTTTCCTCATGAAATATTTTCTGTCAGTTGTGTTTTCCCATTTTCCTACCTGAAATATCACCATTGTAAGGTAGGAAAAGAGAACAATTGATTGTTGAGGTATGTTTTGATAAGTAGTTGGTGATAGTTCAGATAGGAAATTCTCCACTTGATAGTTCAGATATGAAACTACTAAACTCACAAAACCGGTATACTTTGGGCGTGTTTTTGACCCCCAACTCTTATTTCATCTTACATGTAATATAACTAACTCATTGATGAAAAGTTCTTTTAGTTTTGGTCTGCTCCAATATTTTGATCATAGGCCTTGCAAGAAAATTCGTGTTTGCTATTATTTATTTTGTCTTGTCACAAAATCTAATACATCAATGGCTTACATTTGACCCGGCATTTTCTATGTAACACAGACTTGCAAGAATGTATTCTTGTATTCTTACTTATCCAAACAGTTTTCAATCTTGAGCCTACTAATAATATTTGAAAAGGATATAGTGTCTATGATGTGATAAATATAGGATCTTTATTTCTACATATATATAGAGATAACTAGTTTTAACCAAGTGAACAAAGCATACTAAATTCTCAATCACGGATGCCCTTTTTGACTTCCATGTGAGTTGAAGGTCTCAACTATTCTCAATCTTGCTGATGGTCCACAATTGCGTTGCACATACTTCAATGTGCTGAACTACTAAAGCATCTTAAGTTACTATTCTGCTTTAGATTTCCAAATTATGATTTTCTTTTTGTCGACAATAGTTGATTATGGACATTACATACAAAAACAATTTGACTCTTATGAAGGATAAAGGTTTTGTTTTCCCAATGAAACTAACACTTGTCTTTGCCAGGAAGTGGAGGGGCTACTGGAAGAGGTTCAAGAAGCTAGAAGAATAAAACTCTTGCACCAGCCTAGTAAGGTATGCTTTAAATGCTTTGCTTCATAGCCAATCCATGACATGGCTCGAACTTTCGCTAAGAAATTATATTTAGAGTAAGATGAGCAGTTCTGACTGTTCGTTAGTTTTTTCTCTAGATAGTCAACTTGGAAATAATTGTTCTCCCTGTTTATATCTAGATAAATTGCTGAGTTTAACAACTAAATTTATAATATAGCTCCGAATAACAATTTTTTTCAAGTCTTAATCATGGACTTGGTTGTCAGCAGTTTCGTCTCAACATTTTATCAAAATTTCACAGTAGAAGCAGATGTCTTTTTATAATCAGAACTGCACATCTTCTTGAATAGTTATAGAGCATGTGACTCTGACGTTGACAGTCTATGGATAGGCGATATGAACTGTTGGTTCGCGATTAAGCTTGGAGTTATTATGAACTGTTGCAACTTATCACTGCATGGACAAACTTTTAGTTCCTTCTTTTTCCTAGTGACCCATCTGAAGATTGATCGCTGGCCTTGTTCATACAACTTTCAACTTTTTTATCTCATATTCTATGCACTTGTGACAACAAATTTTCATTTTCTTTCAGGTGATGGACATGGAGCATGAACTGAGAGCTTTGAGAATCCAGATCAGGGAGAAGTCCACGGTTTCATTTAAGCTTCAGAAAGAGGTATCCTTCTTGTTTAGGAATAGTATCGTATATCTTTTTGTGAATACACAAAATTTAGAATAGTAAAAACTTACCTAGAGTAATCCCCCCTTTCACTCTGTTTGACCTTTAGAATAGAAGACTATTCTGAGATATTTAGCAAATATGTTCATTTTCTCGGAATCACACATTGGGCTTTTACATTCTAATGCTTTTTTAACTAACACCAGAGAGGATGTAAGTGTGGAGTCTTTTGGCAATTTTATCCTCCTATATGTCATGTCCAGTAGAATTTATTAAACCTTTAGTAATTCTTCTCCTTTGGTGTTTGGAATACTGATGATTCCTCATTATTTGCAGTTGACAATGAGCAGAAGAGCCGGGCAAAATAAGTCCGAATTTTATGAGTTGACTGGTTCTGAAACGTTAGGCTCTATAATAAGAATTCAGTCATTTTCAGGTGAAGCCATTGATGTTTCAAAATGTTCAATTCAGTGGTATCGCTTATCATCTGAATGCAGCAGAAGGGAGCCTATTGTTGGTATTAACTCGTTTTCTATTCTGCATATATCTATTCAAGTCTTCCATTTGAAACAGCTAAAGATTCCATGTTCTTGTGCCATGATTTGATAATGGTCAAAGACACGCTTGTACTGTAACTTGTTTTGCGAGTTTTACATTCCAACTATTAGTTCCCATTTTCTACGTGAACCATCACCATCTATGTATTAAATCACACCTCGTGAAAAAGGAAACAACTTATAGTTGGGGTTTGAACTCGTGAAAAAGTACTAGTTTAGCTAAAAACATGAACTCTTTAGAGTTTTATATCTTTATATGAAAGGAAAAAAAATACATTCATCAATATGTGGAAATTCTTTCACATCTAAACAAATACAATGTTAATCTATATTACAAGGAGTCTGTCTCAAGTCTAGTGTACAATATCCTCTAAAATGCCGTAAGAACCTTCTAAAGTTTGAATGAACTGTGCGGAGTTGTGCTAGGAATCTGATAATCGTACCAGAGCCCACGTAACTTACATATTAATTTAATTTTAGCAAACAATTTGGCTCCACCAATTTGAAATCTAACTAGCTGGTGAGAGCTTTTAACATCCTTCATTTCCATCGCCCCACAATTATTGTCATTAAATGATTACTTGTACACTGTATCAGGTGCGGACAAATTTGTTTATGCTCCTGAGCCCATTGACGTTGGGAGACTTTTAGAAGCAGATATAGTCTCAAATGGACAAAAAGTCTCACTGACAACTACTGCTCCTATCGAGCCAGGTTGCTCCTGGACCACATTTATTTCCATTTACGAGTTCCCTTCTTTATGTCCACTTCTAAATGTAGCTTTGTTGTAGCATTTTTCCTGTATTGTATTATTATATTAATGACAAAAAATGAAAAGTTCGTTTAATTCAATTCTTACAGCATCTGGATTGGGGAGTTATGTCGAGTCACTTTTCTGCAAGTCAAACATTGAATTCAGTGTAAGTTCTCATACAATTTCTGCATCTAATACGCTTCTTCAGAAGTCAAATATCAAGCATTCGCATCAGTTCATTTTTGTGCTGCCGTAAATTAAAATTGTGGACTTGTCTGTCAGTTGACTACTTTTTGGTTATCAGATTATCTTTTTTTTTTCTGCAGGTGGTTATTGCACAGATGAATGGACGGAATTATTCATCACGTTCTGTACACTGCTTTCATGTCGGGAAAACTAAGCTGAAGTTGGGCAAAGGATGGATTACAAAAGCTAGAGATTCATACTCCAAGTCTATGCAGGTATTTGGTGAAAATATAATTAGAAGTAGTTCATTCACGTTCCAATAACCGACTACCAATGTTGATATGATATTTAGTTTGTTATTATAGAGCTTCATAGGTTCTCTCAATTATTCACACCATATACTAAGTGAATCATATCTTATCCCCATCAAATCTTTTGATTTCAGCTATGTGGATTTAGAGGCGGCGGAAATTCTGCATCAAAGTCCTTATTTTGGCAACCAAGGAAAGGACATTCCTTTGTGTTAGTATTTGAATCAGAGAAAGAAAGAAATGGAGCCCTTATGGCAGCTCGGAAATACGCTATGGACTGCAATGTGAGTAGCTTCTGTTTGTTCAACCGCGAATCTTTTTTTGGTTATAAATTACTCAATTGACTATCCTTCAGTCCCAAAATCAGTGGGAGTCGGTTGTCTGAATTCTCGTTATCCATACCTTGTCCCTTAAGAAGGGATATACTACCTTAAGTTTACAACTAGTGTCACTACAGTATAGTGAGCCGTTGCTCGGACTCTTGGAAAATGCTACTGTGCTCTTGTCGGATCCACAAAAAATGCACTGCTTTTGTAGGAATCGACACACATCCATCAACTTTTTTGAAGAGTCCGAGATACTAAGTAAATCTTTCTAAATTGCAGGTAATTCTTGCTGGACCTGATGATGATGCTTTGCTTTAGACATATACTGATTTCCAATTTATTTTCACTAATGAGAGTCCATTAATTAGTGTTTCTTTTACCTTCTTTTTTTGGTGAGTATAACTAGTTTTTTTTCCTTCTAAATGTGAGTGATCAATTTCTTATTATACTGTGTGCGCACGATAATGAAACGTGTCTTTTGTCATTGCAATTTTTTTCACTAATTAGTTACATCCTTTTTAGGCAATGTTCTTTTTTTAGGTTTGCCTTATTATGGGTTGTAACAAATTTTACTAATTTGCATTTTAATGAAATTTCATTTTATTACATCTTTTTATTGAACTCCCTAATCTTATTCTATTTCAGTCACGTTTAAGCCAATTAATTTATAATCCATATCCAATTAATACCACATGAACTCATTGACTATAAGATAATTAATACTTCATACAATAATAGCCGTTTACGGAGGAGTTAAAATATGGACAAATATTGTTGAACAATTTATTTTTATTAATATATAGTGAATAAATAAAAATTGAGTGGCATAATTAATTTATGAATAAAAGAACCAACCATTCATTTCTTAATTTTTGTATAGGGTTCTCCGAGGGGACTACCATTAATTGATACCACGTGAAACCATAGTCTGGCTTTGTAATATAAAATTTTTAATTTGAATATCATAATGTGTAGAGTTGTTCATGATATTCACACAATAAATATAAGCAAATTATACTTGATAGATGCATAATTAGAAAAAACTAGCAAGTTAGCCATGGAAGGAAAGATTGAGATAGTTTCTATGGAGTTCATTAAACCTCCTTCTCCTACTCCCAATCTCTTTTTCGGATCAAGGGCAATCAATTCATCGTTCTGAAGAAATCTATATCTGAAACTCTGGGTCGTTATTACCCCTTTGCTGGTCGAATCAATAGAATGCAATGCGCCTTTTTATGAGGCATGAGTTCGAAAATGTTCTGGGAAATCTTGACTTAACCAAAGATTTCCTCCCAATACTGTTTCTGAAGTTGGCTCATCAATTTTCCATAATTCAACTTTATTTCCCCTGCTTGTCCAAGTCACACTCTTCAAATGGCTATTTGTATCTGTGCTTTTCACAAAGTTGCTGACGGGGCCACAATGCCTGGGCATTAGCTGCCCGAGGATTTACCTGAATTCGTTGCAGCTGCAAAATTCTTACCACCACCTATTCCTTATGTTTCAAATGAACCAAGTTTGCAGTTTCAATTGATCAATTTCTATTGTAATGAACAAAGCGTTTTTTGATGCTTCTACTATAGCATCGCTCAGGGCGATGATGTACACGGGTTGAAGCTGTATCATCTCTGATCTGGAAATGTGTCATAACTGCTGGAGCTGGTGTTGGTGCTTCAAAATTGGCGAACCTAGTAAATATGCGAAGGCGATTTGTTCCACCATTGCCAGATCATTGTGTAGGAAGTGTTGTTGCAGTTGCCACGGCGTGTATAGGTGAGAAAGACGATGGATCTGACTTAGCTACCTTGGTTAATTGTATAAGAAAATCTCTGTCACAATTGAGTTCCAAGTGTGTAGAGAAAGAGAGTCGAGATGTCGCGATTTTCGCCATTCCCCAGGGCTTCATGGAGATGAGTGAAGGGCAAATCGCGTTACAAGTTAGTAGTTTGTGTGGCTATAAATTATATGTTGATTTTGGTTGGGGAAAACCATCATGGGTAAGTCCAAATCCAAGGATAACTACGAATTGATGGTTTCGAAGGATTGTGGTGGAATAGATGCGTGGATATGCTTGATGTCAAAGTTTCAGCATGAGCTAGAGCTACAGCTGCTGCCATTTGGATCTGTCAACTAATTGAGGAACTTGTAGCATCTACTTGAATTCTAATCACTATGGCTTTTTAAAATTACGTTGTGCATATACGTGCACAAGTGTCAGAAAGTTAAAGCTAATGGAAATTTTCTTAGTTGAAAAATCCATTTTCTTGAATATTGAATGAGTGGTGGACCGATCCGATTTGGTTGATTTTGGATTGATCGAGATTGAATTTATTAATATATACTTTATGTATAGTTAATGTATACTTCATGTATAATTAATATTTAGTTTTTTCGAGTGCATTATAATGTATAATCAGAGTATGACACATGTATAAGTACTCTTTATTACATGATCACCATATATTTTTTATGACTTTTGACAAACTATAATATATAATCAGTGTGTATTTTCAATGAATTTTAGCTATTTTTTATATAAATAAAACCTGGCTATATTTTCAAACTATCCGAACTCAACAATTCGTTTTGGACAGACCTCAATGGGCTTTTATTACACTCGCGTTGAGAGGAGGGCACAATAAGCCCAATAATGTATAAAGCCCATTCACGACCGTTCGATCTAAAACTTCATCCAACGGCTTAGATTAAAAGAAAAAATAAGACCGTTGGGTGTGTACCGCCGATTTATGCAGCTTCAAATACGGTGCCTTTCTTCTTCATTCTCCCAAACATTTTCTGAGTTCCAAAATTTCCCTGAAAAATGGCTTCAAGAAATGTTATTCAACAGCAGAATAAAGGTGAAATTTTTGGGTCTTTTGATTCCTTTCTGTTTTTTCGCTTTGATTAGTTTTCTTGTACATCTGATTTGAATAAGTGTTTTTTGTTCAAGAAATCTCATAAGGGTTAACCCCATGAATCTTATTTGGTTCAAATATTTCTCATTTCTGTAATGGGTTCTTCAGTTATTACTTACACGATTGGTTTTTTGGGTTGGGTATCTTAAAGATGCTTAGATTAAATGTAAACTAGATACCATTAAGAGTGTAACCTGATGGGAAATGAGGCCTATTTGATATTTTGTAAATGGGTTTCTCATAGTATTTAGAATACAAATTTGCTACTTTATATGTTGTTTAGGGTTTGTGTTAAGATTAGCCTGGTGGATCTCTAGAAATGTTCATGATAGATCCATGTTCAGTAAATGTTGTAACACACTCTCTAAGTAGTATTGAATGTTAATGGTGTTTTGTTTTCAAGGACGGATCGTTACTTAGCTTAGATCTTGTATTTTTGTTATAAGCGTAACTTAATATGTATAAAGAAATTTTTAATACATTGTTACTGAGTGAACATTTTGAAATGTTTATGATAGATGGCTCAGTAAATGATCTTATACAACGAACTCTCTAAGTAGTATTGGATCTTAATGTTGTTTGATTTGCATGGATGGATCGTAACTTTAGCTTAAATCCTGTGTAAGTAGTATAAAGATTCTACCCTGAACGAAATTCAAAACCCATAAACTTAAAATCTTTGATGCGTCTATGTTTTGTTTGGTGTGCTAAATAGAAATACTTGTTATGGTTTAGGTGAGGTAGTTGTCCCTGGTGTAGCAAAGCAGAAAAGGAATATGGCAGCCGAAGGGAGAAATAGAAAGGCGCTTGGTGATATTGGGAATCTGGCTACGGGCCGCGGAGTTGAAGGAAAGCCACTTCCTCAGGTATCTCTCCCTGTAACAAGGACCTTTTGTGCACAAGTGTTGGCAGCAGCTGAAAATCAGAAGGTTATGACAAAAAAGTCATAATCTTTTTTGTATTTGCGTTTCAAACTCAATGTGATACTATAGTACTAATTTGGTTATGTTTTTTCAACTGTTTGCAGAAATCTGTGGCTGTTAATGTAAAAGTAGCAAATGTTGCTAATGGAGCTCAAAAAGTACCTGCAGGAAGGAAACCAGCTCAGAAGAAAGTCACAGTTAAGCCAAAACCTCAGGAGATTATTGAAATTAGTCCTGATACTCAAGAGAAGCTAATGGAGAAGAAGATGCTAAGGAAGAAGCAGGCTGCTGGAGACATATCAAAGAAGAAATCAACTCTTAGTTCAACTCTCACTGCTCGAAGCAAGGTTTGATATGTCCCTTATGTTAATTTTAGAACATTATAGATACGTAGATGATTGTTTTGTGTTTTATATAGAGGAATGTCTGATATTTTTGTCAACTTTTTAAAGGCTGCATGTGGTCTGAAAAAGAAACCAAAGGAACAGATTGTGGACATTGATGCTGCAGATGTGAACAATGAATTGGCAGTTTTGGAATATGTTGAAGACATTTACAGTTTCTACAAACTAGCTGAGGTATTCATTGTCTTGAACTTGCACTTATGTCGATTGCTGCTATCTATTTTTGTTTCTGGTTTACTAATAATATTGTGATCAAATCGAATATTTGCAGAGTGAGACAAGAGTTCATGACTACATAGATTCACAGCCTGAGATAAGTGAAAAGATGAGAGCAATTCTGATTGATTGGTTGATTGAAGTCCACCACAAGTTTGAACTCAATCCAGAAACTCTTTACCTCACAATCAACATTGTTGATCGCTACCTTGCCGTGGAGACTTCATCAAGAAGGGAATTGCAGTTGGTGGGCATTAGTGCAATGCTCATAGCCTCCAAATATGAAGAAATTTGGGCTCCTGAGGTATATTTCCTGAGCTTATCAAATAAAATATGGAAGCGTCTTTCACCATATGAGCTGCTAATGGCTAAAGCTAACAACATTCTGAATGTTCTAATTTGATTTTTCAGGTCAATGACTTTGTGTGCATCGCAGACAAAACATACAGTCATGATCAGGTGTTAACTATGGAGAAACAAATTCTTGGGAAACTGGAATGGTACCTAACAGTCCCAACACCTTACGTGTTCCTCGTGCGTTTCATTAAAGCTTCTCTACCTGATTCAGAAGTAAGTTCTTTTTTTTTCTTAACTTTTTTTTACCTATTTATTTGCTTGCGTGTCAAAATAAGTGTGAATCCCAGATGGAGAACATGGTATATTTTCTGGCTGAGCTGGGGATGATGAATTATGCAACCATCATCTACTGTCCATCGATGATTGCTGCCTCAGCTGTCTATGTTGCTCGACACACTCTCAACCGGACACCATTTTGGAATGGTACTCTTAAGCTGCACACGGGCTTCTCAGAGTCTCAGATACTAGAGTGCGCGAAGCTGTTAGTTAACTACCACTCTGAGGCTGCAAATCACAAGCTAAAAGTAATCTTCAGGAAGTACTCAAATTCTGAGAGTGGTGCTGTTGCATTACTACCTCCAGCCAAATCCCTGTTGGCTGCTGGCTGCTGGCTGAAGCCCAAAATAAGTAGTGCTACTTGAGCTCCAAGTATCTTTTTACTTGCATCCAAATTAAAAGATAACGGTAGTGTTATTATAATTGCTTGGAGAAGGCATTTGGGACAAGAAGTCTAACATGAGATCCACCTTAATGCCACCATATTGCTAGTGAACTCCTACTACAACTGCTCTGTCAAGTCAGCCGAGAGAATACCCAATATGGTAGAGGGTTTCAAACTCTACCAGACTGGTATTTGGTCTGGGCCTCATGTTAGAGTTGCTAGCCCAAATACTCATTCACATTTACTATTATAATAAATCTCCCATTACCTTGTTACTCCCACTTGAGTTACAGGCCCGCGTGACTGAGCCCAGCCATGCTACACTTCTTCTCATCCACTTTTAACTTGTGACTAAACATTTTCTCAAACGATGTGGGACTGACACAATCAAACTAAGAAAAACATTTACTGGTTTCTCTGGATCCAAAGTGCATCTTTTCTTTTTGTTCATACATGTTATAAACTCACATCTATACAAGTTAACGTTAATTATGAATTAAAATAGGTGAATAGACGGTCAATTACACTATTAAAAGGATTTATTGAAAAATATTGGAAATTATCTTTCTACCTTCGTAAGGTCAGGGTATGTTGTTATTATTGTTATTTCTATTTTATTTTATGGGTTATGCTTGAGTAGACACTAAGGAATTATTTGGTGTGAGGAATAAAAATAAATAGTGATGGGATAAAATTTTGATTTGTTGTTTGGTTGGCAAGTTTAGGATAACTTATCCCATCATTTATATACCACAGTGATGGAATAAGTTATCCCGTGATAATTAATCTTGAGATAAGTTGTTATCAACCAAACGATCCCTAAGAGTGTGCAAAAATCGAACCGACTGATAAAAACGTTATTGGTTTATTATTGTTAGGTTTTTAGGTTATCGGATTTTTAATGATTTTGAAAAAGAATTGTTGGGTTATTGATTCGACATCAATTTTTACTATTAGAGAAATCGATAATCCAATAAAATTATAATAATTTACTATTACCCCTTTGTTAATATTAAATATTAGTAATAGGACATTATAATAATACTTTTTCTAGTACTTTTCCTAATTTTAATCTTTATCGCTTTAAAGTGATTAGTTACCCATTTTATCAATCTGCTTTTATTAATGCAATTTCTCATTATTATTCTTATTGGGTAAATTGAAACCGAACTGTTTATTCTTTCGTACTCCATCTGCTTTTATTAATGTAAATTTTCATTATCATCCTTATCGGGTTAATTGAAAATCGAACCGTTAAGGATTTAAAACCGATAACTAAAAATTAATAAAACTATTTTATTGATTTAATATATTTAAAAATAAAAAATTGATAAATCGAAATCGATCAATGCATAACCCGATGGACAAACATCTTTTATAAGAATTAATTTGTTTTAAAAAAGCTATATGTATCTTTCTTTTTTTTTTTTTTGACACAAACTAATAATAAAAAATCGTCCCTTTTGAGGATAAAAACACAAAACCTGAAAAATTGGGGACTGAAATAGCATTTTAATCTTTTTTCCTCCTTGAGTGCTAAACCTCTGTAAAGGGTTTTAATAGCCATGGCAGCAGCACAAGAAGAAGATACATAAGAAAAACCATTCAATTCACAAACTTTTTGATTAAAAAATCCAATCTTTTAATTTTTGAAAAATGCCTTCAAAGAAGAAGAATCAAAAGTCAGCATCAAGGCTTTCACAATCAGAACTTAGTGATACTTCATCAGTTTTGAGTTCATCAGATGTGGAATTCACTGAAGGAGAACTTAGGTGTTGTCTTGAAGAAGCTTCCAGAAAGTTCCCATCTTTGATTTCTAAAACAGATTTTATTGGTCTAATATCAGACGATGCTGTGGAGACTATGGATACCAAAGGGTGTAAGATATGGCTTTCAGAATCTTCCATGCTTGCTTCTTCTATTGCTCCTGGCTCTACTGTATCGGTAAGTTCATTTTTTTCCCTTACATCTCTGTACTTGTAACCCAAAAAGATTCCATTTTTGTCTTTCTATATATACATTATTGACTGGCAGTGGCAGACCCAGGTACCAGTGGAGTAAATTGTCGAAAGAAGTCAAGGGGGGTCAATATTAATACTCCCTCAGTCTTAATACAAGTGTCTTGACTGAGCATGAAGCTTAAGAAATATACTGAGAATTTTGAATGTTAAGGTCTTAAATTGGAAATATAGAAAGATGCACTCTTTTTGGGACAGACTGAAAAGCAAAGTAGGATACTTAAATTGGGACAGAGGGAGTATATATACACATAAAAGAGAATTTGTTTACCTAGCTATATAGTGTAATTTCCCATAAAAGTGCTTTCTCGGGCTTTACACATGTGCAACATAAGCTGTAGTATGTAATTGCTGATAGCCATTGCTTCTTTATCAATTTTCAACCTTCCTTTGAAGTTAAACATTTATTGGTATCAGAGTTTGATTTTTTTGAAACTTTTAATGGTACAGGTATCCCTTGCTTCTTTGAAGAAATATGAAAGTAACTTCCCACTTAGCTCATTAATAGATGAGTGTACAAGCCATTTTGGGCTTGATTATACAGAAAATGTGGCTCATGAAGCAGGAAACTTCTTTGCTCTTGCGACTGTTTTACCATCTTGTAAGGTTTGGATCAAATATTTGTTTTGCTTTTCCTTTTTTCGCTGCTGTTCAATTCTTGTGATTTAAATTGACAAATGTGCATATAAAGCTGGAGATTGCTTTAAATGTTGATTCTCTTTTTGATGAACCTGAGATGAAAGCAGAGTGATATTCCACAGATTAGGCTTTAGTCTTCCTGAAATAGTTTAAACGGAGTGATATTCCTGAAAGATTATCAGGCTTCACGAAATAGTTAGGTTTTATCTAGCATATTATTGATTGATCTGCTGGTCAAATTGGAGGATGATGCCCTCCATATATTTGTGCAATCGTGCTGGATTCTCTACTTCTACTTTCTTATTTATTTTTTTCTTGCAATTATTATGTCACTAGATTCGGTCATATCATTTTTGTTGCTCAGTTGTGATATTGCTTTCTTCAAGGACCATTTTACGTATCATCTTTCTTCCTTTTTTCTCCTTCTAACGTTTAAGGTAGATGGACGGCCATCAGGAGGGGCATGACCGTCTGTATCATTCTTCTTCATTGAAAATCATTATGGGGCTCTTTTTTGGAGTTACATGGCAGAAAATATGATCAATAGTTCAATTCTGTTGATTTATTGGATTTTATGACTGCCTTATCAAAGGGAATTTGACTGGTAGGATGTACTTTCCTAGTGAGTATTGTTGGATCAGTAGTTCAATTATGTTCCTTTTCTCTATATCTTTGGGAGCTTGCAATTTGACTAGTAGATGTAGTTTCCTAGTGAATTGTGTAATCACCTCACTTGGAAGTTCAAATTGTCAGAGATGGTATATTTTTATGTACTTAACTATGTCTTGAATGAACATCCTCACATATGGGCCTGACTTGGTTTTACAAGTCGCCTGATGGATTTTTGTATCTTGTTGAAATGTAAGATTAACTATTTTTAGGGCATTACTCTAATAGGAGTCCCTGATACTTTGGGATAGACCAGTTGCTTGAGGTGTACTAGTAGGAACCTTGTACCATTAATTTTTTGTCCTCTTAATTTTTTCTTAGGAGTTATGAAAATTGTTATTACTGGCGCTGATATTGGCTTTTCATATTTGTTGATTCTTAATATTTTTAATACTTCTTTTGGCTAACGCATTTTTGAAGAAAGGTGTTATTGCATTCTTACCAAATGGTAGAATTTTGTATCGACTCGACGTTGATCTCTTTGCAGGTTTTAAAAAATGGAGCTCGATTATCTTCAACCCTATCATGGAGTATGGGTTATCCTGCCTCGGGTAGGGTTGTTTTTGTTCACCCTATTCATGATCATAACATAAGGAGTATTGCAAGTGGAAGCAATCAATTGTCCAATGGTAGAGTTGGTTCCCTTTTGGTTAGTAAGTGTGAGGAACTATCTTTGTTGCTGGTATCCCGTAATGGAATGCCACCGATAAACAGCTTCATATCTTCTCAATATTCAACAACTGAAACAAGAAATGGTCGAGCTGAGAGTACGTCTGTTTCATCTCCTCGGACTCCATTACCCTCTCGTTCTAGACTTAATTCTCCCAGCATCAGGGAGGTCAATACACCCAAGAATCAAGAGTCAGTTTCGATCTCTTCTGATGTAGGTGGCACAACCAGTGAAATATTCAACATAAGAGAAGTTTTGGTGAATGACCATTCAAAGAAACTTATACAAACTTGTACAGCTTCATGGTTGTGTTCTCGCATTTTACTATCTGGAAATCTTGTGATTGTCCCACTGCTTTCAAGGCTGTGTTTTTTCCAGGTTAGAGGTGCTTCTCCTCCCCAAAGTTTGGGCGGCGAGGGTAATGTCGTTTTCTCTGTAGATCACAAAACAAAAGTAGTTCTACATTTACCCCAGGACACTGAAGTGGGAACTCCAATAAGGAGCTTATCACCATCAGACCTTGAGCATAGAAATATCAGCAATAAGGATGGAGTTGGCTACCAAAAATTGGGTGGTCTTTCTGAAGAATTTGCAGTTCTAATGGACATAATAGTATCGTCAGCTGTGAAGGGTACAATGGCTAGGTATTCTCTCTTTCTAGTGTAAATGTCAGCTTTTCTCTAAAAGCATATAACTTATGTTACTATGGCAAAATTATCTTTAGAAATATAGGGATCTGCTTGCTTCCTAGGTGTGAAATGTTGGTTATGTAGGCTGATATCAGTTACTGTGAGATTTGCCTTTGTTGCAGGACAATGTTACTCCTGCCAGAATTTAAATAAGAAGCTTTCTCCTTTTCCTTTCTGGGTCAGGAGTAGTTTGTTCCTTAGGAAAATCATTGGAATTTCTGAAGGCAAATGTATAGCTCTTATTCAGGAAATCAGCTTTTACTCCTGGAGATGTTGTTTGTTTAGCACTGCTAATGAGCTGCCTATTATACCAATATAATAAAATCAGTCAATGTAGAAAATGTCTACTGTCTTTATCATATGTTAATATTCAGTTGTTAATACTTCAGCATGGGCTTACGACCTACAAAGGGAGTACTTCTGCATGGGCCACCTGGGACTGGAAAGACTGCTTTGGCACGATTATGTGCTCATGAAGCTGGTGTAAACCTATTCTCTGTCAATGGGCCTGAAGTAATTAGTCAGTATTATGGTGAAAGCGAACGGGCATTGCACGAGGTCTTTGATTCAGCAAGTCAAGCAGCTCCTGCTGTGGTTTGCTTCCTTACGTTCTAATCCAGTTTAGATACTTTTGTTTTAACAATAAACTTGCTTGTGTCAAATGTCACAAAACAGCTGTAACAGAAGTTTCAATGCTTAAATATGTATATTGCCAATGAAATGGAACATAGAACTTCTATAGAAGTGACAATGAGATAGCCTTTTAAGGATAGAATCTTTTTGAAATGTATGAATTCTGGGGAACTAGATCCGTCTCTGGTAGCAGTAATTATTTCTGTGTTAGATACTAAACTGTGCCAGATGGAAAATGGATAACCATGTCTGGAATTGGCATTGCATAGCATGTTTCGATGAGACTCACACCAAGTTTAGTTAATTAACCTTATTTTGTTTGGCAGTATCAAAGTGCATCTGATTTCTGTATCTTCACCCCATCCAAATTAAAATTTTAGACGATATTTTTTGAAATGTCAACTAATTAAATTTTCAATTACCCAGAGCCTATTTTCATTTGCAGGTCTTCATTGATGAGTTGGACGCCATCGCGCCTGCTCGTAAAGATGCAGGTGAAGAGCTTTCTCAAAGAATGGTAGCTACATTGTTAAACTTGATGGATGGAATAAGAAGAGCTGATGGTGTACTTGTTATTGCTGCAACCAATCGACCTGACAGTGTTGAACCAGCTCTTAGACGACCTGGAAGACTTGACAGGGAAATTGAAATAGGTTACTATAGAATCTTATCAATTATCGTTATCTGAATTTATTATAACAGGAAATGACTTGGATATCTGCTGCAATTGGTCATATAATAATTCAATCTTTCAAGGTTTAATCATTACTGCTGTTGTTCTTCATATTCTTCTTGTGAGTTGACTGAGCATAGTCAGTAGTTGCATAGAGTCATCCTGAAATCTTTGATTTATGCCATGTGCTTGAAAGTTGAAGTCAACTCCCTTTTTTTGTAGCTATGATGTTTTTGATGTGATATGTGACCCTTTCTCATTTCATGGAAAAATATGTTTAGGCGTACCATCTGCCAGACAACGGTATGAAATACTACAGACACTACTTGGTGAAATGGAACATGCTCTTTTGGACAAGGATGTTGAAGACCTTGCAACAGCAACACATGGCTTCGTGGGTGCTGACCTTGCTGCTTTGTGCAATGAAGCAGCTTTGAATTGTCTTCGTGAACATGTTGAGTCAAAAACATGCTTCGGAAACACTCATTATAAACCTTCAATGCCAACATATGATGCATGCCTCGGCAGGAATGGTAACCATTGCTTACGAGACAATGAAGACCTTTCTTCTAATAGTAATTTCGAGGGGGCATCTTCATCTATTTCAGAAGCATTTATTTCATCAGATATTCTGCAAAACTCCACTCGCATGGCACAAACAGACACTCTTAGGATCACTTATAAATATTTTGAAAGGGCTAGAATGAAAATAAGGCCAAGTGCCATGAGAGAGGTAGGTTTTACCTTGTTTATAGTTTTGTTGGTGTTAACATTGTTGGAAATTTAAGTTTGTTGATGTTATATATATTGATGTGCTGCTCTCTCTCTCTCTCTCTCTCTCTCTCTCTCTCTCTCTCTCTCTCTATCTCTATCTATCTATCTATC
>JAOTQJ010000002.1:17102043-17124721 GCA_025642045.1 Solanum sejunctum | reverse complement strand
ATGGCACTTGTATAAATAGATAGGCCATTAGCACATCTTAGGACATCCAGAAATATCCAAGACATCTTGTATTCCTTCGCATTTGTAAAGCTTTCTCACAAGCAATAAAGGTTATCTTTCCTTTAAACTTTCTTTGCTTGCTAATCCAACGTTCCCTTAGTTCGATTCTAGGCAACAAGGCTTACTAGTGTTTGCCATATCAAGTAAATTCCGCAAGGCAAATGAGTAACTCCCACATCCAACCTCTCCCACCTCCCAAACAGTAATGCTTATGCAACATACATCTCCTCTCATAATATTAAGTCACTGTATATTTTTAAGCCTTCAGCAGAGAATTTTATCTTCCAATTTCTATGGTAAATTCCAGTGCCAGTGCTCGCACAGGAAAATCATGGACATACATAACACAGCTCTCTATAACACTCTAGCAGGGAAGCAACCCAAAAGCAAATAGAACCCCAAATAATAATTGCTTATACAACAACAGATTTCACACAATATAAAGTCAACATAAAGAAGGTAATCATCCATTCTCCCAACAGCACAAATCAACAGGATATTTAGCTTATCTGCAACTAAATTCAACTTTTAACACCCAACCAAATCACTAACACAGACATCAATTACACAGCATACACACTAAGAAGCTCAATTAGTCATCATCAGATTCAGATCTATCTACAGCTAACCAAAATTCCCAACATTCAGAACAAACCCAGATCAGCAAAAACAAAAATAAATCCAATTCTACACAATTAAACCGAAACCCCAAAATCTAACCCTAACGAATAGGAAACACACCCCACCCAATTACATGAAATTCAGCACTTACTGGTGAGACGATGACGTGGGTTTTGAAGAGCTTCAACCAAGAAAGGATCCACCATTGACAAATAAGCAGAAGAAGCAGAATCCATTACTCCCTAAAAATGAGTATGGGGGATAGTATATATGTATCCAAAAATTGGAAAACAAAAGGGTTTTTTCCTCTTTTTTTTTCCTTCTTTTTTCTTCAATCCCAAAAGGGAGATGAAGAAGAAGAAGAGATTTTCTTTGGAGAGGTCTCTCTTTCTATGAGAAAAAGAGAGAGAAAACCCTTTTATTGCCTTCTTATCCCCCGGGAAGAAGAAGAAGAAAAGGGTCTCATGCTATTCAATGGGGATTGGGTTTTGTCTTTTTTTCTTTTTCCGACTTGAAAAAATAAAAAGAAAAAGAAAAATATTTTGTGATAGAATGTGAAAAGCCAACTTAGCTAAAATATCTCATTGGGGAAAAAGAAATAGAAAATTAAAAGCTTCCTTTTTGTTTGCAAAATTGCTATAAATAAAATATTTAGAGTAATGAGAGGTTTAGAATTTAATATCGGAGTTTAGAAAGTCACATTGATAGAGATATGTAGAATTTTTCTATAGTGAATTTGTTGAATTAGTCGAAGTGATTAATTTTGATATCTTGAAAATTGAATTATTTTGATAAGAAATAAAAATATACTATAGCGAATTTTCTATGACACTATCAATTGAGCTAAGAAACTTCCTTTAGAGTGCTTTAGATATTTTTTAATTAAATATTTTAGACTCAAGATTTGAGAATAAATTTTTTTTATTGAAAATATTACTTTCAAAAATAACTTCTAAATTTTATTTCAAAATTATATCTTATATTAAAGATAGACTTAGCTATTTGAATTATTATCCTAAACTTTTTTTTTTAACCAAACGACCCTAAATTCATTAAGATGAATTTTAGATAAATATAATAGTTTGAAATAATTTACATAAGCTGATAAGCATAACACATTCAATAGTTTATAAGCAAACACAAGACTCAAACCAAGGACAAATCAGGAGTTTCTAGGACATTGACTCATGTTGTTTTATTATTTTTTTGTAATTTAAATTAATATTAGGATCTTTAAAGTATTAGAAATCGTATTTTAGATTAATGTTTGAGTTAGGATTACTTTCAAGAATATTTAAAATTTTAAAATTAAATATACGAATTAATCAAATAAAGTTCGACGTTTATTATATATATAAATATCTTTATTAAATATAAAAAATAATATAATTTTTTATTAAAAATGATTCGGATGAATCCCTTCCAACCGTTGTCTTAGATGATTGTTAAAGACTAAAATAAATTATTTCTACTCCATAAATGGAGGAGTGTGTTCTCCACCTGTCCAATAGATTTCTTAAATGTAAGCTTATCTATGGCATGAAACAATATGCATTATAGGTCTAGGTTTGATAGAATTAATGTTTTGTGAAGAGTTAATTACTCCAATTAAATTATCCAAAAAGGGGATTGGGGAAGGCAACACATTAATTAAGAGGAGAAAATGGTCATTTTGGGTAATGATTTTGACAAATTTGGAAGAAAAACTTTGCATGTGAAATGATTTTGTATTATAATTTTATCAAATTCAATCACATGGTGTGTGTATATTACTAAATTTGATCATATTATTAAAATTCATATACAAAACTATGTTTAGTTGAATGTTGATATTTTGCAAATAAATATAACTTAACATAATTCCAAATCAGTTAGAGTATCATATGTACTTGAAGAAAATTAATGTCAGTTAGAGAAGATTCTATTTTAATTATATAATTTGAATTTCAAAAATTAAATTTATTTATTTTAATAATATATTTGAATATATTATACGATTTATAAGATTTTTTAAAAAATAATAATTTTTTTTTAATTTTTAACTTTATGTTATAAGTCGAACAATATCAACTAATAATGCTAGAATAAGTTGTAATAGTTATTTTATTCATAAATTACCTGTTTACTTTGCCCTCCTAAGACTCTTCCTTTTACTTTTGACTTGTCTTGATTAAGACATTTTTCTGTCATTTAAGAGATTGTTTATGTATTTGGCTTATTTAATTGATTTTAGATACATTTTGCTTAATCTAAAAGGAAGGGCACACCTCTAGTAAAACACAATTTCATAATTTGGAGCTTACGAAAATTTGCATGAGGAAATAAATTTCTTATCTATTTATAATTTGAATTACAATTTTTTTTTTTACTTTTCATGCAAAAAAAAGAGGGATGCATGCCTAGCATTCTCCTGAGTTTGTATATAAAATGGACAAATCTATTTTAATTTTGTCTAATTTTGGCCAAAATTACTTATAGATTTGGGTTGAGATTTAAAAGATGAAAACTTGACTTCATAAGGAGTGTGAAAAATGAGTTTAAGAAGTACCATATAATTGTGGTGCCACTTTTGTCTATTCAAATTAATTAATTTGCACCGCACAAAAGAAATTATATGCATGAGCTAAATGGTAATACGGTTGGTTTGGTTGCTATAGTGTTAGGCCATGTGAAAAAGCGTTACTAAGAATGCGTGACATGTTGTAAAAATAAATCGAATTAAATTAAAAGAGATGATTAAATAAGTGATGACACAGTTTTAATTAATGACCAAAGAGGCAAAGACATGATTTTATATATTATATTTTAAAAAAATCATCAACGTATCATATAAAAAAAATACCATAATAAAAAATTAGTCCCATTATTACTGTTACACATTTCCCATAAAAAAAATATCAACGTGTCATATAAAAAATAAAAAATCATAATATAATAATTAAATATCTTAAAAATAAAAATATTCATGTAAAAAAAATCCATAATGTAAATATTTTTAAAAATTGACATTAATTGTGATATTTTTGCATATATTGTACATTATTGTAATTTTTCGTTTATAAAATTACACGATGTGTGTATATATGTTGGTATTATTAGTATAGTATATGATTTTGGAATTAAACAATATAAATTATAATAATTAATAAATTAAAATAAAAAAAAGAATGTATTGGATTCAAAAAAACAATGGACTTTGGTTTTCTGTTTTGGAAAGTTGAAAAAGGAAAACTTTTTTGTTTTGTAATACATCATATAATCCAAAATTATATTATTATTTTTCCTTTTTAATATTTAATGAAAATAAATTCAAAGCGTGTAATCCATTCTTCAATCTTTCTCTTTTCTATAAATAAATAAAAAATAAAGGTAAATCTCAGCTTCCCGTCTAGTCATACCCTTTCTCTCTCTCTAAATCTCTGATCAATTGCCGGAAAATTCTAGAGATGGCCGATCAACTGCCGCCGGCGGAAGAGAACCTCGCCGGCGAATTCGACGGTCTTGCAGTCCCACCGCTTGACCACACTTTCTTTGCACAGCATATTACTGCATCAGATGATGGAATGGTTGATGATTTCCCCATGGAGTTCCAGAACGTTAATATCACCATGGATGACCTCGATTTTGAGGTATCATTCGATGATTTCTTCCCGAACCCGACGGATGGGGATGCGTTTCAAAAACCTAACTATTTGGCTGGTTGTGTCGGGTCGGAGCAGGGTTTGGAATCGGGTCAGATGGACCCGAATTGCTATGGTCAACCTGGGAGTCAACTGATTGGGAGTTTCGGCGATGCTTCTGGAACATTCAAGTCGTCCTCGGGTGATCGCCTCAGGGAAGCTCCGGGTACGAATTCGGTCCAGCTCGACCCTAATTGTTTTAGTCATCCTGGGAGTCAATTGGTTGGGAATTCTGACAATTCTTCTATAGATGTCAAGTCGACGTCGAAGGAAATGATCAATTTTGCTGGTAACCAGGCAGCGGGAGGTGCGATGGTTATGGATACGTCATCGCCGGAGATTCGTCAGAGTTTCAGCTGCTCGAGAGTTTTGAATGAAGTGTCTCCGTCGTTGCACCAGGTTTCTACCGATGTCTCTGGGTACTTGAATGTGCCATCTCCGGAGTCCAATGGATCCAACCAGGATGTCTCTCGGGAATCTATGAATGACAAGAAAGGTTTGAGCGATGCAAAGGTTTTGAATTGTTATTCACCGGAGTCGCAGAGTTCTGGCAATTGTGGAGGGCTGAATTATCTGTCAGATTCAAACAAATCGGTACATTCTTCTCCAAATATAGGAAGTAATTCAGTAAAAAGTGGTGTTGTAGAACAGAAATTTAAATTAGAGGATGTCAATGCTAATATAAGTAACTGTAGTAGCTCTTTGTTGAAAAGGAAAAAGGGTAGTGAAGATTCGAATAATGCTAGTAAACATAAAAAATCTAGTATATTTTCCTTGAGTGACAATGTTAATAAAGATGAGGACGAAAAGAAGATGGCTAGATTAATTAGGAATAGAGAAAGTGCTCATTTGTCAAGGCAAAGGAAAAAGCACTATGTTGAGGAATTAGAGGATAAAGTTAGAATAATGCATTCAACAATTCAAGATTTGAATGCTAAGATATCCTATGTAATGGCGGAAAATGTAACTCTAAGGACACAGCTTGGGGGTACTGGTGTACCTCCTCAAGTGCCGCCACCGGCTGGGATGTATCCCCACCCTCATATGATGTATCCATGGATGTCATATGCACCACCTTATATGATGAAGCCACAAGGTTCACAAGTGCCATTGGTTCCCATTCCAAAGTTGAAACCACAGGCAGCAGCACCTGCGCCAAAAAGTAGCAAGAAGGTGGAGAAAAAGAAGAGTGAGGTGAAAACTAAGAAGGTTGCTAGTATTAGCTTCCTTGGCGTGGTGTTCTTTATGTTGCTCTTTGGTGGGTTGGTTCCTTTATTGAATGTGAGATATGGAGGTATTAGGGAACCTTTCATGGGTGGAGATTCTTTTGGGAGTAGATATTATGAAAACCATCATGGAAGAGTTTTGGTTGTTGATGGGCCTGCGAATGGGACTGGTTATTCTGGGAAATACGGTGGAAAAGATTATAACTCACATTGTGGCCGGGGTGGTCATGGTGAAAATAATCAGCAAAACACCAATAAGGCTGCAGATGAGTTTGTTCACATGGGCAATGGTAGTAATCCTCTAGCAGCCTCTTTGTATGTCCCGAGGAATGATAAACTTGTTAAGATTGATGGGAACTTGATAATTCAGTCTGTATTAGTAAGTGAGAAAGCCATGGCATCTCATAGTGGTGCTGATAAGAACAATAGAGAGACAGGCCTCGCAGTTCCTGGAGATTTAGCCCCTGCTATCCCTGGAAGCCATCCTCGCCTTTATCGCAGTTCTGCAGTGGGACAAAGGGCTCTTGGGACTGGAGAGCAGGAGAATGCGAAGTCAACTATGCAGCAGTGGTTCCTTGAAGGTGTTGCTGGTAAGTACTGTAACAATCTAGACTGGCTCTATTAATTCTTGTCTTTATGATATGAGTGAGCAGTTAAAGGACTTCCCTATCATATTACTCATGTTTTGCTTTTCTTTTCCTTGTCTAGTTTTAGATCTGTTAATTCTTGAGAGAAATGTATTCCTCTGGCTTTTACACCCTAAACAAATTTCCGCGAGAGCAAATCTGTTTAAGAGTTGCTTCTCTTTCACATGTTTGCTTTGAGAACTAAGCATTTTGAGTTGCTAGGAATAACTTTTTTCTTTTTTCAGCCCCTTAATTTTGTATCTGCCCTCACTGTATCCTCTTCATACATAGTACATGTGCTAACAAATTTATGGTTTTGGAGAAGCCTTCTGCTTTCCAGTCTTTTAATTTGTTTTCATTTGGGCAGGACCTTTGATGAGTTCAGGCATGTGTACAGAAGTGTTCCAGTTTGATGTGTCATCTTCTGCTCCGGGGGCCATAGTTTCTGCTACCAGTGCCAGAAATATGTCTATGGAAGAAAGGCAGAACGCTACACGCGTCCACAAAAATAGAAGGATCCTCAATGGTCATCCTGTTTCCCTTTCTAGAGCCCCTCACAACTTCTCTGAAGATCAAAATGGAACAACTGGAAAGCAAGAGAACTTGCGCGGGAACAAGTCACTTTCTTCCATGGTAGTATCTGTTCTGGTCGATCCAAGAGAGGTAGGTGATGCTGATGGTGAAGGCATCATGGGTCCGAAGTCCCTCTCTCGGATCTTTGTTGTTGTGCTAATGGATAGCGTCAAATATGTCACCTATTCTTGCATGCTTCCTTTTAAAGGATCTGCTCCTCTGGTGACTACCTGAAGATGGAGTGTTCATGTAGCAGAAGCGTCATTGATAAACAATTTTGTAGATAGCATAACATCTACTAATGACCCTCACTGTTCTCATAGCTTCAATATGTAATTGTATTACTTTAAACAGCTATCGTTAACTTATGGAGGGTGATGGTCGTCTTTATGTGTGGTATGTTTCTGCAATAATACATTATCGCTCCTTGTTATCGACATAGAAAACGAACGGCCCTTTACGTTATATCTATTGTGTTTGTGCTCTCTATGTTTACTCAAAAATGATACATTAGCAAATAACCAGAAAACGTTTGTTGAAGTAGTCAACTTTCTACTTTCTTGCAATGGGCTAGCACCTAACGTTTTCCTTTTCTTTTTTAAATTGGTATTGCATCTGGTCAACATATCAATATAAAATTGATTCTTGAAAGTTCTGAAACTTGTTGAGGTCTATCTTCATTATTAAACGTGTTAGGTCATTGGAACAGGAGAGGCAATATAAAAAGTAACCAAAACTTTGCTGGCTTTCAAAGAAAGCAAGAGATATATACACCATCAAACTAACAACCATATCTTCTTAATTATTAACTTTTCCAAACTATATGAATCATCAGTTGGTGGTAGTGGGCTTAGATATGATGCCCGTGCCTACTTCACTGCAACTACCATAATCATAGGTGTGCTCACCGGAATCAATCTTTAGTTGAATCGCTACCATGTGGGCCTCCAGGGGAGGGGGCGCGATATAATACGAACACTGAAACTCAAAACCCGAAATTAACAATTGCTCATACATCTTTCTTTCACCTTCACAGACAAACCTCCTTTCATTCTTAGAGTCAAAGATAACACGTATTCAGGACACTTCCCATTCTCCAACTGAACATCAAATTCAAACATTTCTATCACAGTAGCTGCAATTGACTTCATCTGAACATAAGCCATGTCTTTTCCAAGACACACTCTTGGTCCACCATGAAACACAGGAAATTTAAATGGACTTTCTTGCTTATAAACCCCATTTTCATCAAACCATCTTTCTGGTTTATACTCACAACAATCTTTTCCCCAAATATTCTCCATTCTTCCCATGCTATAAGTTTGGTAACTTAAAAACCAATCTTTCTCAATAAAAGTCCCATCCGGTAACACGTCATCTTTCATACAAGTCCTTGTATCAATTGGTACTGGTGGATATAACCTCATGGATTCTGAAATAGCTGCATGGAGATACTGCATTTCTCTTAACTCATCGAAATTGTAAGCTTCACCAATCTTTTTACCAGTTCTTCGACGAATTTGAACTAGTTCTTCTAATATCTTTTGCTCTATATCTTTCCTTGAAGACAATATCCAAAAGAACCAAGTTAGAGCTGCTGATGTCGTGTCTCGACCAGCTAGGATGAAACTAATGACAATGTCCCTCAAGAATTTAGCTGAAAATTGATTACCATCCCCCATGAATCTTGATAACAAGTCTTCATTTTTCTTCTCAGCCTGCTCTTCCATTCTTGAATTTATTATATTATCCGCAAATTCGTGCACAATCTTGATTGATTTTTGTAGCTTTTTCTCTGAACCAATGTTCAATATTTTCTTGATTTTGTAAAGGAAGGGAATTGCAGACATGAACCTACCTGCACTTAGAGCTGTTGCAATTTCAAAAGCTTGCATGAATTCACTTTCAGCTCCTCCTAAGCAATTTGGATCCACATTGAATGCAAGCTTGATGATATTATCAAATGCAAATCTTTCTAAGATGTCTTGAATGTCAATAATTCTATCCCTTTTAGATGCTTCTTCAAAAATCGGAATCAATCGTGTATGAATCTCCACCTGTTATAACACAATTAAGTAAATGAAGTGACACTTCAAGTTAGTATCAAAACACCAATACCATCACCTACAAAATGTTGGGATCGCATGCACCCTCATCTCAACTCCGCATTAGTATGATATTATCCGCTTTGGACCAAGCCTCACGAATTTGTTTTTGGGCATCTCCAAAAAATCTCATACTAATGGGATTGGGTTCAACCTTCTTATAAGTTGGTCATTTGCTAGTTGAGGCCCACACATCGGAGTGAACAATAAAATCTAGGAGGAATAAATAAAGCAAAATGGACATAAAAAAATTTAACGTGGTTCACCCAAAAAACTTTTGGACTACGTCCACAAATCAACACTTCTACTATATTTCTTCTACTATTACAAATAGTAGGCACAAATGTACAATTTTTTCTACTATTACAAATAGTAAGCTTTCAGAGAAAAATACCAAAAATAGTGAACACACTATTTCTTTTACGAAAAATATTTTCTAAGCACACACTCTATTTTTATTCACATACTATTTTATTTTATAGTCTATGGTATACCTCACAGAAAAAAAATATTCCATGTATTTTTCTCTTCCTCGGTGACTCTCTACAACTAAGGAGCAAATGCTCCTTTTATGAAGGTGTTGGCAGGGTGGCCAATTACTTCATTTTGTCAAAAGTTGTTAAAAATAACTTTTGACAAAGCAACTCAATTCAAATATGCACAACCGTCACTTGAATAGTTATTCAAATGGGTTGTGCAGTATTTCTTGAAATATGCAGCCTTTGTTGAGATGTGCATCATATGTGGGCCCTTCATTTGGAAGGACCCACTCAATAATTCTCCCCTTCCCGACAAATGGAGGGTGGGATTGGGGTGAGGGTGTGCGCGGTCTCCAACAAGTGGTATCAGAGCCTAGGTTTGGAGGGCAGGTGTGATGGACTGACGCTTGCGGAGTTCTCGGTGTAAAAATATGACCAAGGATTTGCAAGGGTGCCTTGTATCGAAAGTCTTCCTATCACGTGATGGTACAGGCGGCGTGTCCCGTTGAGTGATAACGACGGTGCAAGATGATTTGACAGATCAGATGGTAACCTAGCAATGTGAAGGTCTGTGGTAATGCCTTGTGTCAAAAGTCTTCTCGACAAGAACAGATGGTCGGGCGATGTTTCCCGCAGGTTGTTGCGGTGATACAAGATGGTGGCAGATCCGAAATGATAATCACTGGACGGAAGGTCACAAGATTCTGTGGTTAGAATTCTCGGTGTGAAATCATGACCAAGCAATTGGAGATTTGTGGTTGATGCTTTGCGTCGAAAGTCTTCTTGACAAAGTGGTAGTCAAGTGGTGTGTTCCACTAATTGATTGTGGCAGTGTAAATGGATAGCAAATTTAGCTGGTGATGTTGACTCTTGACTCGAAAGAATCTACATTAGGTTACCTAATTACATTTGCAGAGGGAGCTGTGGCATGACAGTCGAAATTGCAAAAGTATATAATCCTTCATTTGTCAAGAGGGGGAGAATTGTATACTAAAGCTCCTGTTATACGCAGGATTTAGGGAAGAGTCCGACCACAAGGGTCTATTGTACGCAACTTTACCAATACCATCACCTATAATTTAAAAAGATGGAGTAATGGGGGACTTTTAAGTATCTAACTAGTCTGGATTTGTACCAATTCAAGTTAGTATCAAAACACCAATATCATCACCTATAAAGAAAAGGACAAGCTTGGTGCACTAAAACTCACGTCATGCTTAGAGTCTCGAGAGGGTTCAACCATAAAGGTCTATTGTAAGCAACCTTACCAATACCATCACCTTTAATAAAAAATAGGAATAATGGGAAACTTCTTTCTTTTTTCCACGTGGTATCCGATAACTATTTTAATTATCTAACTAGTTTGGTTTGTACCAAAAAATTCAGTTCGCCACTTATGACGACTTCATTCCAAGATTCAAACCCGCAACTTCTGATGTAAAGATGGAGGCATACTTGATATTACGTCACAATCTTTGGTGGTAAACATAATCTCTAGTTATAGTTAAATAGGTATTGAAAGGGAAGAGCGGTCTAAAGTTACTAACTTTTTATCCTTTTATATATCCTTATGTTAAACAACGCATTATTTATATTCTTCTAATTAGCAAATTTGAGCGGGTGAAATTATATTACCTGTGCAGTTTCCATAACAAAGTTTCTCAGAGATCTGGTGCTAAATTCATAGCTAGCAGATTTCCGTTGAATCCTCCAAATTTCACCATCAACGTTAAAAATTCCATCCCCGAGGAAATCTTCAAGCCGAGTATAGAATCGAATTCCTTTGGGGAAATTTTCAAAATTAGTTTTGAGCATGTGTTCAACGTTGAGTGGATTGGCCGTTATGACGCCGTGAACATTTCCAGGGCGGTAGAAGACGGCGGTGTTGGTAGCGCAATTAGAGAGTACACCGGTGGTCCATTCCAGAAAACGGTGACGGTTAAGGAGAAACTCCGGCAATGCTCCGACGAGAGGGTAGATTTTGAAACCGGATTTTTTGGGATTTTTATTGAAAAAGTAGAAGAGAAAAACAGAGATGAGGGCAATGAAGATAAGTGTTGGAAGAGAGAAGAGTTCCATGGTTGGGAATTCTGGGAAGAAGACGAAAATGATGAGATGTACTACAAATGCTGTCCAATATGCAAGTGATAACGTTGCTTGTTAGCTAGTGATGGCTCTATCACTGCAACGTGTCAATTTGAATTGCATCAAACCTTTCGAACTTTATATACGAAAGTTCTGGAGAAAAGGTGATGAGATTAATACTCTATTATTATTCATTCAAGTGTTATGAATATTGTTGTCCATGTGTTCTTCCCGTCTTAGTGTGTATTCATAAGAAATACTAATTTGTACAAAAAAATTATTTACTATTTCATTTTGCAATATCCCATGACTCAATCTATTACCAGTATCGTAACAATTTTTTAATGTATAATTTAGACATTACATCAGCATAATTATAATATATAAACTCGTGAATTATTTTAGAATGTTTTGTTATTATTGTGAGTATTTTACTTTCGTTACAATATTGCGAATTATTAATAAATAGTAGTTTGCTGTTTTCATTCGAGTAATGCTAGGAAGTCATGTCTTAATTTCTGAGAATAATTATCTTATTAATATTCATTTTATAATTATTCCATGAAAAATAAGCAAAAAGATGTTTTAGTTTTTGCAACATCTCATAACTAAATTCCAAAGAGAGTAATGTAACACTTTATTTTTTTAATAAGTTAGACATTACACCACAATCCAGAGTTATGAATTATTTAGGATATTTTGTCGTAATTATGAGTCCTTTATTTTCATTACAAAATAACAATGAACTTTTTCAGACTTTCATTATTGCAAATACATGTGGTGATGGTGGACTTAGATATGATAGTTGTGCCTACTTTCACCACAATCATCATATCATAAGTGAGCCAACCAAGTGGATATATATTTGTGGAAGGTTGATTAAATGAATATTTTTGTTATTTTTTGTTAATATATAAATTAAATATAAATATTTTAATATATATTAATTATTAAATATTTTTAAATAATAAAAGTATAAACAATTAAACACTTTTCGCTGTTGCGGCACAAAATCAATATATCTTTAGTTGATTGATATCCTATGGACTTGTGGGAGTTTGATTTAACTATCGATGATACATTTTTGTTTTACCTTCACAGGCAAACCTCTTTTTATCTTTCTGCTTTATACTCACAACAATACCAAAGTATCTACACAACCAACTCATATAAAATAATTATAAATAAATATTTTTAATTAATAATAACTTATTCGGTGATAAAAAGAGTTTTCAATCTTTTCTTTCTTATGATTCGAACGTTAAAGATGAAAGGCATTTATCCTCTATCGTTGTGTATATATATAACTAATACTAATCTGTCATCATAATTACAAATTATAGAGGTATCTCAAAATGGGTTGAGTTATAACTTAACCGAATTAAGCGGGTTGCGTATTACCTGCACAGTTTCCATAACGAAATTCATAGGTAGCAGATTTCCGTTGCATTCTCCAACTTTCACCATGAACATTGAAAATGCCATCGCCGAATAGATCTTCAAACCGAGTACAGAGTCGACTTCTTTTCGGGAAATTAGTTTTCAGCATGGAGTGGATTCGCCGTCATGACGCAGTGAACATTTACAGGGCGGTGGTGTTGTTACGGCAATTGGAGAGCACATCGGCGGTCCATTCCAGAAAACGACGACGGTTAAGGAGAAAATCCGGCAATGCTCCGACGAGTGGGTAGATTTTGAAACCAGATTTTTTGGGATTTTTATTGAAAAAGTAGAATAAAAAAACAGAGATGAAGGCAGTGAAGACAAGTAGAAAAATTCCATGATCCAAAATGATTAGATAGACATATCTGTATTCATTATACTATTAGGATCAACTTACTTTCTTCTAAGTAGAATTTTTTAAAGAAAAATTATACTATTTTTTAAAGATTTTGTTGAGTTATTGATGACAAAATTTATTATTTTTTCCCAAGCAAATTCAAAATGTTGAAGATGTTATCAATTAATTTATCTTCAATGAATTTAACTTTATGCAAATGATTTTGCTGATAGTATATCAATTGAGGTAGAATTGCATCATTCACTATGGCGATGAATTTATGAATGCAGGGAACAAATTTAAATTTGATTGATCCTAATAAGAGTACAAAATAAGTCTAGCATTTCAAAATAGTATTAGGTACAATGTTAAAATTGACATGGCAATAGAGATGTGTCACCAAATAATGAACCAAGTATATAATATTTTGTAATGTAACTCCTTTTTTAATTAGCCAAACAAATTTGTGATGTGTCCTCATAATGAACCAAGTATTTTTGATGTGTCATCATAAACAGATCCAACAATATTCAAACTTGAAGAAGTGAGTACTCACCGTATTCGTAAGTGGTGGAGTCAGAATTTTTATCAAGATGATTCTTTCATAGATTCTATTATTATATCATTTATTTTTGTAAAGATTCTTCATCAGATATAGATTTTATTTACGTGAACTTAATTAAATATTCAAAAGAAATGAAAAGTCAAGAGAACATGAAATTAAATAAACATTTGCAACATGTATCAAAAAACTTTTCTTTTTTAATTTTTATGAGAAAAAATTGTATCAAATCATCTATGTAGGTTAATTCAAATTCATCTTAATAAATAATTATGGAAACTTATAGGGCTTTATTTATTTATTTATGTATTTAATATAATGTCCAAAGAAGATTAGAAGATCGAAAGGTAGAAATTAAATTACAAATGAAACATATAAGTAATTGGGAGAATAAATATATAAGTTGCCCTCTTTTACACTCCTTTAACAAAAGTTCTATAGAAATTTCTGGAAAGGACATTTACATTTACTATTAATTTTAATTTCTACATTTACTATTTGTTAACTTATCCTAACCGTAAGCCAGTCTGAATTGGTGCAATATGTGGTATCTTATAATAAGGAAGACTAAAGATTGATTTCTCTTGTTAAGGTTTTCTCAGTCGAGCTTATCGCACTAGACTTGTCTAGTACAATTTATATTTTTTATGTGATTCAAAAATTATCTCGCAAGTGCATTATATGATGTAATGAAATTTTAAATCATAGATTTACCAAATATGTTTAATCTATATGAAGAGCATTAATTTGGATTGAAAGTGAATGAGCAAAGATAGTTGTAGTAGTAAAATGTAACACAACTATGACTCATGGTACACCCTTATAAAATTAAAAATGTCACATCCAAATTATATTTTAATTAATACTATCATCATGCACTAATTACCAATATCATTATTCCTTAACTTAAACATTAATTAATTTTGGAAGATTTAAAGAATCAGAACTGCATTCCATTACTTAATTATGTGAATCATCATCTTCCATTAGCATGTATATAAGGTAGCTAATGATGACATATTCTTGCCCAGTTCCTTTCTTCTTTTTAAAAAATAAAAAACAAAAAATTTTGGAATGTTTGAGAATCAAATCGAATAAGAATATGTAAAATATTGTGAAAATCAAATTTACATATCTAATCGATCAGTAAATTCTCTTAATTTATTTCATTATTATCAAAAGCTATTTTTACTAATATCGTTGGATATATATGCCTAATTTATACAAATGTGTCATTATCAAATGCCTTTTTGTTATATAATTTTTTATAGGAAATTATTAAATAAATAAATAATATACAAGATCAATTTTGATAATAAAATAATATTACTCTATTTTGGTGGGAAAAATTTATAATTGTGTGACTAATCGTGAAATTTAGAATCTCACTCTTTGTCTAGAAGTGCTATCGTTTTCATCCTATGTCACCAAAACAATTATTGGTTCATTAAGCACACAAGTTAATGAACACATTATTATTTGTGGGATATAATTCCATTTTATCAACAAATATAAAAATAGGTTAATTCAAATATATTACAAATAGGAAATTCAGAACCAAACACCATGAGTGTGTGATTAATTGGTTATATTATTGGATGATTAATCACAATACAAGAAAAAAAAAAACTAACTATAAACTAATCTCTCACTAATAGCTTGTAACTAACATTTTTTTTACTAATCCGTAACTAACTCATCGCTAAATAAAATTATCAACAAATTTTGATGTTTAGCTATAAAATTCATTCGCAGGATATTCCTATATTTTTAGTAGCGTTAATTGCTACTCTTTCATCTCAAATTATTTATTGCAATTACAAAGAATAGTTTTCTTATACTTTTTTATTTTTGAAGTTTAAAATAAAATTAATTATTTTCTTCCTGGTTTCAAATCCTTAATAATAATTGTTCTTGAAGATTAGTGGCAGAGCCACATTCAAATCTTTTTCGCGAAAAATTATACTATTTATGTATATTAAAAATAATTATATATATCGAACCTCTTCGATTAATTCATATGTCTGCTTCTTAAAATTTTAAAATCGTTTACAAAAAATTTTTGCTCTATTGAAGACTATAAATATTTTAATAGAATAAATATTTATAAAAAAATTATATTATATCTTCTAATAATATGTAAAAGAGAAACACGATCAATGATTTGAGACTCAATGAGTCCGATTGAAAATTCAAAAAAAAAGCACCGTTAATGTGTGATTAGGTAGTGGCACACTAACTAAAGTATTTTGTCTACTTTAGTTTTCATCAGCAAATTCCTATCATATTAAAAATCAAAAACTATTTACTCATTTAAGGTAACCATACTATTAAAATTCCGATGTATGCCACCGCAGTTCCGACCGATCACCGGCGTCTTCGATATGCTGCATAATTTTTAGTGACGATAGCACTGGCGGACCCCACCATTAGATCCCATTTGATTGTTGTTGCATCAGCATAGCACTAAAATATTTATCTTTAAAATTAATTTCGGAATCACTTTATACCACTTGGAGGATATATAGAGGTAGAAACAAGAATTCTTTAGCAAAATTCCCCTAGTGGGACTCTCTATATACGATTAGTCTGTTTCATCCAATATACCTCAAAAAAGAATTTTCATTTTTCATTCGCATTCGATATCTGATATTTAAATTAATATTCAATTATTTTAATATTACGCAAGGTTTCATTTGAAGAAAAGTACTCTAACTATGAAAGACTTTTTCATATTCAAGATTCAAATATAAAACGTTTAATTAATGAAGGAGCAATCACAATCACTGCATATACTATGATGAGCATAATGTAGTCAACTTTCTAGATTTGAGGGTTTATAAGAAACACATTTGTATTTCACATAAAGTAGGGATAAGGATCCTATCCACCTTCTCTAAACTTCATTTATGGGATAAGTATATATTGTCAATTATAACTTGTTGTAAGTATATATAGTCGACTATAGCAAATTACTTTACTTCTATATTTCATTTTATTAGTCTATTTTAAAAAGAATACTATATTAATTTCTTATATTTGATGATACTTAAATTTTAAATTTTTATTTAATGACAACCTGTATATTTTAAGATAACTATTTTTCTTACCAGATCACAAGTTTAAGAAAAACTTCATTTCTTCTTTTAATTTAACTCCACTATATAAGAATCAAACTTTACCAAATTCTTATTTACTTTATATATATATAATGTAATTTTTTGATTAAAAAAGTTCAATACCCTTAGCTTCGCCCATAGTAGATACACCCTAAAACCTTCCTCACACCAAATATTTATAAATAAAAAAAAATGCGTGACACGTAAGAGGGAGAGAGAGCGCAAGTTTATTTATGTTAATGTACTACATGGATATTGGATATGAGAAGTTGTTGCCTATAAATACATTGATCCCTCACTTCATTTTACTCGGGAAAAACACAAGTAATTCCTCCAAGTCTTGTCTTTCTTCTTCTTAATTCTCCAAACATAAATTAAAGAAAAGAGAAATTATGGAAAACACTAAAGTAGGGTGTTTAGGTAATTTGTTCCAAAGGGGAAAGCCTTACCTAGCAATGATCTGTTTGCAATTTGGTTATGCTGGAATGAATGTTATAACCAAAGTTTCACTAAATGGTGGAATGAGTCATTATGTTTTAGTTGTTTATAGACATGCCTTTGCTACTCTTGCTATTGCTCCTTTTGCTCTTCTTTTTGAAAGGTACTTAACTATTAATTATTTGGTTTATCTAGGTGGTTAGTTATGCAAAAAGAAAATTGATAATTTTATGTTTTTGTTTATTTGTCACAGAAAACTCAGACCAAAGATGACTTTCATGATGTTCTTGCAAATATTTATATTGGGTCTTCTTGGGTGAGTGCATGCCTCTCTTTTAGAAAACGTTTCCTCAGAATTTGACTTGTAGGTGAAGGGTTCTCAACAAAAAACATTATCATCGAGTAAAATTTAATACGGCTCATCGGTGAAGAATTTAAGTTTTATATACAAACGGAATAAACAATACATTTATATAATCATGGCGTCAATGAAAATGTAATTATAGGTAAATCTCGGTGACAATCTTGAAAAAGAAATAACAAACTAAAATGTCTGTCCAAGTTAAATTATATTGATAATATAGAAAATCTTGGATGGATAGTGTATATAAATTAAATTCTTTTTTAAATATGTAAAATATTCTGCATAATCTATATATAATTTGATTCCAACAGGCCAGTGATTGATCAAAATTTCTACTATGCTGGACTTAAGTTTACATCTCCAACATTCTCATGTGCCATGAGTAACATGCTTCCGGCAATGACATTTGTCATGGCTGTCCTTTGCAGGTACATACATATTCTACATATTCCAAAATTATTCTTTTTTAAAAAAAGTTTGGTTCTAATAAATAATTTATATGTAGGATGGAGAAAGTGCATATAAAAAAGTTGAGATGCCAAGCAAAGGTGGTAGGTACAATTGTGACAGTGGCTGGAGCTATGTTAATGACATTGTACAAAGGACATGTTATTAATTTTATATGGTCAAATAATAATGTTCACACAAATAATACTTCTAATGTTCATCAATCCAATGAAGCAAGTGACAAAGATTGGCTTAAAGGTTCAATTCTTCTTATTGGTGCCACTCTTGCATGGGCTTCTTTCTTTATACTTCAGGTTTGTTAGAACCACTAGAACTCATTCTCTTTTTCGATACGCGTTTAAATTTTGTATGCTGACATTGACAGTATCAAAAATATTTATTTGTTGATAGGCTATTACAATGAGGAAGTACACTGCTCCTCTTTCTTTAACTACACTTGTTTGCTTCATGGGAACTTTGCAATCAATTGCTGTCACCTTAGTGATGGAACACAAACCCTCTGCTTGGGCTATTGGTTTTGATATGAATCTCCTTGCTGCTGCCTATGCTGTATGTTACTTATTTTTTGTTCTTTATATGCTTACGGATTCTATAGAACTCAATAGTTTTGATCTAGAAGTTATATGTGTCTTTAAACATATAATTAACTTGTATAAACTCAAAATTTTAGCTTCAGCTCTAACAATAGACAACGTTTTTATTGAATTTCAGGGTATAGTATCATCAAGCCTTGCATACTATGTTCAAGGTCTTGTAATGGAGAAAAGAGGACCTGTTTTTGTGACTGCTTTTAGTCCCTTGATGATGATCATTGTTGCCATCATGGGCTCTTTTATTCTTGCTGAGAAAATCTATCTAGGAGGGTAATTTAATTTTCACTTTCTTATTATATCATACTAGTTGTTGTTTGTATAGTTTCTTGTCTTTTGACTTTTGATATTATTTATCGTTTTTTGTACTTCGATTTTGGATTGTCTCCCTTGAGCTGATGGTTTATGTACAGTACCTCATCTTAGGTGGGATTATACTGACTATGTTATTATTGTATTTATTTATTTATTTTTAATTTCAGTGTGATTGGAGCAGTGTTAATTGTAGTAGGACTATACTCAGTTTTATGGGGAAAATACAAGGAGTACCAAGAGAAGGAAATTGAGGGACCAATGAAGGGAGTGGTTATAAATGACATAGAAATGCAAACAAGTGAAGTAGCCATTGGTGTTCCCATGCAACAGCCTCCTATGTCGGTTAATGAAGCTCAAAAGCTTAAAACAAGCAGTTCGATGCACTAGATTCTGTGACCTTTTTGCACAAATGTGTATCGAAAAAAAAAAGGAATTATGAAGAATGAAGGGGTTTTAATTTAAGGAAGGGATAAGAAAAAAGAGGGGCAATTTTAGTTCACCCTTTTAATTATGGGTATTTTGCCTTTTTTGTTTTATGTATTGGTAAAATAATGTTGTTATGTATTTTTTTTGGTGTTATCTAATATATACTACGTACTAATTCAGATATTATTGTCGCATTATATTTTTCATGGTAATGAATTAACGATAATATGCAGACTAAATAGTTAATGATTTAATTGATTTGTTTTCTACTAACTATTAATTAATTACTTAGAACTTTAGAACCACAATTAATAACAAATTAAACACATATTTTAGTGCCTACATTATATATAGTAGTGCTACATTTTGCCAAAAAAATATTTATATATAGATTTGGGAATTCACACTCGAAGTATCATATAATGCGATAATGATTGGATGTAGCTCTCTAAATGAAGTTAGCAATTTAAAGTTTAGATTTATCTTTTTTTCTCTTTCTAAAAACGAGTAACATCTCTCTAAGTGATTATTGGTAGCATTTTTAAAGTTTTAATTAAATAAATTTAAAAATTTTACCAATTCATCAGATACACGATAATTAGTTACAACACAAATCTTTTATTTGGTTCCATTATGTCATCATATGATCAAATAAACCTCTCATTCGATCCCATAAATTTTATTAAGATCGATGGAAATGAAAATTGATTCTAATTCTGAAGAATAATATGACATTCTCTCACTTTGCATTAGATTCCAATTAATCCAATATTAGTTGTTACTACATAAGGTAGAGAAAAGAAAAGATAATTTATTGATTCACTTGACAAGTAATGTGAAAACAATCAAATTTGCATATTCGTAAGAATCAATAGCTTTTGTTTAGATCATGCATATATATATATAAAAGAAATAGTTTGATTGTGAATTCAAAAAATATTACTTTATATTTCAATTTAAAGTTATTGTACAAATATATCAAATGTGAATAGATATTTTACCTTGATAATGTCAATAATGCGTCTATTGGTTTATCTAATGGAAGTCACTTACTAGGTTGATTTTGGTGGACACATGATTTACATGCGCAACATCGATTCTCCACATATATATATTTGCTTTGTCATGAGTACCTATTTTTGCCTATTATTACTCTTCAAAAGTTTCTTCGTCCTATAGTGAGGAAACACAACCACCCACAAAATCACAAGATTAGATTACCTACCACTTGTGTTAAATTTGTATGATGGTGAAGAGGATAGAGCGTACACAAATTTTGTGATTTTACTTTAAAAGTAAATATATAATACTCTCAAATCAAGCATAAGATAGTCAAAAGCTGCCTGAAAAAAAAAAGTAACGGAAGTGAAAGCATAACAAATCATTTTCAACACAATGGAAGTACAAAAACATCAGATAATAATATTTGGGGGTTCATCCAAACCTTCTTCAACGAAAAATTATATTATATAAATGTGATTAAAATAATTTTTTATGTATATATAATAGATGTCAAATCCCCTTTGATTAATTCACTTATCTACATTTTAAAATTTTAAATATTCTTGAAGAAAATCTTGATTCCATTACTGAGAACAATACTACATAGCATGACTATATATTACTACCAACTATAATACCCCTTGTTTTACATGTGCTAGTGGTAATTACTATTGTAAGTTGTCCTAATAAACACTTTAGCGTACTTGTTTTTCTCCATGTCTTGACAAATAGGTAGAATACCAATTGTGGACCTTTTTTGCTGGACTGGCTAATTTCTTGGGATTAACATATAATAGGCCGAGCTCAAGCATCTAGTAGTACCAATGAGGTGATTTGCAGAATATGACCATTTTCATTGTTTAACTTGTGCAAAATAGTCTTGATAGAGTAAAAATTACGCTTGTAGCAAATTATGATATACGAGTTGTAACTTTTATTTTCGTAACGAGTTGACATATCATGTTCATGTTCAATTATTTACAAGCTATGATAAGTGCATATAATGAACCAATGTAGTGCATCGAGCTGCTCTATAACAAATGCTAGTCTTGCCGGGATTGGCACAACATTACTGTATAGTAACGTTGAGGATATATTTGGACAAATTTATTTAAATAGGGGCAATTGTGGAAAAGAAATAGAAAAAAACTTTTTGAAAGTGTGGGAAACTAACGGCTTATCTTCAATTTGGAGTTCTTCTTTGTCTACTACAACAAAACTTATCTTCTTTTTTTTTTTTTTTGAAAAACGGAAAAATGGAGGATTCTAATTCTGAAAAAAGTAATAAAGTGAATTTTGAAACTAGAGTTCAAGAATTGCCAGAGAGAGTAATTGGGAAAGAAGGCTTGAGAAAAAAAATTCTGCACAACGGTAATTCTTGGAAGACACCATTTCCTGGTGATGAAATCCAAGGTACACATCCTAGTATTGTTTTCTTTTTATTACTATTTATTGTTTCTTATCGTACTGTCCCAAAAGCTACATTATATTTTCAATTTTGTTATTTCTTTTTCTGGACTGCCGAGAGTCTATTGAAAACAATTAAACAATCACCCATTTTGTGAAACTATATTATGTTTGTTGGGATTTTGCTTAAAAATGAAAAGATACATTATCTCACATTGAAAAATTATTGAAGAATAGCTTGGAGGCTTGCCTATATAAGGGGATTAAGTTATGTTTTCAAATGTACCAAACCACATACATTTCTAACATTGTTTGTTAGGAGAATGTACTGAGGTTTTATGTGATTGTAAAAATTTTTCACATAGTGGTCGGTTGTTGTCTTTTGGCAACGGTCGTGATTTTTCCAGTTTTTGGTTTTTTCACGTTAAATTGTTGTGTTGTTTTATTTCTCAATTTTTTCTCCTTTTTTGCAAAAGGGGCGGGGTTTTATTTTTTTCCAACAATGTTGTATGTTAAAATCCAAGGAATGATTATTTAGTAGTTACTACTTTTTTCCTCTTGAGATTTTGCTAATCATTTTTGGGTTATTTAGTTCATTACAGAGTGAAACTTCAAGATGGGGAATTTTTTGATTCAAGCTATGATAGAAGAAAGCCTTTTACTTTCAAGCTAGGACAAGGTAATGTTGTGCTTTCTTTTACATTATTCAGATACTTTTTTTTTTTTTCAGAAAATGTAAGTTATATACATTG
>JAOTQJ010000002.1:17023552-17040832 GCA_025642045.1 Solanum sejunctum | reverse complement strand
TTCAAACATGAATTCAGTAGTTGTGTTTACTTCTAGTTTTTTTTAATTGTTTAAGTCTTTCGCTGAGTAAAATAGCCAGACCAAGTGATTTGTTTAGAAACCAATAATGATTTTTGAGTGCCGATCATGTTCAGGGTGAGACTCAGGGTGTGATAATATCTTAATTAATTTTAGGGATTAGTTGTTATTTTTCACCAATACTAATCAAAAAACTTCATTCATCAAGCTTAGATAGACTAAAAAAATCTTCTAGTATTGTTATCTTTGTTAAAATTTATTTTAAAATATTATGATTGAACACCTCTTTTATTAATTATTAGACCATAATTTTGGATGCAATTTATAAAGTATATTCGCTGGAGATTTGAAAATTATTTATAAATTTGTGAGTCGTCAATTAAGAAAGAGGTCTTACCACCTTTTGATAATTGGGAAAGGTGAATATTGAATAGGACTATTTTTTTTTAAAAAAAGTCCCTTGATCTATGAGTTAAATGGAAAAATAAAGTTCATTTCTTTGATTCTTTTCACAAATATTTTTTTTGTGGAAAATATTGATTTTATTTCACAAAGAAAAAAGGAAAAAAGATTTAAAAGATGTCAACTTAAATTTTAATCTTAATTTGATTACACTGTCTTATAAAATAATGGTAAAAAGAGAAGATGATGAAATTGATGAGAACATTAATAATAATTAAGCTCTAATTTTATCGAAGCAACTAACAAAGCCTATTATCAAGCAATATATTTAGATTTGACAAGCAATAAATTATGTGTCGATTTTCTTAGAGCAGATCTCAAAAAAAATTTTATTGATAAGAAGGATTTGACGTGTATCATGATACAATTGTCTTTAGCCAAGGCTAAAGACATTTATAACCAAATTCTAATTTTATTGAAGCAACCAATGAAGCCCACTCTCAAGCAATATATTCATATTTGTAAGAAAAATATGATTTAGCTGTGGTTGAAATTATGAGTTCAATTAAATTTTTAGATGAAAATGATTTTTATTCGGCAAATATTGATATTATTGGTGCCATAACTTCTGCAGCCACTTGCAAAGAGTCTTTCACTGAATGACATCCAATTCGAAAGAATCCATTCTGTAAATTCGTTTATAAAATAATAAATTATAAAATTTAAATAAGTTTTTCTTTTGAAGATGTTATAATTGGTTATTGAGTTTGTAGACCTTTCCTTTTTTGTAAATTCATTTACGAATCAATTATTTGTTAGTAATGCTGTCTACCTCTGGATTAATTTTATGGATAGTTATCATCTTTTACATAATTTTGTTCCTAAAACTCAGGATAAATTAAAAAGAAATCATCTAATTGAGTTTTACGATTTCCCAGAAAACAATATTTTTGTAACAAACAAATTTTGCAAACAACTTAACAAGTTTTAAAATTTAAATTTTAGTACAGCAATTCCTTTTCCAAATAAAAAACTATTGAAAAAGCATAGCATGATGCTTTGATAAGCGTGACATCATTAGTTGGCAAATTTCAAATTAACAACAAGCTAATTAATAATTGGATACGGATTGATAATGACAACGATAAAAATAAAAATAAAACAAAGACCAAAAAATAATTAAAAAGTCAGTTGACACGTCACAACTTTGCTCACTAAGTCATAGGTCAACAACGCCCCCCACTCCCTAAAATTCTTTAATCTAATTTAATTCATCACTTAATATTAATAATGACTACTAACGTTATTTATTATTAATAATATAATTAATATGATTTCATAAATTATGAGATCTAAGAAAAAAATACAAGTCTTTATTTATATCTTTGTAGAGTAAAAACTTATGTTCACTAGTTTTGGATTAACTTATCGTTATCTTACTATAACCATCTTTTTGTCAGACAGACATTGGCCTATTAAAAATTGAATCAAGAATTGATTATCGAAATCAAAAAAAGTTATTAATTTATCTATAACAAGTTATTGATTTAGTAGTTTCGATAGCAGTTCAAGTTTTTTTTCTATTATTTGGTTACTAATTTTTAGATTTTTTCTTAACGAGCTAATCGATAAAATTCGATAATAAATTAAATAATTATATTTATACTATTTAATATATAAAGTGTTTGATAGTTTTATACTTTTATTTTTACTGTCTCAAATTCCTAGTTATTCTACAATGTAATAGTATTTGATTTTGAGCAAAATACAATTTGTAAACTTATACGTAAGTTCATTTGATTTGTCACCTTATTTTAAAAATTTTGTCAAATCTTAACTGTTAAATCAATATCGAAATCAATAATAATACGTATATCTATAAATTAATAATCAATAAGTCAAATTGATAAGTGTCAAATTCGAACCGAATCAATTGATACGCAGCCTTAGATAAAATTTATAGTTAAATATATTTAATACAATGCAATAGTTTAAACTTAAAATTTATATTTATATTTAAAAAATTCTTAAATGTATATAGAAATTAAATTCAATTATTATTCTAAAATTTTTTATCTTATATAATTTTTAATTTAAAAAGTCTGTGTCAGCAACACTTCATGCCTATGTCATTGAAATTTTAAAATTGCATTTATTGTATTGATATTTCTTGGTGTATGACCAAGTCCAACAGTTTTCTAGACAATATACTCGAATTTCAAGTGAAAAATAATATACAAATCAATTAAATATTAATCTAAACTAGATTAAATAAAATACTATATTAGCACAAAGCATAAGAGACCCAAGTCAACCTATGCAGAGACCTAACATGCCACAGTATTATTATTTGTCCTACATTTTGCAGTAATCTTTTGACTTTGGATGAGTAAGAATTTTCTTTCATAATTATTAAGATTAAGATTAAACTATTTTAAATGGAAGGAAAGTCTGATAAGACTATAATTTAAATATTTTTAAAAAAGAGTTTTAGTGAAGTTCTTTTAATTCCTTTTTCATTTGATGCCTAATATTTATATTTGAGCTCGATTGAATTTAAATTAATATCAAAAAATTTTTAATAAAGACAATTTCATATTCAAGGAAACTCGAGCTCGAGAGTGTGTATTGTTGCATATTAATAATGTTAAATATCAATAGATATTATTATTGTTTGTATAGGAAAATGTAAACAAAGTATTATGAAGAGCAGATGGGCTAACGCGTTTTGTTGTCTATCTTAGTGGGTCCTCTAGAACCTTTTGTTATTAAAATAAAAGAATTTGTACTTTTCATCTATTTGAATTTTTCTATTTTTTATTTCTCGATTTAATTTTATTGTATTATAAATTTGATTTTTAGAATATTTTATTTATATTTATTTTATTTTAATTAAAGATCTATATTATGAATAAACTTTTTCTCTCTTTAAATTATGATTTATAAAATTATGCTAAATATAATATTGATTATGTGTTTGAAAACTCTATAAACTTAACATATTTCACTTTTTCTTTCTATGATATGTTCTTCTAGCCATAAAATTTGTCATTTAATGTATAAAATAATATGTATATTCTAACGATGCTTTTTATAGATCGAATGTCTCTTTGTCATTTATATTTAATCAAATATTATCATACTTTATTTTTCATTTTTATTTGATTTATGTCACAAGGTCAATTTAACTTAATAAAAAATGCTCAAAATTCGTCAATTTGACTTAAACTTATACAAATAAAAGTAAAGGCAATGATCATGTTGGTAGATAGCATAAATGTTGGAAAATGTAGTCACCGCCTCTTTTTCGTTTTAAAAAATTCCAAAAGTTAAAGTTGAATTATATTCACAAAACTTGTAATTAGTAGAAATTATGAGGTGTATAGCTTGGCAGCAGTAGTTAGTAGGTAGGCAAGTAACAAGTTATCTATCTTACGATAACAGTAACTTTGTTTAACGTAAATGTATACGACGAAATTCGAACGATTAATTATCAAATAGAAATTTAACAAATCAAAGCATGGACTCTTTTACTTAATGTATTCAATTTGTTAAAATAACAACATTAATCTTTTAAATTAGATAAGAAAATGAAAGAATGTGACATTATGTCATGTTTCCACATGACAACTCATATTCTTTCATATTTTGCTACATAATTCCTTCCCCACATTTGCTAAAAAAAGAAAAAATAGAGTAGGTTAGCTACTAAATTAAAAGATTAAAACTATGAACATATTTGATTTCCCCATTTTACCCTTTTCTTCTATTTCTCCAAAACTCTACACCTTCCAAGTGAAATTACAGAAAAGGGCGCCTGCTTCATTAAACTACACTGCTGCTCTCCATGAATGATTCGAGGGTAGGAAAACCAGAAAAAGAGCTGAAATCATATCCACATGAGCCACCGTCAGCCACCACATCCACCACCGTCTGAGGCGGCGGCGCCGGGGTAGGTTCCATTGATGGTTGAGTGACGTGGTCCAGCAAGAAAGCTGACGTGTCAAGAGTTGGCAAAAAGCAGCAACCAGGTTGTAGCTGGTTAACAACACGCTGAGGTTCAGGTTTTAGGACATTAGCGACCGGCAGCTGTCCGCCGCCGCCAAAGCTAACGCCGGTCACCTGCTGCACCATATGCCGGAAATTATCCACGTCAGCAGTTATATACGTCGTCGTATTCCTCCTCGAAGCACGTGACTTCCTCTTAGTTATCTTCCTGATCACTCCGACTTTGCTCCGACGGTTCGAACCCGTCGTCTCGTTCTCCGAGCCGCCGGAAGCGGTTCGGCCGGACCCGGTCGAAGCCTGAACCGGGTTGGTCGCCTCAGGCTCCGGTTCCGGAAAGACAGATTTTTGGAGGACCTTGGTTAATGTTTCAGTTTCTCTGGTGAATACGTCGGAAAACCAAGAATCAGCAAAAGCAGAACGAAAAGCCCATGGCTCCATAGTCATTAAATTGTCTGAAGAAGCCATTTCTACTACCAAAAATAGGAGAGTTAGAGCTAAAAAGATTCAAGTTTTTGAGTCAGAATACGCTAGTTTAATTGCACTTTTTCATAGTGAGAAGTATGAAAAGTGGAGATACTCAAGTATGAAAGGAGGAACAAGTATATATGGAGGGGGAAGATTAGAGAACAAAGAAAGAAACCGCGTTTTGTGGGACACGTGTCACCATATTTGTACGTACACTAATGGTTAAAGATAATTTTGGGTTTATCATTTTATTTTGACGGTACATTGATAAATAAAAGGGAAAAAAAGGATTATGAGACATTGTTTAATTACATACGAAAGTTTTAAAAAGAAAATTAATTTCCTAATTAACTATGATTAGTCTAAATTGATTAGAAGGGGATTAAAGGAGATAAGGTTTTAGTAACTTCCTTTTATTGGAACTCTGATTACGAGAGCACCTTAATTTATTAACATATACGAACTTCCAAATTTTTCAATTAATTATTTTATATATTATTTGAATCGAACTTCAAAAATATTTCTTTCTTCATAAAAAAAAGAAAAAAATTTGTGCTTGGGTTTTGATAAGTAGTAGGGATGGATAAGTACAACTTTTTAATATAATGTTTTTAATTACTCTAATCATAGTAGAGGTTGATTAACTCAGTTTAATTTACTCAAATAAGTCCCTAACCAAAAGGTATCATCCATTTAAGAGTCACATAAATTGACTTTTACAGTTATAGTCATTGATTACTGCCTGAGATTTTACAAATGTTGAGGGCAAAGGGGGCAGCCAAAGAAAGACATAAAATGTCATTATTATATATTCCTTCATTTATATTTGTCTTAGTAAAAGTTTATACTATAAAATGAGATAATAATAGTAATAGTAGCTTTGTGATAGTAATATCAATTTAAATTACTCTTTATAAAAATCATAGCATATTTAAACTAAAAAGAAAAATCTCGTTGAATTTTAGTGACACACAGTAGTATAAATTGAAAGGGAGTAACGTGGAATTTAGTTGACTTATTAAAGTAAAATAATAACAATAAGATTGAAATATTAATTGTTGGTCATAAATGCGGGAACATATAAGAAAATTAGGCAAGAATAATCAAATATATATAGAAGTAAAGTAAACCCTTGAAGCTGTTGATAATGACAAGTAAATCATGTACTAGTATGAGCATTAAAAAAGCAAAAAAGATTAGATAAAAAAGAGATCCCACCATTGATTAGATAAATAAATAGGATTTGTTTATATTATTGTGGGACCAAAATTAACTTTTTCTAGAAGCTAAATTCAAACTTTTTGAAATGTAAAATAAAATTGGCCCTAGTAATGACGCCATGCGTAGGGGATCATTACGTTCAAATGACGTGTTTACATTTGGGCGGTTTTGTAAATTTAAACAGATGCCGTCCAATAAATGCATTTTTGTCTTCTTTGTGTTAGTTATTATGCAATAATTCAATTTTGGATAATAATATGTGCAGTAGCAATACGGGATAATATCACATATTGATAAGAATATGCAAGATAATTTTAAAGTAGTCAATTATTATGTAGATAGAATCTTCAACAAGCAACGTTTGTTGGTTTTCAAGCTCAAGCCCTTTCGTTTCGATGACTGAACCGCTGTGAAGCCCAATGTTGGATTCTTATATATGATAGTTATTTTGGTATCCTTCCATTTGATTTTAGATCTACAGTAAGCAACATTTCTCTCTTTAATTCTGTTGGAAACGATCTCGAGTATCCTTATAACTTATATGACTTCACATTCAAATGTTAATCAGTCTAGCAACGTTGATCATACAGAATACAATATAGTATATGATGACTATTTCGAGATTTGATCACTGAACTTACTGTGTTAGTGCATGATTTCTATAACATAGACCAATCTCGTAAGAAGAAGATACACAAGGATAAAGGGAATTAAATAGGCAGATATATTTCCATTCAACTCAACACCCTATTTCTGCTTCTCCGAATATGCTTTATTACATTTCTTCTTCTTCTCTACATTTTGAGACTCATCCGAGGATATCAGAATGCTAAATCTGCATTGTTTATGTTATGTCAAATTTTAAGAATGTTTAGCCGGTATTGCTAAACTTACACCTACTTCTTCTAATGATTCTTGGGCTTTTATGCATATATATATATATATATATATATATATATATATATCTTAAATGACCTCAACCTCTGTGCAGATTTCATTAACAAACGCCTAATAAGAGCTGATAGATCAGATTGAATGAATATTTTGTGGAACACTATCTATTTACAAACAACAAGTTCTTAAAAAAAAAGCACAAGGAAAAGAGTTGATTGACTGATATGATAAAATTTTATATGATCCAAACATTACAAAAATAGGATGATCCTCAATCTGATCTCATCTTATTTATCTGATTCAAAGCTGGTTGTAGAATGTTGTAAGCTACCCAAAGTAAAGCAGGTGTCACAACAATCAACAAAAGTTGTCCCCTGTTGTCACTTGCTGCATCTGCTGCAATCGTCGCGATTTCGCTAGCAGCTGAGGCTTCTGGAGGGTGGAAGAAGCCTGATGCTGCTAGCCCGGCTAGGCCAAGGCCGATTATAATTCCCTGATTCCTCATTTTGTTGATTTGGTTGAGTGCTGGTTGAAGAATGTTGTAAAGAACCCAGGCGAGAGCCGGGATCAAAGGGAGCAACAGGGCTAATCCCCTGTTGTCTCCCCCTTCAGCTAATTCCGCGATTTGTTGAGCTGCAAATGCGGAGTCACATGAGCTAAGTGTCGAGAAAATGGCACCTGCAATTGCTGTTCCGGTCAGTGGGATGGAAACGTTTGAAGTTGTGAGACCTTTCGGGAGATTTTGGATGGAGAGAAGGGAGACAGGTTTCGGCTTTGATGAGTTGTTAATAGATGCTTTGCCAAAGCATTTGGCGTTGAGGACGGCCATGGTAGCTATGGTGGCTGCCATTTTCTTACTTCTGCTAAGTTGCTGGTGAGAAAATGTAGATGGTAGAATATATAAAAAGAAGATAGACTCAAAATGAGAGAACCAATAAGAATGTTGCATTTTAGATTGTTCTCTTATCCAAAGATTGTGATTTGGACAATATGGACCTCATATTTGATGGTTTCTTATCTTCACTCTCTTTTTCCACCAACTAAACTCATTAGAAGTTTCTTCTTCTAAGTACTACTTGGGCCAGAGAGTCCAATGGGCTTTTATCGGCCCAATGATGGCAATTTGCTTTCTCGCTGCAATATAATCGACTTTGGGAGGCAAGTTATTACTCATTCCATATAGTTTTAACTTAAAATCATCGGATAAGAGACTAGTCAATGTTTCAATGTCAGCTACATACATATCGCTGTATGGCACTAAATTAATCTTTAAATATTATGCATCACAGAATAACTTATGTACATTGAATTATGCATTGCATGGCCTATGTTTCAACTGGTCAAGACTGCTTGCAGTTGCAAGGTAGTTAGGATAGAAGCATTAGTCACAGGAAAACACAAACACGATACAATGTTTAATTTAAGATCAAACTGAGCTTTATTTTGATAAAAGATTTGAGCATATTGGCTGGTGACAGAGACTGATAAAAACACATTCAGTTTATTTACTTAATAATGAATCCTTCGTTTATGCAAAAAACTAGGGACCAAAACTAGTATCACCCCGATGAAAGAAAATACCCGTGGCATGCTAGTGCTTCAGTCAGACAATACAATATTACCTGAAATAGGTACAAGAAGATTTAAGAAGGCATAGCCAATTTCGACGACCGTTCTTCATTATATTAAATAACATGCAGTGGGCTAAATTTAACTTATGGACACAGCATATACAACACTAGTTATCTTCAACTGCCCAGCAGACGCTCCCCTGATTTAGTAGCATCCGACCAAATAGAAGACTCAAATTTGATTATCTGATTCCACAGAGCGTAACCATGAGTGATATTCTGGTGTCTGATTGAACACCGGATCTGTACCACTGGGTGGTCTAATCCTTTTCCGCATAACTGACTCAAAAAGAGTAGGCTCTCTCTTCCTACCACCTCTTGGTCTAGATAGGAATTGCTCATCAGCCTCTTCAAAATCTCCCTATAGAAGATGATCAGAACATTTTAAGTCGATCATGAATATCAGAAACAAAACTGATCCAAATTGTAGCATTCAAGTAACAGAACACATTCTACTTACAGAAGTATAAACATGGCAGCCTGATTTTTCATGTTTATCTCGCACATGTTTGAAGGCAAATTTCATACCACAACCAGATATGCTACATGAGAATGGTTTAGCCCCCACATGGACAGCTTTGATGTGTTGAGCAAGATTTGACCTCTGTATATCCAAGCAACAAATAAAGGTTAAGACTGATGCTCAACAACTCTACTTCATAGAGATGGCTTTGGTTAAGGTTAAGATTGTTGCGTAGCTATCTATGTATTTCTCCTTGGACTGGTAATGAATTAGCCTATTGCTTTCAATACTCTTTCTTGTAACAGAAAGAAACTTCAACTACATACAAGAAAATGTAGTAGTCCTTACTGTGGAAAAAGTGTGCGGGCAATCCTGGAATTCACATTTTATTCTCTCTGCTATAGGCCCTTCTTCATGTGTGCGAAGATGCCGCTTAATATTCTTCTTCAATTGCTTGGTCCCACATATTTCACAAACAATATGCTGATGGCAACTCTCTATGTGTTCCTTGAGGCATTTCTCATTTGTAAAATGTTTCATACATCCAGGCTCTAAACACAGAGCCTCAACCGTCTCCAACTTAACTGCAGTGATACATAGCAAATTATGGTGTTAATCTTACTTGAAGTCTTCAATACCATAAAAGTAAACAAATCAATACTACACAAAAGAAAAAAATAGATTTTTGAAGTTTGACTTGCCATGAGAATCTTCATGTTTCCTTAATTTGGAGGCATATTTAAACACCTTTCCACATCCAGCTTCAGAGCAGACATATTCCTTTGGAAGCTCGACCACGGGGGAGGCAGACTGCTCATGCATCTCTTTGACATGCCGAGTCATGTTGCCTTGAAAACTAAATGTGCTTTTGCAACCATCAACAGGACACTGAAATAACTTCTCTTGGTGCAGCAAGAGATGTCTCGTTAAGTGATCCTTTCTACGGTAGCTAGACTGGCAATCATTCACATGACATATGAACGGCCTCTGCTCATGCAAAATATCAACAAAAAACCATATTAAGAAAGTTTCAATTAATGGAGGTCCTAGACCAAAGTGAACACATGCTAATGGAGATTTTTTTGGGGGGGTTATTTTGGGAGGAGGGGAACCGGGAAGAGTCTCGAACCACAAAGATTATATGGCGTGATTGAGGCTCACTTGATGGAGCTTCTCAGGAGGTCCCCCTTCCTGATACTGATCCATTCAAGGAAATATACCTGCCTCTCGCATTTTGGAGTTCTTTATTTGGGATCCAATGCTGTCACACCTTCACATAATTCCACAATGTTTCTCAAAATACCTCGATCTGCAAAATCATTAGCATTAAATGCATGCAAAAGACAACAAATCAGAAAATATTAAGGCTTATTTAACAAAAAGAATATCAAGACCAAACCCATAGTGAATTCAAGAGTGTCCAGAAGCAAGCATCAAAAGATACCTCGAGTGAATGACTTTGCATATGCTGCTTCAAATGAGCTGGCTTCTGAAAGCTCACACCACATTCCTCACAAATATTTCCCTCTTTTTTCTTTGCATCTTCAGTTGCTTCATCTTTTCGGCTCTCAATTTCATCCTATTAGTAGAACAAACACACATTACAGGCTTCCTTTCCTCTTAACTAATCAAATCAGTATCCTCTCTTCAAATACACAATTAAAAAGCACTTGATAATAGAAGACATGACAAACAAATAAATAGCTGATAAAAAACCAGAATAATATCTAGTTTAACATTGAATACTATTCCCAGGCAACTCTAAAAGGAAGAAATATGGAAGATCGGGTTCTGCGGATTCTACACCAATTTCCCCTTTTTACGAATCGCTATGATTGACGACCACGACCTCGGCTTCTTTGCTCACTTTCTTGGTATCTTCATATTTGTGCTGGTCGTCGCTTACCAATCCAAAATATGAAGGCAATTGAAAGTTGCTTAGTTTGAATTAGCTTCAGCAACAACAGTTATGTTAGTTGCTTATTTCAAATTAGCTTCGGCAATAATAGTTATGGTCTTTTACCTTTAGCAGCTCTATATGATAAATATTGAGTTTTAATGTGGCGAAACGTTTATTACTAAGCATTGAGTTTGTATCTGACTGTTTCTGGTCCAAAAAAAACAAAATACTATTCCCTACGTAACAATCTCTAAATTCACATAAAGTAAAACTAAAACTATAACTAAAAGAAGCCTTCATCGTATTTCATCTCTTGTTAATGAAGCTAATAATTACTGATTAGATCTACATGAAGCAGCTGAGAAAAGAAGACGTACTTTGTGATGGGACTGAATATGAGAGGAAATTAGAGATTTCTTCGAACGGCAAAGGCCACAGAATTCGCAGTAGTATCGTCTAATGTCTCTAAATATTACTTCTCTTTGCTCTTCTTCCATTGCCCCCAATTCACAGCTACGAATATCACAAACCCTAGTTATGGTGGATTGGAGAACTTAGCTCCTCCTTTTATAGTCACCCAAAACTTGGAAATTGTTGTAACCAACCTCCAACTTCTGAAATATGTTACTTTCACCCTCACACCTTTTATATTCAAAAGTTTGAGACATGCTTTTAGTAATAATGGAACAAACCTTTTAAATTTAGATATTGTATAAACGAAACATAATAGGATTTCATTGTTTTAGTTGAATAATGAAAAAAGAAATTGTTATTGAACAAATCTACACTAATTAAGGAGGTTCAACAGGAGCATATTTAACCCAATTAGCGATTCAATAAGAATAGTATATGTGACTCAAATCAATAATAAATATATTTAACCTTATTTATTAATGAATAATATATACGTGTTATTTCTTTCCTTTGACACTACTTTCTTATAATTTTATGTCATAAGGTACGTTAGTCAAAGTGGTGCAGCCTACCTATTCCCATTCTTAAATTTAAGAGAATAACATATTAATGAATGATAAATATCGTCTAGCCTGATAGGTCTTATGTGATAACTTTTGCAATTGATGTCACCAGACAAACAAGAAAGAGTTTGGCAAACTAAAACATCTTAGCAGCTAAAGGAAATATGTCAAACTTATGTATGTCTTTTAACTAAAAGTTTCAGAATTAATCAGTCCCGATCTGACCAAAATACCATCAATCGTTTTGTGGTGTGCAGTAATACCCCAGTATAATTCTAAACTGACTCGCTTTGGGGGCAATCTTTCTAACTATTATTTACAATTGTTGGTTGATAGTCAAAAGATGTATTGGTACATGAGATGCCCTAATAGTCTCCCCAATTGTGCCATTGTAGAAACAAACTTGAGTCTGTCCTGTTCTTGTGGCATGCGGCACCTGCACGTCCAGCATCTTGAGCATATTTGCTCTTTTCTATCATAATTTGTGGGGAAGGAAGCAAAATCCACTGCATACCAACAGCCAGTTCGATACTGCAGCAAAACAGAACTAGTTTGACGCTTAAATTTGTTGCAAAATGGAGCCACTTCTGCTGCAGACCTTGGGCATCAAAGTTGAAGTGGTAGAGGAGAACAATTGGTTCTGTCCTGCTTTTCAGCTATGCTCATTACTCATATGCTTCAAACATCTGGTTCAAGAATCGACAGGCACAAGTTTAGGGTGCAATCGGAAACTAGTATAGTCTTGAGTAGGATGATAAATTCTATTGGCAATAACAGAGACTAGTACTAACAGAATCCAGTTTCATCAACTAGAAGCAACAGAAAGAAACATCCATTACTACAAAAATATCATACCTGATACCATTCTATTCCATATTGTATGGTAAGGTATGTGTACACAGCATCCTTTCCAGATCCCACACATTGGTATGTTGTTGTTGTAGTTGTTTCTGTATAGTAGCCTGGATCTGAAAAGGGTCTTCAATCATCCCTATGTTATACAAGTCACAAGCATCAAAAAATAGTTATAGTTATGATCTCACACTTCCACAAGTTTTTCCTTCGTCAGTTGAACCAAATCCAAATAAGAAATAAAAGTGGTCCAATTCAGAAAAAGCAAGAGAAGGATGGGATTTTGTTAGCCACTTCCTAGTTTCCTACTAGGAATAAAACTAGACACCTAACCTCGTGTTCTATTTCAAACAACTCTTTAACCCAAATTGATCTATGTTAAAATGATTTCTGTCCACCTTTCTAGTTGGTGATTATAATCAAGTTGTAAAAGCTAGCAAAACAAACTTATTTCTAAAATTGCTCTACACAAGTAGGTGCTTTCCGTTTTATGTTTATGCCAGCTTTTTCGATTCACAGTTTAATAGATTGACTTGGAAGGTAAAAATGCAAATTAACAAAATCTGGCCGACATAGAACTGGAAATATACATTTATCAAATATGAACAAAGTGAAGAGCAACAATGCTAGAGATAACACATCATTAAAGAGACAGAAGAATCCATAATCTTTCAGAGAAGGCACCAACTAAAATAACAAAGGTCACCTAGCAAGTAAACTACAGCAGAGGAACACAAAGACATAGTTTTCTATCTGTTTGCAGAAAAATCCAGCATATAATACCTACACTTTCTTCATAGATTTCCATCTCAAAAAGCCAATCAGCTCATCCTTAGAGAAGTAACCAATCTAGTTCAAATTGTCATTGTCCTTGTGATCAGTTAAACTCTCTAAAATTGGAATAACAAAGTCACACTCTCTGCTTTCCAATTCATTTTCATTGTCTGTCATGTCTTTAGTTTCATCCTTCAGTTCTGTTTCCTTTCTCAACTCTCTAGTATGACGGTTTCCTAACAAGAGAAGATCCAACATGCATCTTCTCAAATCATAAATTGGGTTTGGCTCAATCAAACACCCTTTATTATATGCTTCTCTAAGAAAAACAATCTCAGCAATCCCTTTAGTGGATATGTAAAATATCCCAGGATGCTTCAACAACAGCTCACGAATATTAACTACAATGCCGAGGTCCTTCTTAAAATGTGCCAACCTTTCGACTGGCACCAATTTCTCAACAGTCAAGCTCAAAACTTCATGAATAATCGCGACAGCTCGCTTCTCATACCGCTCAAAACCTCCAAAAGTACGATTCCCAACAACTGCTGACCTCGACATTAACTCATCACACCTTGAAGATGGTTCCATGGATTCAGATGTTTGCCGATTCAAGTGATAAGTGAGCTCTCTTTCATAAGGCTTAACATAAGGAAGCCTCTGCCAATTTTTCAATTTCTCCCTAGAACCAGGTTCTATCTTAAACCCAGTAGGGAAATGAATAGGAAATGCATATTTGACCTCAAATTCACTCAACCATTTCTCAGTATATTCTTTTTTCCTCCAATATTCAATCTTTGCCACTCCAAAACTATCATCTTTGTCATTTCTATCAGTTAATTCAACAACCTCTGAATCTACCATCCTAAAAACTTCATCATACTTAAGTATTATCGATTCCCTGAAGTTTTCAGGCAAACCCAATTCAGACCTCAACAATCTAAGAGCATGCAAATGTATTGTACCATTAACAGACATCATTAGTATCTTTCTTATTCTCATCACATTTTCATCTTCATTTTGTGATACAATATCATTTTCTTGCTTCAGCAAAATGATAAATTTCTCCCTAAACTTGCAGCATAAATTTCGCTTAATGGGGTGTGTAAATACCTCGAAAATATGGGGGTACTTACGGAGAAGATCACCGGCAGTAATGGTGTAAATGCCGGCATGTGTGGCCCATTTGGAGAGTGACTGAACTGAGACAAAAGGCCCGCGTTTTCTTGCAGATACGACATCGTAGAGGTTGAGGATGAGTTTGAGCCTCCGATAGTGCGCTGTGAGTTTGTCTAGATTCGGGTCACGGGTCCGGTTTTCGAGGCGGGTTTGGGCAGTGTTTGCCGGCTTCTTCCACCGGATTTGGGTCGTGGAATTTAAAGGGCCAAAAGAAAGTGGAGCGTTTGATGATATATTCGCCGGCTTCTTCCACCGGAGCTGTAAAATCCTCATTTTCTCTGTCACACGATTGTCGCCGGTGCAGAGGAGGCCATGGCCGTGAAGCGCGGAGACTTTTTAATTGGAATTTGGAAACTGAATAACCAAATTTAATTTTTATTGGAGTTCGATTAAATCAAATTTACGAATGCACCTGATATTTTTAAACAGGGAAAAAGGGTCACATTGCATCTCTATTATGCCAAAAGGACCATTTATGTCATTTTATCCCTGGCACTTCCACCATTAGCTGGCATTCCAGAAAATAAAATCAAAAGCCGGAGAGATGGCTCTACGTCTCTCTCTTCGTTCATCCTCAACTTCTTCAACTTTTGCTCACCCATGTTAGTATCTCTGTTAAGTTTCTTGAATGAATGACCTCGCTTTATGTCTATTAATTCCTCTCTGCGGATTTTTGTTTCTTGTTGTTTCTACAGAGCTTATTGGTGGATTCTAAAGTCTGGGTTTTTCTGTTGTTTGTATTTGTTTTATGTTGTGTTGGGAGTTTGCAACTACTACTTTTTTTAGGTTATGAATTGAAGGGGAAGAGGAGTTGGTCTATTATGTTCTTTTGCTGATTTGGTCTCTTTAAGGTTAGTGATTTCCTGCTAAAGTTTGCAACTTTAAATGAATCAATTTGGTTCTTTACCAGAATACTAATGAGTTAGCCTGTTGTCATCTCCTACCTTGTCAATTTGGATTTTGGGGATCTATGCTGATGCTGTTCAACTCCCCAAAAGTGTTGCTGCCCTCACGTTAGATTCTCCAAAAAAAAAGTACTATTTTTGGAGGATCTGATTTGCACCCGGTGGTATTGTTTTGAGGAGTTCTAGCAGCTTAGGTGTGGAATACCATTGTACTCAATATTCTTTCTAACAGTGTGCAAACTTTGATATAAACACATGTTTTAAAGTTTTTTTTACCATATACATGTAATAGCAGTTGTGCCGGATGAATGGTGGATCAGCCACTGTTTATCTGAAATGTTAGTATCTTGCATTGTGGGGCATAGGCAAATTCAAAATTTGGTGTTAATGGACAGTGGGCTCCTAGCCTCCTACATCCAAGTTAATACTATAATAATAATCGTCTTTACAGTCATATATACATGAACCTGTAACCAGTTCTCTCGATCCATCCCGGGGGCAGAATGAGGTAGCAGATAAAGACCTACCGTTTATGGTCTGCATCTTAACAATCTGCAAAATTTGAGGTTGATGTATCTTTTTATGTGATTGCAGTTGCCTTTTGTGCATCCTTCTCTAGTGAGGCAGTCTTAAATCATTCCATGAAATATTCACATCATCATCATCATGCATCATGCATCATGCATCATGCATCTGCAACATCTTGACTGTTTCTTCACTGTTCATGTTATACATCATTATAGGTTCTTATCTTTGTAATTCATTCTGTATTAGTCTCCTGGTTTTGCAATGGTCCCATTGCTTTGCAACCAAAGTCAAATATCAGTTACTATCTTCGAGCACCCTTTATCTTCAAAGAGAGAAGTGTCTTGATTGCTAAGACTGCTTCTGATATTGATACTGGGGATTCTGATAATCCGGAGAGTGATGAAGAAAGTATATCTGTTGATAACCTGCCGTTGGAGTCTAAGCTGCAGTTGAAGCTTGAACAGAAGATGAAAATGAAGTTGGCAAAGAACATCAGATTACGAAGGAAGAAACTTGTTAGGAAACGCCGGCTTAGGAAGAAGGGGCGCTGGCTGCCTTCAAAGTTGAAGAAGAACAAGAATGTGTAATCTTTACCACAAAAACAACAAAGTCTTCAACTTGTAAATATAAAAATAAGGGATTAATTAGCTTCTGTTTTTTTATGGCATAGATTTGGTAGAGTTTTTACTTGTTTAGTTGATACTTAATAGAGAAGGCTCTTTTTATTCCTTTCAGTGTTGATTCTGAAATATTTCCATGGAAAGAACACTTTGACAGAGCTAGACTGTCAATCAACCAGTTGTTTGCTTTTGCTCCCTGGTCAGTTGCTCACTTTCTTGAGTTCTTTTGGAGGCCAAGATTAGGGGCTGTAGATGTTTGCGTTAGAGATTATCAAAGTGAAAACATTTCCCTTTGATGTCACTTGTTTTGAGCTATATTGCTCGGATTGTTCAAAAATGTCAATAAGTGCATGTTGGACTATTCCGGTCAAATCATAGGATTGAAAGCCGATTGCTACTTTCTTGCCTTGGGGCATCGCATTCTGGATAACGTAATAAAAAGT
>JAOTQJ010000002.1:17011324-17023452 GCA_025642045.1 Solanum sejunctum | reverse complement strand
ACCAAGAACACCAAGAAAGAGTGTAATGTGTGAGGTTGAGAGTTGTTTTGTAAATCTATTCTTGTAAGTAATAGAAGTAATTTTCCTCTCAAATTTGTGTTTACCAATACTCAATTGATCCTTTGGCTTCAACAGAATTTTAATTACCATCATGTTAAAGATCTCTTATATTATATTAAGTTAAAATAGTGATCTGTATAATCTTATATACTTACCTTCCAAATATAGTAAAATACAAACATAAAAGTTGTCATATATGTTCACATGAAAAATTAAATACATCAAGTCTTATAATTTGAATTTTAATATTCTTTTTTGGGGGGGAGGAGATAATATTTTTGGTGAGTAGATTAAATGACTAATCTAAAAAATTATAAAAAATCACTTATCTCCTAATTAATATACCATTTTAACCTTTTTAACTTTTATTAATCTACAAAACAAACACACATTAATTGTGTATCTCATTTCAATATATATTCATCATGAAACACTCAAATTTTTTCACAGCAACATCATCTTCCTCCTCCGCTTTACCTTGAAATGAACAAACATCTCCTCCCCCCCCCCCCCCCCCCCCCGCCCCTTTTTTTTTTAATTGTTTTGACCAATTTTTATTTGTTATTGAACTTTTATAATCAAAAATCAAACAAGAAACAATGAGTACTTGGAAGATTTTCCCATACGAAAAAGGGAGAAAAAGATCAATTCTTGCTTATAAATTTGAGCAACAAGTTTTCTACATTCACTTTTGTGGTATCGATACAAATCACCCGCTAACAAGATCCTAGAGGTAATTAGCCATTGTTTTCTTTGTTTTCACCCATGTTCATTGCTTTTAAAAGTTTTTTTTTATCATGTGACGATGATGATGATACTTCATATAGATGGTCTATCCTAATTTTGTGTGTTCATTTTGATTAAGTTTGGGATTAAGAATAGATTGGGGCAATTTTCATTGTTCAAAGGAGAGGGAAACAGTTAAAACCCTTTTAAATTGTTGTCTTCCCCCCCTCCCCCTGCCCCCCCAAAATTTCATACCTAAATTATAGGGTGTTTTCATTCTATACAATAAAACCCTAGGTTGAATATAATTCCTTATATTTTTAAAAAACCCTAAATTGAATTGTTAGAGACACAATCCAATGGAGCCATTTATCCATTTTAAAAATTTCTCATGAGTTAATCCCAAATGATTTCACATAATTAATCATTTTGTTAATACATAGTGAGCTATTTCAAGGATAATTAAACACGTAATAATTTAGGTATAAAACTCACAAACTAATAATAATTTAAGGTTTTTTTGACTTATTCACTCAAAAGTATATATGATAGTACTTCTCTATTTGAGTGAATATCGAAACGATGATATAAGGTAAAATCAAGATCTGAAGCTTATGAGTTTAATATCCTCAAAATGTTACTCATTTTAGTTGTTGGATTGGCAATTAAATAATCATATACATATTTAATTTAATAAATTTCCTGATATATGCATAGATGAATTGGATCCTTTTGTAAAGATTTAATGTTATAGCTCCACCCAATGAGGATAAACTCAATAGTTTGCTTGGACAAGATATCCAGAACAACTTATTCAAAGAAGTACTTCTTTTCAAAATTGATTTATATGAAAAAGTGAAAGTTCAAGTATCCGTCTAACTACACTACTACTAAGATTTTCCAATATTTAGGAAGAGTACCAGTTTGTATTTGACTAAAATATTTCAAAAGTATTTTTGTTAATAGTGTGTGCTGTTGGGTATTAAAGATCTGTAAATTTTTAAGTAGAAGAAGACAATGAACAGTGGATCGGTTTAGGGAGAAGGCAGAGAAAATTGTTTAAGAGAGAGAGTGGTTTTTTCGTGGTAAACCCCAAAAATTAATTGGGTAACCTCCACGATAATAAGATATATATATTAATGATATTCGAATATTTACAATTACACAGAATATAAGTATACACGGAGAATAAACAGCTGCTAAATATATTATCAGGCTTCACTACTTAACATGTGCTTGACCTATAATTCAAGAAGTATGTTTACTTATCATATGATAGAAAAGGAATGAATTTTTAGTTATTCAGTCCTGGAAAAATAAAGACTGTTATTTTTAGGAGAAGCTACTTGTTTTTTTTTTTTAATTTACTTCAAAATTGTAAACAACTTGTACTGGTACTCAAAAACACTTGTTTCTAAAGGTCAAATACCTTCAGTCTTTAAAATAGATGATTTGCCTGCTTGAGGTACCACTACTTCTGCAATAATTTATCTGTTTTATTGTGTGAAAAAATAATTCACAATCTCAAATACAATGAGGAGAGATTAAATTTTTTAAGGACACACACCAAAATCTTTGTTTTTAAGCATATATAAATTTTAGCTAAAAGGAGAGAAAGTAAGCAACACAGGTTAGACTAGCAGAGGCATGTTCACTGCTTGTGCTTCTCAAGTATATTTTTTGTGCTTCTGCTAAGAATGGAGGTGGATTGTATTGTTTGACACTTTTAGATATTACAACTGTATTATTTTGAGCTGATTTTCAGCTTCAGTCTTGTTTATATATTAGGACATATAAGAAACAAAGATGACAAAGAACACATTTGATGGCATGCCGAACGAGAAAGTCATTAGTGCAGCTAGGATTTTGATGGAAATGGCCAACAGTAGATCAAGAGCTATGGAGAGTCTCGCAACAAGACCCCCTAGGAGTGAAGAAATAAGAACTTGCTTCCATAGAGAAGAAGCTCTAAGATACAGAATACACGATAGATCTTTTTCATACACAACTGTTGATGGTCAGAAATCTGCTGTTGTTCCACTAAAAAGGTGTGGAGTACCATTAAAAAGAAACCGTCCTCACGAAATTTTTAAGCACGACAGGCCACTGCATTTTTCTGTCCATAGTTTGGTAAGAGATGCAGCTGCTACATTGCCGGAGGTATTGGAACCAGGGCTGACATTTGTGTTTTGGTAAGGGACTCACAATTCATTGTTGAGGATATTTGTTGAAGAAGGTTTTAGGCCTAACTCACACCCCAAAAGCTAACTCAAAGGGAGGCGGATTTTGTGTCTCAACACCTCCTCATGCCTAGTGCTTAGCATCTGGTGCGTGGATAATTTTTCGGGGGCCCAACATTGGATGAGACGGGCCCTGCTCTGATACCATGTTGAAGAAGGTTTTATGCCTAACTTACACCCCAAAAGCTAGATCAAAGGAGGAGGATTGCCTAAACCTTATAAGGAGACCACCCATCCCATTAACCACCAATGTAGAACTTTGTGTCTCAATAATATTACTGATTCACAAATTAACAAGGTCGTAAAAGGAGCACTGGACCGCTTGCACTATGAAGAGGATCCTTGTGGTAAATATGACAAGCAACGACGTATGTGGACCTATTTACATGGAAATAGGAAGGAAGAAGATTTTTAATATGAGTTGACTTGAACTTTGAAATGAACTCTGTAGACGAAAGATCAAACATTTCAGTTGTAATTGCTGCATCTTCTAGATTCCTTTAATATGAATATTATTAGTTCAAAAAAAGTACTTGTTGGTTTATTTATTACTTGTTCTTTGTTCATGTGGTTACAGTTTTATTAGGTTGTTATTCAATTCGTTGAAAACGAGTTCCTACTACTTATTGATTGTACACCACATAAATTTTAACTACGATAATGTTAAAAATATCTTATTATATTACGGAATATAATGGTACAGAAAATTACATATATATATATATAGCTTTCGAAATAATAAAACAAAACAGATAAAAATTGACATATAAGTTCACATGAATATTAGATGCATGAAGTCTTGTAAATTGAATTTTGAATTTTCTTGGGATGGAGGAAGCAATTTTTAGTGAGGAGAACATATAGACGACTAATCTAGAAAATCATTAAAATTTACTTATATTTTCATTTATATACCTTTTTAGTCCTTTTAACTTCTATCTCCATAGTATACAAAACAAACATACATGTGTGATTGATTTCAATCTTCATCAAACGATTCACGCTCTTCCACGTCATTTTTCCCTCCTTTTTTACCTAAAAATAAATGAAAAATCTTCCTCATTTGTATTTGATATTTTACTGTCAAAAATCAAACAAGAGAACATGAGTACTTAAGAGATTTTCTCAATCCAGAAAAAGGCAAGCAAAAAAGACTAAGTTTTGCTTACAAATTTCGGCAACAAGTGTGCTACATTCAGTTTTGAAGCATCGACACAAATCATATCATATATGAACAAGTTACTAGAGCTGAGATTTTGCAATTATTATTTTTTTCCAACCTTGTTCATCCCTTTAAAGTTTTATCATGTGATAATATATATGATGATTGTTCATGCCTTTGCAATAGCATGTTTAATGTATGCATTCAAGTGTTCAGTATAAGCTCTATCCTAATTTTGTATGTTCACTTTGACTAAGTTGCATATATATTAAGTATAGTATTGGAACAACTTTTGTTGTTTAAAAGAGAGTGAACTGATTAAAATTCTTCTAAACTATTGCCCTTTTTTCAACTTTCATACCTTAACTATTGGGTCTTCCCGTAACTCCCTTAATAGATCTTTATATAATTTTTAAAAATTAGGTTGAATATAGCTCCTTATATATTAAAAAAATTCTAACTAGGTTAAATTGATAAAGACACATCGGATGCACGCTCTTAGGTTAAATTGTTAGACACATCATCCCTTATTAATGAAGAAAGTGTGTCCGTTGTAACCTGCCATTGGAGTCTAAGCTTGAACAGAAGATGAAAATGAAGTTGGGAAAGAACATCAGATTACGATGGAAGAAACTCATTAGGAAACGCCAACTTAGGAAAAAGGAGTGGTGGCCACCTTCAAAGTTGAAGAAGAACAAGAATGTGTAGTCTTTTACCTCAAGATGTTTTGGGCTGTTCCCACTCTCTCATTTTTCTTCTATTATCAGAAATTTGCGATTCACCTTTTTGTAATATCACATCAATGTCAACTCGTAAAAAAAAAATATAGGATTAATTTGTTGGGGAAAGAGAGAAGCAACTACTCGAAGCAGATTTTTAAGAAACAGAGAAAAATGTTTTCTTTTTTTATTATACTGCTTTAAGAAAATAATGATATAGGACTTTAGATAGTACTTGAAAAGCAACAAATCCAGAGAAAAAATAGGGCAGCGCCAGACACCTCTACAGCGCCAGTATCCGTGGGCTAAAACCCACATAAAACTACCGAAATCACTTCTTTCTTGTTCCTTAGCCCATGAAATTCCACCAGGCATCCCTGCCCCACCAGGGCCATTGGGCCACTTCTCGAGCTCGTTGTGGATTCACTCGTATGATTTTTTGAGAATGTTGCACCGGAGCCCCCTGTAGCACAAGAATCCGTGGGTTAACAACCACAGAAAACTGTCGAAATAGCCTGTTTCCTGTTCCTTGGCCCATAAAATTCTACCAGGCATCCCCCGCTGCTGCCGGGCCACCTAGGCTTTTACTCGAGCTTGTTACAGACCTATTCGTATGAGTTTTTGAGAATGTTGCATTGAAATCCCCAGAAGCGCCAGAATTCATAGACTAACACCCACAATAAACTACCAAAATTGCCTACTTCATATTCCTTGGCCAATAAAATCCCACCAGGGGTCCGACGTTACTGCCAGGCCACCTGGCCTCTTCCTGAGCTTATTGCAGTCCCACTCGTATGATTTTTCAGGAATGTTGCACCGAAGCCCCCTGCAGCGCCAGGATCTATGGGCTAACACCCATAAAAAACTGTCGAAATCGCATATTTCCTGTTCCTTGGCCCATACAATTTTACCAGGCGTCCCTCGCTGTCGCCGGGCCTCTTCCTGGGCACGTTGCAGTCCCACTTGTATGATTTTTTAGGAATTTTCCATCAAAGCCCCATGCAGCGCCAGAATTCGTAGGTAAAATCCATAGAAAACTGCCAAAATCGCCTGTTTCTTACTCCTTAGCCTATAAAATCCTACCAAGCATCTCTTGTTGCCGCCGAGCCACCTGGGCCTCTTCCCCGACTGGTTAAGGACCCACTCATATGATTTTTTCAAGAATGTTGCACCGGAGCCCCCTGCAACGTCAGAAGCTGTGGGTTAACATCCATAGAAAATTGTCGAAATCACCTATTTCCTGTTCCTTTGCCCATAAAATCCAACAAGGCTTCCCCCGTCATTGTCGGGCCACTTGGGCCTCTTTCCAGACTCGTTGTGAATCCACTCATATGATTTTTCAGGAATGTTGCGCTAGAGCCCCTACAACGCTAAAATCGTGGGCTAATACCCACAGAAAACAACTGAAATCGCCTGTTTCATATTCCTTGGCCCATAAAATCCCACCAGGCATCCCTCGCTATCATTGGGCTACCTGGGCCTCTTCCTAGGCTCGTTAGAAACCCACTCGTATGATTTTTCGAGAGTGTTGCATTGGAGCCCTTTGCAGCGCCAGAATCTGTGGGCTAAGACCCGCAGAAAACTATCGAAACCACCTGTTTCCTGTTCCCTTGCCCTTAAATTCCTACTAGGCGTACTTCATCCCCGCTACACTACCTAGGCCTCTTTCCAGGCTCGCTACTGACCCACTTGAATGATTTTTTGGTAATGTTACACGGGAACCTGCTGCATAGCCATAATCCGTGGGCTAACACCCACAAAAAAATTGCCAAAATCGCATGTTTCCTGTTCCTTGGCCCATAAAATTCTACAAGACATCCTTTGCCATCATAAGTCCACCTAGGCCTCTACCTGGGCTCGTTACGGAATAATTTGTATGAGTTTTTAGCAATGTTATGTCGTATTCCCCTTAAGCGCCAGAATTTGTAGGCTAACACCCATAGAAAACTACCAAAATCGTCTGTTTTCTGTTCTTTGGCATATAAAATCCCACCAGGCGTCTCCCATCGCAGTTGGGCCACCTAGGCATCATCTCGGGCTCGTAGCGAACCTATTCGTATGATTTTTTAGAATATTGTGCCGGAGCCCTCTACAGCGCCAGAATCTGTGGCCTAACCCCCATAGAAAACTACCAAAATTACCTTTTTTCTGTTTCTTGGCACGTAAAATCCTACCAGGTGTCTCTCGCCGCTGCCAGGCCACTTAGGCCTCTTCCCGGGCTTATTGCAGCCCCACTCATATGATGTTTCAAGAATCTTGTGTCAGAGACCCTACAACATCATAATCTGTGTGCTAAAACCCACATAAAACTGCTTAAATCGCATGTTTTCTATTTCTTGCCCTATAAAATCCTACTAGGTATCCCCCGACTCTGCCAAGACACCTGGGCATCTTTTCGAGCTTGTTAAGGACCCACTCGTATGATTTTTCGAGAATGTTGCGTCAAAGCCCTTTGCATCGCCTGAATCTGTGGGCTAATACCCACAGAAAACTGTCAAAATCGTCAGTTTCCTCTTCCTTTGCCTAGTAAATCACACCAGGCATCCCCCGCTATCGCCGAGCCACCTAGGCCGCTTTCCAGGCTCGTTGTAGATCCGCTCTAATAATTTTTGAGGAATATTACACTAGAGCCCGGTGCAGAGCCCGAATCTGTAGGCTAACACCCATGAAAAACTGTTGAAATTGTTTGTTTCCTATTATTTGGCACATAAATTTTTGGTAGGTTCCCCAGTCACTGCCGGGCCACCTAGCATCATCTTAGGCTGGTAGCAAACCTATTCGTATGATATTTCAAGAATGTTGTACGGAGCACCTTACAACGCCAGAATTCGTGGGCTAACACCCATAGAAAACTGCCAAAATTGATTGTTTACTATTTCTTGGCCCATAAAATCCTATCAGGCGTCCCCCACCGTCGATGGGCCACCTGGGCCTCTTCTCAGGTTTGTTGCGGACGAATTCATATGATTTTTCAGAAATATTACGCCAGACGCCCTTGAAGCGACAGAATTCGTTGGCTAACACCTACATAAAACTGCCGAAATTGCTTCTTTCCTGTTCCTTAGCCCATAAAATTCCGCCAAGCATCCCTCACCCTCGTCGGGCCACTTGGACCTCTTTTTGGGCTCGATATAGACCCACTCTTATGATTTTTTGACAATATTCCATTGAAGCCCCTACAATACCAGAATCCGTGGGTTAATACACTCAAAGAATTATCGAAATTGCCTATTTCCTGTTCCTTGGCCCATAAAATTCCACAAGGCATCCCCCGCCGCCGCCAGGCCACTTGGGCCTCTTTCCGGGCTCGTTGCAGACTTACTCGTACAATTTTTGGAGAATGTTCCGCCGTAGCCCCCTGCAGCGCTAGAATTTGTGGGCTAACACCCAAAGAAAACTGTTGAAATCACTTGTTTCTTGTTCCTTGGCTAATAAAATCCCATCAGGAATCCCCCCTGTCGCCGACCCAGCTAGCCTCTTCCCGGGCTTGTTGCAGATCACTCATATGATTTTTCGAGAATGTTGTACCGGAGCCCTCTGCAACGCCAGAATCCGTGGGTTAACACCTATAAAACACTGCCAAAATCACCTATTTTCTGTTTCTTGGCCCATAAAATCCCACCAGGCTTCCCCCATCACCGCCGAACCATCTGGGACTCTTCCCGTGCTTGTTGTGGATCCACTAATATGTTTTTTGATAATTTTGTGCTAGAGCTCCCTGCATCGCCAGAATCCCTAGGTAACACCCACAGAAAACTGCCAAAATTATGTATTTCATATTCCTTGGCCCATAAAACTCCACCAGGCATCTCCTGTCGTTGTAGGTCCACCTGGGCCTCTTACCGGGCTCATTGCAGACCCACTCGTATGATTTTTCAGTAATGTTGCATCGGAGCCCCTTGCAGCACCAGAATCTGTGGGCTAACACCTATTGAAAACTACTAAAATCGATTATTCCTGTTTTCTTGCCCATAAATTCCTATTAGGCATCCTCCACCACCACCGTGCTACCTAGGCTTCTTTCTAAGCTCATTGCAGACCCACTTGTATGATTTTTCGGGAATGTTGTATTGGAGTCCCCTGCAGTGATAGAATCTGTGGCTAACACCTACAGAAAACTGTCAAAATCATTTGTTTCCCATTCCTTGGCCTATAAAATACCACCAGGCATCCCCCGCCACCGTCGGGCCACCAAGGCCTTTTTCCAAGCTCGTTGCGGACCCACTCATATGATTTTTCAGTAATGTTGCGCTAGTGCCCTCTGCAGCGCCAAAATCTGTGGGCTAACACCTACATAAAACTACTAAAATTATTTTTTTCCTGTCCCTTAGCCAATAAAATACCACAAGGCATCCCCCATCGCCACTGGGCCACCTAGGCCCCTTTCGTTGCTCATTGTGGACTTACTCATATGCTTTTCTTAGGAATATTGCGCTGGAGCACCCTGCAGCGCTAGAATCTGTGGGCTAACACCTCTAGAAAACTGTCGAAATCGTCTGTTTCCTATTCCTTGACTAATAAAATCCCACCATGCGTCCCCCGCTCGAAGCTACCTAGGCCTCTTCCCGGACTTGTTATGGATCCACTCGTATGATTTTTCAGGAATGCTGCACCGGAGCCCCATGCAACACTAGAATCAGTGGGTTAACACCCATAAAAAATTACTGAAATCGCTTGTTTTCTATTTCTTGGTCCATAAAATTCCACCGGTCTCTCCCCATCGCCGCCTGCAACCTGGGCCTCTTTTTGAGCTCGTTATGGACCCACTCATATAATTTTTCGGGAATATTACGCCAGGGCCCCCTATAGCGTCAGAATATGTGGGCTGACACCTATAAAAAAACTATCAAGATTGTCTGTTTCATGTTTAATGGCCCATAAAATCCCATCAGGCATCCCTAGTCGCTGTCTGGCCACCTGGGCATCATCCCAGGCTCGTTGCGAACCCACTCATATAATTTTTTTGACAATGTTACGCTGGAGCCCCCTACAATGCCTGAATTCATGGGCTAACACCCATAGAAAACTGCTGAAATAGCTTGTGTTCCTATTTTTTAGCCCATAAAAATCCCACAAGACACCCCCCGCCGTCACCGAGCCACCTGGCCCTCTTCTCGGGCTCATTGTGTACCCACTCCTATAATTTTATAGGAATATTGCGTCGGAGCCCCAGCAACACCGTAATCCGTAGGCTAATACTCACAGAAAATTGTCGAAATCGCCTGTTTCCTGTTCCTTGGCCCATAAGATCCTATCAGGCGTCCCTCACCACCGCCAGGCTACCTAGGCCTCTTCCCGGGCTCGTTACGGATCCACTTGTATGATTTTGAAGGGATGAGCATTTGCCGCTAATTGTTATACAGAGTGGGAGCAAGGAGTTGTGTCTGTTCAAATTGAACGCGGAGGAGGTGGCGACATTTGCGAAAGAGAAAGTGGCAACTACTACAAAGAGTGCGACGTTGTAGGGTTAAGAAAGGACAGCACATTAAAATTTGAGAAGAGGGCAAAAGAGTAATTTAACATTTAAACTTTTAGAGTTCATGCTTTTAAGGTAATATAGAATATAGATATAGATTTGATTTAATTTTTTTATGAATTTCTAATTGTTGTAAGTCTATTTTTATTGTGTTCAAATTAGCTATTAGTGACTTTATTAGAAATTTGTTAACTACTAAACAAAGTTCAAAATTTATAGTTGGTTGATTAAAAAAATTAATATTAAACATCAAAAAATACATCTCTAATTTGGTGTTTCTTATCATACTTTTAAAGATTAATTTGTAATTGTTGTATTTTATTATTCGTTACACGCACATAATTTCATAGAAATTTAATCGTTCTAAATCAACATGGAATTCACGTGCAACACACATGTCCAGAAACTAGTACTATATTAAAAACATGAAAGTTCTTAAAAATTATTGTTTGGGCTTTTTTTCTATTCATTAAAAGATTTCTCCTTAGACAAAATCATCATTTTACTATTTTTTTCATTTGTTAAGTATTTACTCTGTTATTTATTTAATTTTAAGATTCACTTTTGAATTATAATTTCTTTATGTTTAATATTTACTCTTTATTTAGAACTATTCTACGTAAATAATTAACTAAAATTTTGAAAGTATGTAATATAATAAATTAAAAAGAAAAAAAATCAGTAAACTTTTGTTGAAAACATTAAACTATTTCTTATTAAAAAATTATTAACATATCTTTATCTAAGCAATTGAATTGATTTTCTTGTCATTTCACATATCAAACTAATACTCCCTCCTTCCCATTTTATATGACATTTTTTTGACTTAACATGGTGTTTAAGAAAAAAGAAAGTCTTTTAAAACTTGTTCTCTAAAATCATTCTTACATATTTATGTGGCTAGAAATCATTTCATTAAGGGTAGACAAACTTTAAAGGTAAATTATTTTCAATTTAAATAAGATGACATTCTTTTTAGGAGGGATCAAAAAAGAAAGAGTGTCACATAAAATGGATGGAGAAAGTACTGTATTTATTTAATTGTTTACATAAATATTACTCTATATTTATTTAATAACAAATAGTATTTATATATAATTTTTAAATTAATGTGATACATACATGCAAAACACACGTACGCTGCACTAATATTATTCGAAGAAGTATAATTTTTTATTTGTACTAATCTTGTTTTCTAAGTTTCTACTATTTAAGTAGGCCAACAAAACAGTCCACTTCACACTTTTCTTGAAAGACTGCTGGACTCTATCTTCCTTCAAGCTCGTTTTCCCCAATGCCTGAGGTAAGTTTCCTTTTAAAGATCCTTTTAGTTTACCCGAAGAGCTTTAATTTTTGTTCAATTATAGTTTTGATTTGCTTTTGGGAATTTTTCAGTTTTTTTTTTTTTTTGTGATTCTTTTAATTTCTGATTCTCATTGTACTAAATCTGAGTCCATAAAGGGTTTGTCATGATTTTTTCCAATTTGAAGAGTTATTAGTTTTTTTAAAGGATTGTAAATTTTTTGAAGGATTATAACTTTATTGAATAGTTGTGACTTTTTCTGAAGGTTGTGAATTTTTTTTAATGATTATGACTTTTCTGAATGGTTATGATAGGCTAAAGTATTGTATTAGACTGTTTAATCAGAAACAATGTATTTTGAGTTTTTTAACTTCTGTTGAACTATTTAATTAATTTTTAAAATATTAAATTATTTAAGAAAAAATAAATAAGAATTATGTGA
>JAOTQJ010000002.1:16966112-17011224 GCA_025642045.1 Solanum sejunctum | reverse complement strand
TTTACTCTTGAAATACAGGGTAAGCCAACCAGTAGAAAGAAAGTGTAAGCAAGGAATTCGATTCTTGTACCAGTCAATGATATCCCTTATTTTGACAGTTTGAATAATATCAAATCTCCTGCGACTTCGTTTGGACCGTTTACAAGTATCAAGTACGATAACATTTTTGTGGAGTTAAAAGCAAAATAAGTTCTAAATATGTAGAACAGTTGTATCGACTCAAATTAGTTGAAGTTGTAAAAGATATATGAAACTGTAATAACCCCTTAGGTTATTTAAAAAAAAAATTAATCCTCTTATTTTCTTGAAATATCCTTCTCGTGAATTTTAAATAAATATTTTGAATTATTTCACACTATAATTATTTAATTTATAGGTAAATTTAGATAATTACAATAATTTATGAATTAAAGAGTTAAGTTACTATAGCATCACTTAATCTATTAATTAAAATAATTTAGTGGGGTTTAATATTTTGCTCCACTGCCTAAGCAACAGAGAAAAAGAAAAGAGGGGAAAACTTATGGAGAACGTAAGACGGCGAACTTGCATCGGGTAAGAACTTTAGGTCCAGATGGTTGTGGTATGCTTATGAACATACATTTTTGAGGATATTGTTAGGGTTAGAGAGAATACATTAACATTTTTTTTATTGGGTAATTAAGAGTAATAGAAAAAGGAATCATAAAGGATAGGGTTAGTGATTGGAGTTACCTGTAACAGAAAGAGTTGGAATTGGAAAATCATTGGTGCAACCCATAACAGAAGCCACGTGATGAGTTGATTCTCTTGTTTACTAATTTCTTTTAAGCTTTAGTGCTCTCGTTTGGATAGTCGGTATGATGAAAAAAACTTGCTTTACGATGAGTTCCGTCAGTGTTGGTTAATAATGTAGGCCTCTGAAAAAAGAAGGGTTGGGGAAATTATCTGGTGAGAATTAAGATTTCATCATAGACTTCATTATAAAATTTAGATGAGTTTTTAGGTCTAGACTAATCATATAGTAATACGGGTGTCATTCGACTCTTTGTGACATGTATATTTTGTTCTTGATAGAGAATTGTCGTTTTGGGAGTTAAATTCAAGATTTGTCCATTCGGTAAAAGTGTTCGGCTGTGGTTCTGGCATTGAGGTGGGTTTGCCTACCCTTCGTTGAGATTGGGATTGAGTTATTGCATATCCTTATGTTGTAATCTATGGGATGGGATCGTATTATGTGTTGGGTTGGTAATTCTTATTGTGATGCTAGTGTGAGGACTTTTATTGTCTGTGTTGCTTCGAGAGCATGTGAATCCTAAATTGAGAACTTTGATATTTATTGTGCTTATTGAGAGGAATATTGCTTCCATAATTGTGTCTTAATTGCATGCATCCTCATACTACATGTCATGACGTTTTGAAGAGTTAGGAATGGTGACTCGTATCATGAGCCCTTGACCACGAGCACTTGGGTGGCAAGGTAGTTGATATATTGTGATTGAGATATATGGCCTGCGAGGTCCCCATGGGTCCCCTTAGTCTATGGAGCCTCAACTCGACGGGGGTGTATACGACAGGTTGTGTGACGGTCTTAATACCAGCTTACATTGCATTGTATTTCATACCATCTCATCATACTATTCTTGGTTGTTTGGATTGGCTTATTTGAGACTATATATTTACTTTATTTGCGTCGTTCTATAAAAATTGGCGGCATCGATGCCGGACTGATTTTCCTGTTGCAAGTGGAAGCATTCCTAGGTTATTTCATAGTTTATTCAATTTCTGATTCCCAGTCGGTTAAACCTATTGTTTACATATTATGTGTACTCACCGCTACTTCTTTTTCCCCGCAGATTCTCGTCAGAATTATCCTCGTGGTAGCTGATTTGCTCGTGCACTCTATTCATATCAGATCTAGTGGTGAGACTCAGGGATGCGAGTTTCCATTGGATTCTATCATAGCCATTGGGCCTTTAGTTTTATTTGAAGATAGAGAGACACTTGTTTCACTCGTTTTGTTATTAGATGTTCTTTATACTTGTGACACCAGGTTCTGGGATATGATTTTCATGTGGAGACTATTTATCTATTGGATTTGCAGCCTTCTAGTGTACTTTATTTCTGGGGTTGAAATTTAAGCAGTTTTTTGGTCATGACCCCGGTTTGGGTCGTGACAGAAACGATGGAATGCCAAGGAAAGCTTAGACGATCTTATCAATCATTCATCCAAAGATTTGCCCATTTTCTTCGTTTAATCTGTAAAGGACCGAGGATGGCGACTGTTTCAAAGAAGTTCCATAACAAACGCTTTAAAAGTACAGCAGAAAAAACGACTAAAAGGAAAAACATCAAGAACTAAGGAAACATGAAAACTTAATGAAATTGATATTATTCATTATTGGCATTTCCAATGATAACATAGTTTTAGAAGGAAGATTCAAGGTCAGAAGCAGTTGTTACAGTACCAATGTTGATGGATTTTCGTAGCAAATCAAATGAAGTGATAGAATATGGTAAGAGTGTAACATCCATGTTTTCGCCAACTTTTTTGAGCATCGTCTTAACTGGTGATATCTGCATAAAATAACAGAACGAAATTCAAGGAAAGAGTCACCAAATCAAACGGAACGATCAGATAAAAAAGTCATCCGTACCATTTTAGGATCTGTGAAAGAATTCTCGTCCATCACATTGCTAGATGTTAATATGGTTTTTGTTGCCCCACTGGACTGAAATGAGTTCTCCAATCCACTGATAGAGATACTAAGAGTAACTCTGCTGCCCCCAAAGTTCACAACCTGCAAAATGAGTCGCGTGTTGAAAAGAAAAAAAAAAAAGAGACAAACGAGTCATGAAATAACAGATGAAGACTAAGTTGTGTATCTACAAAATGAACAGCAGTTGATTGTAGCAAGTATGAACTCAGACAGCACCACTGTATAAATATATTAACAAACATAAAAGACAAATCCTCATTAGGATTCCGGGCAATATAACCTATAAACAAAGAGAAATCTTAGTTTGTTGGTCCATCTAGTTTGTTCACAAAGATGTATGAATCCAGATAATGCAAGTCTTGAGAGGTACTAATGATAAACGTTAAGAAAAAACATCTCACCTTTATTCTTAAGTAGTCGTTGTCATCTGTCTCATTTTGCCAGGTGATGGCAGATGCTATTAGTGAATTTGAAGTAGCTTGGAGTGTTGAGGTAAGAAGAGTTGCACCATTTGACTCTTTAAAGAAGTGCTGCATCCAATAACTAGGTGTTCCATACACCTCTGAAGAAGTGAAAACAATCGCATTTGGTCTCCACCTACACGAAAGGACATCATTTTTCAGTGAACTGATAACCAATTTTAAAGAAAAAGGAGAAGAAGAAATCAAACTTACCTCCAGTCGTTGTTGTTAACGAATAGAGGTGCATAACTTGCCATTTCAATCACATCACTGCATGAGAATAAGTAACCAGTTATCATCGAGCAAAGAGATAAGTAAAATATTTTTTCCCTCTCTTTCTAAAGTACTTAGCTCATAATATTGCTTACTCTGGAATCTATGCAGCAACTTATTTAGGAGCTACAAGCAGCATATAGTCTTTCCTCATAAAGTTCCCAAACTTCGAAGTTTTATCAATATAAATTTACCTAACGTCTAATGTTTCTTCTTTTTATCAAAAGTATTTGGTATCCGGAATATACTTATCCAACTAATCTGAATTCATGTTGCATAAGGCCTATATAAAGAGGAAGCACTACCTAGCACACTTTTTTTGTATACCCAGGCTCGAACCCAACATCTCTAGTTAAAGGGTCTAGAGGAGGGATACTAACCATTTCACCACAACCCTGAGTAGTGAAAACTAACATATAATATAGAAAGAGCTTGAAAGTCCCACCGCAACCGTTGAAAGTAATACGTAGATGCATATATTTCCCAAAATGACAAGTACCTGTTTTTTTCTACTCCAATAAGGAATCCAGCTTCAGACACTGCTGCTAAAAGATTACCCTTTGCAGGATCATGATCTACATGCATAGCATACTCACTTACAAAAGCCTATGAATATAAACAGTATACATAAGCACCATTTAAAACAAAATGCATTAATCATCAAACGGAACATTTAACCCACCTTTGGACCACTACGCGGTGCATCATCAAAATGGTTGGCTTTAGAGAACATTTCACTTGCACTGGCATAAATCTAGCCATAGAGGAATCACAAAGTTAAAAGCTCACTTGAAAACTTAGGTAAACAAAGTTAAAGCTCAAATGTGCATGCTGTCTATAAGATAGACTTTGAAATACATCAAAATCTTACATGAAAATCATATAAGTCAGCGGGGTGATCCAATTTTTCAGCAGAACCATCACAGTTAGAGATTATCTTGATATCTGGGTAGGCTTCTTTGATTGCTGAATAAAATTTGAGGTAATTTCCTGAATCATAATATATCCAAATATTTGACTCAATCCTCAATATTCAACCCATGCAACTATAACTAAAAAAAAGGAGAAGGAATCTCCCAGCTACAAAGTTATTCTTAACGCATATTATAGATTATGACCCAATGAAACATGGAACAAAACGTGATCTGCTTACCTAGGTACTGTGGGAATATGCTAAGATTACAATCTTCATTTCCAATAGCGACATATCTCAAATCAAAGGGCTCTAGATGTCCCATTTCAGCTCGAACCGAACCCCATCTTGAGTTAGGAGCACCTCTCGCAAATTCAAGACCATCTAAGATATCCTGTGAGAACAAATATGCTTATAAAATCAAAGAAGAATGCTTAATATGTAACTTCAATTCCAAGGGTTGCTTTCATCAAATGCATGGTGAGATTTTAACGTCTGAAGGATAACTCTCATAGAATTTGGCGGGAAACAGAGATTTCATAGCTGACAAAAGAGGAAATTGAAAAGATGATTGTGTTTAGAAAGTCTCCTACTAATGAACATCCCTCTATATTTTAGTGAAATGTTGAGAGCCTGGAGAAGCTGTATGTCCAAAATATTTAATATCAAGTTGATCTTCATAGGACACAAGCTTTTATAATTCTCAATCATTTTTAACATGTGTACGCAGGGAGAAAGTTCAGGAAACCTACTTGCACGAAAGGTAAGATATCAGAAGTGTCAACTTGTTCTTGGTGGCTGATTCCTGAGAATGATAGTAGTGTAGAGAAAACTAAGAACATAAATTAAAGAAAATAATAATGCATCTTAGAAAGTGGTAGGAGGACATACCACTGTTGAAAACCCAGACTGGCAATGCTCCCAGGTCCTCAGCTAGCTGCAGTAAGAAAGGACTCGAGTAAGGAATATGCATAAGCATACAATATTGATGTTAAGAGGCTTGGACAATTTTTAGAAGTCCATTTGCATCAAAATTCAGAAGAGGGGGAAGAATTTTACTTGAAGAAACTCAAAATGACCAAGCCCATCATCAGTCCAGTACCCCCACACATCACCAAAATGGCCAGGCCTCTCTTCCCATGGTCCAATGGTTTCTTTCCACCGAAATGCATTTCTTAACCGAATCCCTTCCACAAAACATCCCCCTACGTACATGTATACTGATAAGTTTATCCATGTTGAATAGATCATCAAAGACACAATGGAAAATTATCCGTACATACAGACATTGGAGAACTCCACAGAAGCACACGAGCAAAACTAAAAATAAGTGATCTGACTGACGGAGAACTTAACAGATAAAAAAGGAGAGCTATGATACTTCCAAAAAGCAACACAACCAAAAAATGAAGAAGAGAAAGCGAGGTCCGAAATTCATTGTTGTTGTTAATCTCGTCGTCATGACACCTTGAGGAGGAGAATGCTGAGAAATCAGAAGTTGAACTCAGATGATATTACCTTAAGGAGTAACTGATCTCTCACGGCATTTAAGGCATCTTTTGAAGTAAGTATTGTTCTTTTATGATGACATGTAACAATAATCTTTCTCATCAAGAGGGAATTGAGTGGAGAAGTCAAAATAAATAGCCAGTATAAGATATTAACTCCGATTATTATAAATATAATGCCTTGCTCCATCAGCTGATAATGTTACATGACATAGACAGGTTGAATTTCAGGAATACCTGGAAATCTGAGGAATCCTGGTTTCAAATCTTTAAGCATTCTAGAAAGGTCTTTCCGGAAGCCATGCCCCTGCACCATCCAAAAATGGAAACAAAACAAGAAAGCAAACACCTGAACACATCATGCTCATTGACATAGAAGAAACAAATAAGTAATGGTATCTCTAGAAAACAACAAAAGTAAGCAATCATAACAATAATTTGTACATTTGTTTAGTTTAAGTTGACAACTACGAGACGTTCTTGGTTAAATGGTTAGGAAGCCTTATAATTTTGTCAATATTAAGTTAAATTCTTTTTTCACCAATAAGTTCAAAAACATACGTACGTTGTATGTGTCCAAGGGCATCAATGATACTTGATCAAACCATATAACACCCTTTGTAGTTGATCTAAGTTCCAGTCTTGCATTGGAATCTGTTCCTTCAGCTTGCAACGAAACTAACACCTTTGTCCAATTCGATACATCATTACCTCTGCAAGAACAATAAAGAATGAACTGTATTTAAGATGGAAACTTTGTATAAATATTGGCGAGAAAAATTGGCAAACATAGACAACTACATATATAGTATGTAAAACTTACACTATGGTAGTTGTGGCCAGCTTCTTTAGTCCATCTGAACTGGTTAAACCAATTGATAGACTAATTGGTTCGTCTGAGCGAACATAAAACACCAGTTTATAACTCTTTCCATGTTCAATATTCTGCAGGAAATCATAAAATAAGGACCACAAGTAACAAGGATACAACAAATTCACAAGTATATAAACATAGAAATGCTAGAGTCTAGTGATAGTTACTTTGCTTTGATCAATGTTATCATTATCAAATGAAAACCACCAAAGTATAATAAGGAAAGTAAAAAATAAAAAACCAAAATCTAAATACATATGAATACGTCTAAGTTGAGATTTTTAAGAAGTAAGATACCATGCCCCAGAATCCTGGATTGTAGACACCAACTCCTCCATCTGGACATATATTGGCACCTCCATTGTCACAAAGAACCTCTACCCGCAATGCAACTTTATTCCGATCAAAGCATGATGAAAGATCCGTTGATACGATCACAGAAGAATCATTCCCAATGACAGCCCAAGGTTCAATGGGAGATGGCATGAATGAGCCTCCAGATTCAAAACCTGAAAGTGTTTTTTTCAAGAATACTAAGATTAAAATCAAATCCAAGAATATTCAAGATGCAAAGCATATGACTACACATGCTGGAAATCAATTGACATTTTAAAGCCCTTATTGGTATACTCAACGAAGTCTTGTAATCAATGGGATACCATCACTGTTGAAGCATTCATTCTAGAACATACTAAACTTCCCAACTTATTTTTCCAAAAAAAAAAGAAAAACAATTATGATGATTGAAGAGAGTACAGAAATCATATAATGTCTCTGAGTATCTTTGACGAACAGTAATGCCACTGTCTTTACATTTTCCACCGATTAGTAAGCATTATCTCCTATTCAAAGCATGCATTTTTATTCTCTTTACAGGCTTTTCCTTTTATAAATCAACCAAAAAATTGAAGCTCACCTCTGTTGCTGACAAGTTCAGCCCACAATCCACCAGCGCCAGCATGATTGATCTCCTGAAACAAAGTACCAGGGGCGAGGTGATAAATTATTCAACTGAAAGTATCTAATCAGGGGGAAATGCATCCCAATTTTTTTTGGATAAATGCAAATGTTGTCACAAGATCAAGCACTTATCAAATGTTCAATCTCATATCTATGCAAGTAGCTCGATGCAATGCACAAAATATTTTTTTTTCCCGATGTACAAGTTCCTTAAATGGAATTTTATAATTCTACATACCATTTATGCGTCAACAGTCAGATGGTAACAAAGATGTCTGCATAAGAAAGTAAAGAAAAAGACAGGAGGACACCTAAATCACGAGACAGTTATATACAGGAAATATGAGGTGAAAGCTTCTCATTTTCACTAGAATCGAAACACCTGAATGACTTAACTCACCTCAAAGAATATTCCAAATAGAGTATCCGGTATTTTCCTTGCTGATGCTTCAGATACATTTACTAACAGTAGTGCTGTCTGGTTTGCGTCATTCTTGCTTGCAGAACATTGGTATTGAATGGATATGCCAAACAGAACTAAAAGGAGAATGCAACAAATGGAGTGGCTTGAATCCATATCCTTCTCACACTGTTCAATATTACCGAAACCTATTTAAGCATTAACGAAGATGCCAATACATAAGATTTTGATCAATCAAAAGAAGAAAAATAATGAAGTTTCTAACTTTTGTAACCACCTATTGTCATCAAGAGGTAGTACCACTAAGATGATTGTTCAAACAAATAACAATTAATGTCAGTCTGTCAGACTTTTCTTCATGTTATGAACAGTATTAGTGGAAATTGAAGAATACAGTTGGAAAAAATAACATTAATAAAGATGGGGACAGGCGTGTAAAATATTCACAGTACACAAATTACTGGTCAAGCTTGGAAAGACCAAATCATAAATTCAGGAATCCAGAGGACACTCTAGTAAGCTGGATTCATTAGGAGACAAGACTTATTTTTAGGTGCTTTTATTTGGCAAAGACACAAGTGCTTAAAGCACTTAAGTTTAAGCTTAGGAAGTACAAAAAAGGGCCAAAGGCCATAAGTAAATAACTACTTAATTTTGACTTTTGGTTTTTGGCTCGTAAAACACTTAAAAAAGCTTATCCAAAAGCCCCCAATTCAATATCCAACTTAAAATCATGGATGGCATATAGATGAAAGAAAGAGAATTCTTGACTCAGTTTCTCCACCGTAACGATAAAAAATAGGATTGATCAAATTCGACGCAGACTAACTCTACCTTGTTTTTTTCAAGATCTCAACAATCATAAGTGAGCACAGAAAGAAAGAAAGAAAGAAAATGAGGGGAAAAGAGAATAAAATAATTCTCTCCCTTTTTTCACTACACTCAAGTATTAACTCATATAGTAGTCAATGATCATAGCAAAAAGCTTTAAATTTTCTTTTACTTCTCATAATTTTCCAGTAAAACCAGACAAATGAAACTAATTATCTTTCCACTTTTGACTTAGTTTTTAGAAGCTAAATTACAAGATCAAGAATATCAGTCACAATTTGATAAACAACTAAATATATGTCTTTCAGAATGAAAGAACACCAAATGCTCTAAAAATATGGGGAAATAGAACGAAAAGAGAAATGAGAAGTCTATAATTTCAAGAACACAATGAATAAACACAAAAAGGTGATAACTTGTTTGTTTCAAGTTGACTCATTTTTTTCACCTGAATAATGAGAGATGAGTTATTAGTAATTTTACAATAATCTTACGCTTAAATTGTTTTGTACTCAATCAAGATTTCAAAGCACGTGTATATATAGGGAATTTTTGGTTGAAGGATGTTACTTGTAACTTGCAAGTATGGAAAGGGGGTGAAGAAACCATTCAATTCTTGAAATTACCTTTGCTTTCACGTTAGCAACTTTTGAGTGGCAAATGTTTTTAGGAACTAAATTAATCACTAATCACTTCAAGTTAATTGTATCTTTTGTGGAGTCGACGCCTCTCATTTAATTTACTTGTCTAATACTTGATATATTATTTTAAAAATTAAATAGGATATAGTGAAATGAATTTTAATTTTGTGTTCTTAATTATGTTAAATAAAAAAACTAGAATTATAGAGTTAAAAAAAGAATGAATGAAATATTTTTTTTGAAATTAACTAAAATATTTAAGACAGATAAATTAAAATGAAAAAACTATTTCTTATTAAATCAAATTGATGTATGAACAATTTTATGCAACTCTTTATACTAAATTTAATATGATAATTTGGAAGAACAAAACTGAAGCATATGATGTACGCATTCTTTTACATATTGATGCATGTACTTTATATTTTATTAAAATTTTATTTAGGCTAGTAAAATTAAGGCAAATTTCAATATTTTTATCGAGAAAACCTTTAACACTCATTTAGCTTTATTTAGATCAAAAAATAGAATCATAACAAATTTAAGTGATTAAGTGAAGAAAAATACTAAAATTGCAATGTTATGGAGAAAAGAAAGGTAAATATGAAGAAGTATATGGAGATTTTGTTTGTTTTGAGATTTTAAGAATCTTGGAGCTAAATCATCATAATTTAAGGTAAAGTGTAGAAGTATGATTGAATAATTAAAAAGGAAAACATTTTGTCATGTTGGATTGGAAATTAAAATAGATGGCAAGTGTTTGAGTTTAGACCAAATAAAAAAAATTTGCTTTAATAATTTAATTATATTTTTTTTAAATAACAATAGCAAGGGAGCCAACTTCAACATATTAAGTGAGTGTTTGAACATGAGAAATATGAAATCAGAGTAAAAAAATAGTATTAAAAAATTTATTAAAAATGTTATTTCAAAATTAAAGTTGTATTTAAACAGGAATATAAATTATTATTTTTTGAATTTTTATAATTGATTTAAAGTAATTGTGATTCTTTGGAGTTTTTTTTTTATTTTCATTGTAATAATTTTATGCTCAAACTATTTTTCAAAATAATGTTTCAAAAGAAGTAAAACACGACCATCGACGATAAGTTAATAGATTTGAAGTGTCATTTATAATATGTTTGACCAAATTTTTTGAAGGTCAAAAATGGTAATTTTTAAAAGGTAAAGTTTGACCAAGTTGGAGGAAATTGTACAAGCCATTTTCAAAAACTAAAATAAGTAGTAATTATCTTTTTCCACAAGTACTTTTTTTAAAAATAAGTTAGATATTAAATATTATTTAGAAAGTACATTTTGAATTTATAGGCAAATATAAATGATTTATCACTAAATATACTTGTTAAAAATAAGTTGATACTAAAAATTTGATAAACATATAAACAATATCACCAATCTCTTTATCATCATGAAGAAAATTCAATAAATTATAATTCATTATCATTTTTTACATCCATACTTTTAAGCAAAAAATAGTATAACTTTATCAAAAAATATGATATTTATAGAATTATACTAGCTATATAAGAAACAAACAACATTAAAAGTTGAAATGTTATTGCTTTAACATTCATTTTATTCTTTTTTATAATTTGTAAACCTTCTTATCCTTTTACTGTTTATATTATGTAAGATATTAGTTAAATATCATACTTAATTTTTTGAATTTCTTTTTCATATATGATATTACACAAATAAACTATGTTATTCAAATGCATGCACACTACTTTAGAGTAGGAGTGTTCAAAATAGATTTATTTATTATTAACGTGCAATGCACGTTCGTAGAAACTAGTTGGATTAATAATTTGAAAAGAGATTAGAATATTATGAATAATGAGTTGTCGATTTAAAAAATAAATTATAGAGTTTTTATATCAAATAAATCAATAATTCCTTAACCTCTTTACTTATGAGCCCTCCAATCAATATTATTAATCATTCTAAATTTCTTTGCCTCAAATATTTGTCTCCATGACAATTCTCTCTAATTATTGTCGTCATTGCATAACAATCCTATTCTCCACTGACAACGATGATAATATTCAATAGGTTCAAATCATTGACAAGAAATTATTAATGGTGTACATAAAAGTTACTTCTAAGACTCAACAATCAACATGAAAAAAAGACATGTCAACACTAAAGAATCAACATAAAAATTTAGAATATTATCGTGTAAATCTTTTAAGGTAGAATTTTAATAAATATTGCTTATATATCAATACATCTGAAATATTACGTGCGATGCACGTGTGGTAAATCTAGTACATATAAAAATTGATAACTAATAAATTGAATTGCAAAAATTGAATTGAACAATAACATTTCTACTTCTTCAAATACTCCCATCATTGCATTTTAATTGTCATGTTGTGCTTTTGAAAAGTTAATTTGACTAATTTTTAATATTAAATTAGATTAAATTAATTTGATATTTTAAAATAAAAATTTAGATATTAAAAAACTATAAAAATATATTATTAATTATATTTTTTTTATATAAATATGATGAAAAATATATGTTAAAATATTAATAAAAAATTCCATTGTTTGACCAATATGACAACTCAATAGAGATAAGTTTAACATTTAATAACTTGTAATTTTCATTTGAAAGAAGTACAATTATTTTCAATAGATTAAAATCATCATTCAAGGAAGTCATAAAACATTAAATATATAAACTAAATGCAATTATTTCCAGCAAAAAAGAGGAAAAAAACCCATCTTTTATTCAAAATTCTCAAGGCAGTACTATTTAACTAGGCCGAAACTGTCCACTTCACACTTCACAACACTAAGCGCAAATTTTCTTGAAAAGCTGCTCGACTCTATCTTACTTGAAGATCATTTGCCCCAATTTCTTAGGTGATTTTCCTTTTAAAGATCCTTTCTTTTTACCTGAAAAGCTTTAATTTTTGATCAATTTGAGATTTCATTTACTTTTGGGGATTTTTCATTTCTCGTTTGTGATTTCTTTTGTTTCTAATTGTCATTGTACTAAATCTGAGTCCGTGAAGGGTTTCTCCTAAAAAAGTTGAGTTGGGGTAGCTTCTTTTGTTCTTTGCATGTGTTTTTTAGTCTAAGTCTTGGTGGATTTGAACTGGATTTCTAGGGTTATCACAAATTAGGGCTTGTTCCTGTTCATTTCCCTGAAAGTTTGAATTTTTATTGTGATTTTTCAGTCAATTTGCTGTGGGAAGCTATTCTTGAGTTAAAGTTCGAATCTTTGGAGGTTTAGGTGAGGGATTGTTCGCTTTTTATGAGTGCATGTTGTCGTAGAAATGTGTTTTTGATGGTTCTAACGTTTTTTTGCTTTAGGAAAATGGAGATTGTGCATGGATCTGTGCGTTGATTGGGAGAAGTGCTGAGCTTTGATTTCGGGTTATTCATGTGAGTGGAAGTGGTGATCTTGTTTGTGGGTGTGGGTTTTGATTGAAATGGATCAAGGCTTTGGTTCAGATTCTGTTCCGCCAGCAGGACCCATTGACAAGTCCAAGGTTTTGGATGTTAAGCCCTTGAGATGTCTTGTCCCTGTATTTCCATCCCCAAATGGAATGACATCTGGTTCAACTCCTCAACCCTCACCATTTGTGTGTGTTCCTCCAAGTGGTCCTTTCCCGCCTGGGGTTTCTCCGTTTTATCCATTTTTGTCCCCGAATGAGTCTGGAAGATCAGCTGAAAATCAGGATGGTTTAGGTTTTGGAACACCTATATCTCCTGTTCCTTTAAATTCGTTTAGAACTCCAACTGCGAATGGAGACACTGGGCCAAGGAGGCCAGGTAGACCTCGTGCTACAAATGGCTTAGCTGCAGAAGATGATGATTCACTGAATCACAGTGACCAATTTGGTAGTGGCTATAGTGTGCATGCTAATGATGTTGAAGACACGAGTACTGGGAAAAAAAGGGGAAGACCAAGAAAGACTAGGTTAAGTCAGTCAGATAATGCAGCTACCCCCCCAGTCGAAGTGGATATCGATCCATTATTAAATCAGCTGCTTGCGTCCTTCAAACTTGTTGAGATTGATCAGGTTAAAAAAGCTGATGGTGACAAGGAGTTAGCTGGGAGAATACTATTGGTTTATGATTTGTTTCGTAGAAAGATGACCCAGATTGAAGAGAGAAGGGGTGAGATTCCAGGTTCTGCAAGAAGGCCAGATTTGAAGTGTGCTAATTTGCTCATGACAAGGGGAGCTCGAACAAATCAAACAAAGAGGATTGGAAATGTCCCCGGGGTTGAAGTTGGTGACATCTTCTTCTTCAGGATGGAATTGTGCCTGGTTGGCTTGCACGCACCCAGTATGGCAGGGATAGATTATATGAGTGTCAGACTTACAGGGGATGAGGAACCTATTGCTGTTAGCATAGTGTCCTCTGGAGGGTATGATGATGAAGGGGATGATGGGGATGTGCTAATATATACTGGCCAGGGTGGAGTTCAGAGGAGGGATGGCCAAATGTTTGATCAGAAACTTGAGAGGGGAAATCTTGCTTTGGAAAAGAGTATGCATCGTGGCAATGAGGTGAGAGTAATTAGGGGTGTTTTAGATGTTCAAAATGGGGGGAGGGGGAAGGTCTACATATATGATGGACTTTATAGGGTCCAGGAATCATGGGCAGAGAAAAACAAATTGGGGAACTGCAGCATTTTCAGGTACAAATTACTTAGGGTAGCTGGGCAGCCTGAAGCATTTACATTGTGGAAATCAGTTCAGCAATGGAGAGATGGAACTACAACACGGGTTGGAGTTATCCTACCCGACCTAACATCTGGTGCAGAGAGTCAACCTGTTTGTCTTGTAAATGATGTTGATGATGAGAAGGGACCTGCTTATTTCACGTATATCCCAAGTCTTAAGTACTCAAAACCTTTGATGAAGTCTAACCCATCTGTGGGCTGCCAATGTCTTGGCGGATGCCAACCTGGTGGGTCCAGTTGTCCTTGTATTCAGAAAAATGGAGGCTATTTGCCCTTTAATCCAATTGGAGTTCTCATGAGTTACAAAACCTTGGTACATGAGTGTGGTTCTGCCTGTTCATGCCCTCCGAACTGCCGAAATAGAATCACTCAAGCAGGTCCTAAAGTACGTGTGGAGGTCTTCAAAACAAAAAATAGAGGTTGGGGACTTAGGTCTTGGGATCCCATACGCGGAGGCGGCTTTGTTTGTGAATATGCCGGAGAAGTCATTGAAGAATCTAGGGTCGGTGAGTTTGGCAATGACGGTGACGATGATTATATATTTGATGCTACCCGCATGTATGAGCCATTGGAAGCTGTGCGTGATTATAATGATGAATCCAAAAAGGTCCCATATCCCCTTGTAATAAGTGCAAAAAAAGGTGGCAATGTGGCTCGTTTTATGAACCATAGTTGTTCACCTAATGTTTTCTGGCAGCTCGTCGTACGTGAAATTAACAATGAGACATACTACCATGTTGCGTTTTTTTCCATTAGACATATTCCTCCCATGCAAGAATTGACTTTTGACTATGGCATGGTTCCACCGGACAAAGCAGATCGAAGGAGGAAGAAATGCTTATGTGGTTCATTGAACTGTAGAGGGTATTTTTACTAGTCGCCATGGTGGCAGAAATGGAGTTCACTAGTCAACACCATGTCGAGGCATGATTTCCTTTTTAAATATAAAAACATCTTGTTTCTTTCATTTTAATGCTCTTTTTCTGTTCAAATCCATGGTTGCTGGTTATCATTCGAACATTTTTTATGTTGAATCCTGAATAGCATTTTAGCTGTTTGAAGTTAGTTGCTTCATATCCATTGAATTTATGAATTGAAGTGATTCTGGAATTGACTTGTTCTACTATTTGATCTATCTGTTGGGCCTACTCAGATGAGGTGGCAAGGGCTGTGTATTTCCCTTCATAATCAGGTTTCCCAGTTTGCTCCTGCTTTCTCTTTCTTTAATCTAATATTTATAGTCCTTGCGCACCATATTGGGGGGCGCAATTTGTTAGAGGCATTGACCAAATGGTTTTAAGAAATTGTTAACGAGGGAGCAAGGTGTGTGGTTGATTTGCCATGGTTTGTTAAATGAGTATCTATCCAGTTTAAAATTATTTTTGTGCTTGAAAAGTAAGGTAAATTTCATTAAGCAAATAAGTGATAGTACCATTTAGGTACTGCTAGGTATAAAATGTACACAAAAAGAAGCTGGATATTCCTCCACTAATTTACCTGACCATCTGTGAGGACTAGCATTGGGTCCATGTCATTTTCATCCTCTCTTTTACACTAGAATTTTCAATTATACGGACATCTATGTTTACAAAATAAAAATTTTCTATTTTCTCCTCGAAATAACTTTGATTTCTTTTTTACCAAACTATCAAACATAAGATATTGTTCTTCATAGATTTCTGCGTTCCTTTCTCAACCTTTATTCCCATGAGGTAGCCTGCTCATTTTGCATTCCATGACATCACCCACTGAACAACATCGTTACTCCTGAACATGCTCCATATTTGCTCTGAAATTACAATGCAGCATCAGTATCTGTCTTGCTGGTTCAACATCTTCTTCGCATAAGAAACACCTGATGCATTTGTTAAATCCTCATTTTGTAGATTGTTCTGTGTGAGGCATGTCCCATGTTCTGCTGTGTTCTGTGTGAGGCATGTCTTGTGGTCTGCTGTCGATCCGAAACAAGCCAATTTTTTTGAGTTTTTGTTCTCCACAACTTTTTCTGGGGCCAGTGAAATGACTCATCAACTTCCTCTTAAACAAGGTTTGGTAGAACGATTTGACAGAAAATTCGCCTTCACTAATCCTTCTTGTTTTCAATGCAATTACTTAGCTTCGTAGTTGTAGTGATGCCGTAACGCTAACGATCTTCCAATAGTAAAAGTTTCTTCTAAATCCTCTCTTCCATCCATCCATTCCAATCACCGTGGAACTGTAATCTCCTTGCCAATTGTCAGATTGAAGAGATCTATAAAGTTGTCTATCAATATACCATTTTCCGTCCATTTATCCAGCCACATTCTGATGATTCATCATTTCCAACTGTGATATATCCAATCCAAAAATTGATCCAGCAGATCACTGATTTGTCTCTCAACAGACACACAATATGACCTGTTAATTGGCTTTGTGCACCATTTGTCCTCCATTCCATATTTGCAATTGATCACGCTTTTCCATAGCTAGCCATCTTTTCCAAACTTGAATCTTCAATTCCATTCCAAATAGAAAAACTTCAATCATTTTGGAAAAACGATAGGAAACATTTTTGTCGCCTTTCCCCATCCAACGAAGTTGATCCCTACCAAAAAGGTAAGGTACTGAATTCCCGAGGTGTCAGCTTTTGTTACACTTCGTCACAATGCTTTTTGGGAGTCTGGATCCAAGAGGTTGTCCCAAGTGAACTTTTAGAAAATTTCTCCTTCGCATCTCATTATCTATGTCAATTCTTGTATCATCTGCACAGAAACTGGAAATATGCTACTCTTTGGTGTGATTGGCTGTACACCAGAAATTGCCTCCCAGGCCACAAGTATAGCTTTTAAGCAAGCAATTGTTCTTCTTTTTTACCCACGTAGCACAACTGTATCATCTTCATAAAGAATGTGAGCTATTTCCACTTAATTTCCCTGCGTGTCCTTTAAATGTACAGCCTTGTAACCACCTTCGATCAATGGTTCTTTTAACCTTCGATCAATGGTTCTTTTAAGTATACTGGAAGCCTCTCTAACCAATAAAAACAAGGAAGGTTATAAAGGATCACCTTGCCTTAATATCCTTGTAGGGGTGAAGAAACTTACTGAACTATCATTGATCAGCATAAAGAGCTACCATTGATATACAAGTTTCTATCTACATGATCCATTTATCCTTTTATTTGTTTCATTATGTTTGAGAGAAAAAAACGTATTTACATGATCGTAGACTTTTTCTAACTCCAATTTGTAAAACACATCTCTTCTCCCTTTCTCAACATGAGTAAACATTCATTTGTTGTCAAGGTAGCATGTACGTCCTATCCTTACAGACAAGCCTTCTGATTTTCAAATATAAATTTATCCACCACAGTCATTAGCCTCACAGTCAACGCTTCTGCTAAAATTTCTCCCAATAGACTTGTTGGTCTATACTCCTTTGTTTCCACAACTCTCTTTCTTTTAAGGAATTAGAGTAATATATGTGGCATTCAAGCTCTTTCAAGTCTTCCCTCATCGAGAAAAATGTTAAATGCATGTGTGATATCATCCTTCACGGTTCCCCAGATGGCCATTGTGAAGCCATCAAGCATAGGTGCCTTATCTCCATTACACTTTTTAATTACGAGTTCTCTTTTCTTTTGGGAAGAATGTCTTAGCATCCATTCCATTCCTTCTCTTGCTACTTCTCTTAGAAGTCTGTCATCTTTCCACTGTGGTCTCCATGCTTCATATTCTTGAAAAGATCTTATGAAATTTCAATATGTTTTGTGAATCTTCCACCAGCTTTCCTTCTATTCCTGTTCTGTCTATGTGATTGCATCTCATGTGCATTCACCATTTTATGAAATACTAGAGTCACGGCACGTGCGTGGCATGTGATCTCTAAACATATCGGCGCACGATAAATGTTCATTAAAAGTATACGTGCTAAAATACAGTCAATGATATTCTAAACTTTCTATGTTGATTATTGAGACTTGACATGTCAGCTATTGTCATTGTAATTCCTTTCCTTACTTTTAAAAAAATTACAAAGCGCACTATCTATTCTTTTTTATTGAATGTTACAATTCATGCAGTATATGGCGTCTTTATTAACAAAAACAAAGTGAATGATCCACTATTGATGAATTGTTGACATGGTAAAAAGAAATTCAAAAGTTTCCTAAGCATAAGTCCCAAGACAAAAATAGTAAATAAATTTAATGACAATTTTACTATCAACATGCTTTAGAAAATAACAATAATATGTACAATCGACCCACTTAAAGTTCCATATGGGAGGTAACCAAAATTTATCTCTAGATATTTCTCACATTATTGGACAAATCATTTTCCTGTATTTCCTTGTCGATGTTTTTGCTAATCTAGGACTAAAAGTCATTTTTAGGCCTTATTTCATTACAAACCAAAAAAATAGAAGTTTCATTATTCTAGTCCAACTTTACATTCTTGGATATTCAAAGTAATACTACCTCCTATATTGTAGATATATTTACCTCTAGTATAAGATGTTACACTTGTCTTATCTAGTAATAGCTGATTGTGCTTCTTCTCATTTAATGAAAAAGTTTAAAGAAGGAGAAAGACGGTAATATTATTACTGCATATAATAGGTAAATCCTGATATATTTGAATACCAATATTCTAAATTGTAGCATTTCTTGTTTATACTTTCTCACTTCTCTTTCTTGTAGCTTCTTTTTGCTCTCTTCTTTATATTCTCTTCCGTTTTGCTTTTCTTTTTTGTGACATGAGGTAGTATTCTGTCTAATTGCCATCTTGTTCCTCATAGTGGTTTTTTCTCTCTCATCCAAACACACTAAACAAATCCTCACAATCTTGCATTTCCCAAATAGTTTTTCCTAATTTTCAATTCGACACAATTCACTCGTATGAATTCATACGAAAAATGCTTGAAAGTCTGAGATGATCATAGACATAAGAACAATTAAAACGTATGACAAATAAATAATTCATTTATTTCGTAAATGATACGTAAAATACATTTAACTTTAATAAGACAAATAGTACAACAATCAAATAAAATTGAAGAAGATTTTTTAACTAAAATTCACATGCTTAATTCATACACAGCCAAAGTTATAAGAAATTGAATTAAAGCATACAGAGAAATATAAGGAATTAGCTGATAATATTCTGAAATTTCTATGTTGATTATTGAGTCTTGACATGTCTGTTGTCATAGCAATTCCATTCTATCTATATACATGTATAGATGAGCATACATCGTTTAGTCATTATTGTTAATCATGTATCCCTTTTCGTTGTATCAACATGTAATGGGCGAGTGTATATTTCTTTAGTTCGTTTGGGTTGCTCTGTCATAAGCAATACTCTTGTTGTTGACATGGTAGTCCGCATTTCGGAGATGGCAGTGTGAGCCCAAGCTGTTGCCATCTTAGGTAGCTTAGTGATTGTTTCAAAAATAAGGAAGAAAATTTGAGGGTGTCAAACCATAAATGTGGAAAATAGTTAAAAGTATGCAGAAATCTGTACCTAGATCGAGAATGTTGGTTGGGCGTATGTAGTTGTGTATGGTATGTAGGCAGTTAATGCATCCCAGAGAATCTGTCAAAAATAATGTACCAAGAGCGATGAAAGAATGGAAGCGTAAATGCAATTAGTATTCCTGGAAATTTAGGTTTAATGGGAGGGGGATTATGGGTGGGTAGCAGCTCATTAATCCTATTGTGCAGGATTGTTTTTTCTGTTTGAGTGACATTTAGTGTTTCATATTTCCCTAGGGTGGGGGCTACAGAATTGGAAGATGGCAGTATTGAAAATGTTCCCTTACGAACGAAATTAGATAGTTTGTGTCCTGAGGAAGTGTAAAGCATTCGATAGTTGTATGTATGTATATAGTTAGATGTAACAAGAACGACCTTCCAGTTAAATTAATGTGTAAAGCATTCAATAGCAGTACTTATCTATGTAGATATATGTGTCAAGTGCAAATTGAGGTATGCGTAATGTGTGAAGAAGAAGTGTAAGGCATTCTTGTGTCGTATGCATCTATGTAGGTAGAGGTAACAACTGCAACTTACAGTTCGCATGGCCCAGGTCTGTTTTCGTCAGTAAATCAAGGGGGAGTTTGCTTGTACGTTGTGTAGTTGGTGTATTGCAGCCAGGCGTTGGGGAAGGCGCATACGACTGGGTCAGTTGTAAGGCAGGCGGCATATTTATGTTGGGTTTAGTCGGGAACAGAGGAGTGGAGATTGAATGTTTGCGTAGTAGATGATAGTTCCATGGAAAATAGAAGTGAGAATTTGGTTTAGCATGTGGTTAGGTCGTCGTCATTGTAGTTGGTGCTTGGGGAATGGACACCCAGGGCGGTGTTTTTGAAGGAGGTCGTGTGATGAAGCATGGCCGATGAGTTTCTTGTAAATAAGGGAGAAGGTTGTGTGGCGCTTCAGCAAGAGGTGAAAGGGCAGGAAGTTAGTTTGGAGTCATGAAGGATTTTAGAGTAATGAGAGGGTAATAGTTAAAGGACTTCCTACTTTTAAGGTAGTATGGATAGAATTGGTATCTTTATTTTGTTGTTGAAGCTTGAACTCATTGAATTTTACCCTCATGATGTTTCTTCAGCCCTTGCGACATCTTTTGGCTCATGTAAGAGAATTTTCTTTACTGACAAATCCTTTTCATTCCATGCCCTTCTGTCTGTCTCCCCAAATACTATAGTTTTTGAGGATTGTCATTTTGTTTCTTCTAATCTGCCAAATACCTCGACATTCTGTTCCTTGTTATTGTTTAGAAGTCCCAACTCCTTGGCTGTTCTGACGTTTGGTCTGTTTTTTATGCGTAATATCCTACCACTTGTGAATTAAATCTATAAATCCTTCAACTTCCAGCCACTTGTTCTCAAATTTAGAATAGTTGTTTGAGTCCATTCACCACATGCTAATATCGGATGGGACAGGTCTGAAACAGTCTTTGGTAATACATTTACTGGTGATATCCTAACATTCCATCTTATGTTCCCAGTTTGTTTTTTCCCAATGTATTCTTTTATAGTCAGAAATCCTCGAGCCAGTGGCTTACAGTTCAAAACTCAGTGGATATTAGCCCATTCTTCTACCTTTCACTTTTGTCTGCTGCAAGGTTCGAACCTCTGATTTGTGTCTGACGCACACATCAGGTGTTGTGCTCTTATAACCAGATCAAATCCCCTGACCTGACTCTTGAATGTGTAAAATAATGATTAGAACATGGGGGAGAAGGTGTAAAAGCCGAACATGGAATTGAAACAAATACAAAGTGATGTAAATTGGATGAGCATTTGAGTTTTCTAAGATCAATTAAATTGTCCACTTTAGAAAGTTTCTGTCTTTTTGAAATGTCCTAAATAGAAAGTAGTTCAAAAATAATGAGACCTTGGAATGAACTCAGTTCTTGTCTTTCCTCCTCTCTCTAATTTATGCCCTTCTGCTCATTTCATCCCTGCTTTTCCCTTGTTCTTTATACACTGCATGTAAATTATATAGTGATGGACCCTAATGCTAATACATGTCGGTTTTTTCCCCTCTTGCAGCAGATCAGTAGTTGAAGATAGGAGCAGCAAGGTTTTGGACTTCCGTACACCCTCTGAACGAATAGCATATGGAAATCTAGCATTATCAATTATGTCATCACCCGGAGCCAACCACCGGGATATTGTAGCTTATCGTTTGCAATCACTCTAGACAATGTTGCTTTTTATGTATTATTAAGTGCTTAGGATTGTCATTGACAGGGGTAAAATTCAGTGAAGGCAGGATTCTTCTTCTTCATAATTTTCACCGGCTTCGGCTAGTTGATGATATTGTACGATATTCTATTAATGTATTAGACTGTAGTGTTGTCTTGTTTATGTCTCAGACCGGTGTTATTTTGTTGCAGCTCCGTTTTATGTTCTTTGATAACGTAGATTGCTTCCGTAATCACAACTATTTTCTCGCTCACCTAAGGATGTGATCTAGAGGTTCATGAAACCGAGTGCTGACACTGAAAGCTGTTAAATTGCTTAGACAACACTGTTACAACAGACGATTTTCAACTCACTAAAATGCACCAAAACAGGGAAAAGGAAACGAAAGTATGGTGATAAATATTGAAAATAGATTTGTTTTCCCTTCTCAGCTCGCATAAAATAAAATCGTGCCACGATAGTATGGTAATAAGTATTGAGAATCGATTTGGTTTAAGAGGGACTAATGACAAAAATTAAGGATTAAAGTGGATAATTGAAACATAAACCAATATTATATAAGTAATAAAAAAAGACATAATCCGGGCGAAATGTTCGGTTCCTCCAATCTGTTTTAACGGTAATGAGAGAAAAAAGAAGAGAAACCATCATTGAGCATGTAGAGCTTGGGGAAAGCTGGTTTAGATCAATCAAGAAGAAGAGAGAGAGAGTGAGGAGAGAGAAAAATTAGAAATCTTGTTTTTTTCTTCTTCCTCCTCTTATCTAATTTATTATGTTTTTTTTGGCACCAGCAACCCCCTCAACATACAATCTTCATTTTCTTTTTTGATCTTCAATAAATTATTATGGGTATTGCTGTTTTACGTCTATAATAACATAACCCAAAAAAAAAAACAAAAAAAAAACAAGTATATAATTTCAAGCTTCTAACTTTTTATTTGGATTTAGCACTGTTATGGGAGGTGGGATCACAAATCAGGATTTGGCTTTTTCTTCCAAATCTATGGACCCTTCTAAATTGAAGAAAAGGCTTTATCAAGTTTGGAAGGGTCGCAATGTAAGCTCCTTTTAATCTTTCTTGCAGTTTAATATTTGATATATTGTGGTAATTAAGAACGTGCCATGTTCAGATAGGGAGCCTTAAAACAACCGTAATATTGTCTCTATGCAAACATATAGGTTAGGAGTTTGAGCCGTGGAATCAACCATTTTTGCTCGAGCTGCCTTTTCGGGACGAGCCTTGTCAAAATCTTACATATATATGTAACACCATAAGGGGCTTTTTTTTACAAATGCACGCAAGCAGCCAATATTACCTATTCTTTTGGTTGCAGAATAGCTCAATCATAAAAGGTTTACCTAATGTTTCAGAAATTTCTCTGTGGAGGAAGATTGATCTTTGGTCCTGATGCAGCATCACTGTACTTATCGACATTTCTGATAGGGTCTCCTGCATTGACATTTTGCATAAAAATGATGTTCATGATACCAAAAGTCAGTCCAATATATGGGCATGTTGTACTAATTGTGGGACTCATCATCACAGTTTCGGTATGTAATTCAACAGTCGTAGATAAAATTGCGTAACTTTAATAGTACTAAGAATGAATGTTGTAACCGATTTAATGCAGGCGTTGAGTTTTCTCTTCATGACATCTTCAAGCAATCCAGGAATAGTTCCTAGGAACTCACGTCCACCGGATTTGGATGAAATATTGAATGCAAGTTCAGCATCTATGGAGTGGGTAAACAATGCAGCCCCTGATGTGAAGTTACCAAGAACAAAGGACATTTTTATCAATGGTCATTCTGTAAAAGTCAAGTTTTGTGACACATGTTTGCTATATCGTCCACCACGTGCATCTCATTGTTCGATTTGTAACAACTGTGTTCAGAGATTTGATCACCACTGTCCATGGGTGGGTCAGTGTATTGGAGTTGTAAGTCATCTGCTCAATTCTTAGTATTCAATATTTTTCTTCTTGTTATCTCTGTCTAGTGCATTGACACTTTTTCTCCTTGTATTGCAGCGCAATTATCGGTGCTTTATCCTTTTCATAACATCAACAACAACTTTGTGCATATATGTGTTCACATTTTCACTGCTGAACCTTCTTGGACAACCAGGGAGCTTTTTGCATGCCATGTCAAGTGATGTTGTATCTGTGGTTTTGATATGCTACTGCTTCATAGCTGTCTGGTTTGTCGGAGGGCTAAGCGTCTTCCATTTTTACCTAATGTCAACCAACCAGGTTACTTTCTCACTCGCCAATCATAGTTTCTGCATCTCTACAACACAACATCTTAATTCATGTCTCTCAGTGCAATCTCATATGATTCTTTTGACTCTCTAGTCTTGTTTTTACAAAAAAGCACCTATTTTACAAGTTCCCTTCTTACCTATTATGGTTTCAATAGCAATGTATGCATCTCTCCTTTTCTTTCTGTCTTGCTTTGAGGTACAACTTAGTTTACTTTGGGACGAAAATCGGACTGTACCCTCTGCACTAAATGAAATGTTCCTGCTTCCCAGATATTAGTTTTCTTAATAAAATTCAACTATTGAATAGGCGCGGCGTAATCCGACAAGTGGGGTTTGGGGTGGTTAAGATGTCGCAGACCCTCAACTCAAAGGAAGTAATACAGAACACATAAGAAAAAAAAACAGCAGACGTATTTCATATTTGTGTCTTATTTGTATTTGCACATGTTACTGCAGACAACGTATGAAAACTTCAGATATCGTTATGAAAAGAAAGAGAACCCATACAGCCGTGGGATTCTGAAGAATCTCAGGGAAATCCTATGCTCTAAAGTCCCAGTTTCACTGGTCAACTTTCGCGAGTGGGTGATTGAAGAAGACGATGCAAGCATGAGATCCATGTCCATGAGTCATAAATTTGGTTCAATGCATTCTAAAGGGAAGTTTGATTTAGAGATGGGAGGCATACTTGGAAAAGATGCTGCTTTCCCAGTGGATTATGGTGACAATGATAAATCTTTAAAGAAGACGACAAACAATAATGCAAATTTTGATCCTCTTTTCTTTCCTGATGATCACGATGGAGAATCAACACATTCAAATGAACAAAGAACAGTTGAAGATGGCAGAACTGAAGAAGACAGCAACCCCAGATCGTCATAGCACTTCTTCATTGATAAAAGGTAGTTTTTTCTTATAAAGTCAGACCTCTCTATAACAACTGTCCTCTGTAATACCATTTCACTATAACAATCAAGTTTTCTCTGTAATTGATTTTCATGTTATGTTATTATATGTTGTCTGTAACGTCACTTCACTAAATATAGCAACCAAAAAAAATTATATAGTGATTTGGCTGTATATACGCCGTTAGGCAGTACAACATCCTTGAGCTTGTTCCTGATTAACTTATCAATCTTGTAAGTACTTTTCACTTGAGATCATTTCTCTGCATTGATGAAACACCAGATACAGTCTATAACAGTATTTCACTATACTGTCAAGTTTCTTTGGGACCGTCATGTTATATCGTATGTTCTCACAGGTCAAGCTAGTGAAAGATGCTTAACGACATGCATTATGATGGATGGGATCATCAGATGTCGATTTTTCCAAGGCTGAAAAGAATAGTTGCTTCTCTTTGTCTTCAAATTACAGCAAGAAATTGAACTCTTTTGGAACACAAAAAATGAAATATAGAGTGGGAAATGGAGCTAATTGAGGCTACTGATCTCTTGTACAGTACTATATAATTTTATTTTATTCTCAACTGTCTCCTTTTTTCAGTTTTGTTATAACTTAGATTTAACAATTTGTCTATCCATCTATCTATATACAGTTTGTTAATGCAAGAGGCTATAACTTTGTAAACTTGTATGTTCCTCCTACTCATTTGATACCTGAGACTCGAACTCATGACGACCAAATGTCCCAAGTTTGAGGGATCAATTTAAAACATAAGATCGTTCTTCAAGATACATCCGATCCTGCTGTCCTAAGAAATCAGTAATAAGCCAGTAATTGGCAACTAAGATTACAGCAAAAAATAGTGAAATATCTCCAAAAGGAAAATCATATTAAATCTTTGCAACAATGATATATTAAAGGGGTCAACAAATAAGTTTTTCTGCAACAAATTAAATCTTTTCTGTACATTGCATATCACCTCACCAACTTGATTAGCAGTGGGATACATGACTATGAAATCAAGAAATTTAACAACAACTTTAATGAGTAATAATTTTTTTAAAAAATGAATTTTGCTGCCAAAAGAGGAATGTTTCTCTTTGTGATAGCAAGTCATGTTTCATCGGTATATTCCATTCCTAAACTAATGAAAATTGTGCTGTGCCTGCACGTTTTTTTGCTCAACAACAAACACCAGACTGTATAATGTTGTTTAAAAAACAATTTTTTTTGTTTCCCAATATAAAAAAAGGGAACTCTTTTTGAAAGTAATATTTAAATTTTTCATGAGTTTAAAATAATATTTTTGCCACTTCTAAGAATAACTTATGTCAGATGAAAGGCGTGAAAGTTGAGAATTAGGTAAAAAATTAGTAAATAGTTGGATGTATCTTTTTCATTTTCAGAATATTAATATTATATAAAAAATTGTAAATGCATGTACAGTTAAAATAATTTTTGTGAGAATTATATTTGAGTGTACTTTCTAATTTTTAAGAAAATTATAATACTTTATCTATAAATCAAATTTTGTTTTATATGTAGAGTTTTATTTTATTATCGAAGTTATTGAAAACTATTCTTGTAAGTGTCTCATCTCAGAGATAGATATTGACAAAATACCAAATGCCACCAACAATAAGGCTGTTAATAATACTATGAGATTTCTAGGAAAAGAATTAATCCAAAACCAATTTAATTTATTCATTAATCTATCATTTTTTATATTTGGATAAGACTGTAACTTATTGAGATAATAATAATTAAATATGATTTAATAATATACAATAATGTCAAATTAGAGAATTTCACACATTCAATATTGTTGGAGAGAGATAATTAGAGATGGGGGAAAAATCCATTCTGGGTAAATCCGTCTGAGACAAAAACAAGAAGGCAGCTGGTTCTTGATCACCCCTTTACAATACACCCACTTCCTTCCCGACAACACAAAAAAGACTCTCTCCTTCTCTCCCTTTTGCTACATATTTCATCTCCAAAAACCGTTTCGTGAAACCCCTTTAAGTCTTTCAATTGGGGTATTACCTATTTTTTTGATAAAAAGACGATCTTTTTCCTGATTTTGGACTTTTTTCTTGATATGGGTTATTGGAAGCTGTTTGATAGGAGGAGAAGAGAAGGAGTTTGATTCTTATTTGGAATTGGAAAGTTGGATTTTTTGGATTGTTTTGTTTCATTCCAAATTTTCAGAGGTATGGTTCGTGAGAAACATAAACCTCTGAAGCTATATCAGGTTTGGAAGGGAAGTAATGTAAGTGTCTCTCTTCTAGGATTCTGCTGCTAGTAGTTTTGTTTTTCCACTGTCCCATGTGAAACAAATGAAAAGAATTTTCATATTGTCAGAGCCATGTGAGTTCTTTTTATTTTATTGGAATTGAAGAGATTGTGTTCAGCTTAGTATTTTAGTCATGTTGAATTAGATTATGTGCTTTTCTTGCTGAAATCAAGTGTTTAGACAGCATGGACTGCTCTGATTGCAGAATTTGTTTTTTACAATTATTTGATGCCTTTTGTCTTTCTCTTCCTTCTCTTTGCTCTGTCTGTTGTAAGAATGAATATGTGGTAAAAGCTGAGGCCTTGATAGTAGTAATTCTCACTTAAAGCTGTGTACTTTCTATAAGTTTGATCTTGAAGGTGCTGCTTTTATATCCTTATGTTCCTGAATTGCTTGTTCATATGACAGTTATTAGTTAAATCTGCTTTCAACCAACTGCATTTTTTCATTGCCAAGAAGATGTAACTGGATTTCTTAATACTCTTAAACTTCTTGTTTCATATGGTCAAACTTTTTCTTAGATTCAGAGTAATAACATTTGCATTATAGAGTCTGCATTATTTCATACCTTTCTGTATCATATCTTTTACCTTCTCTTTTGTGCTTTTAAATGTTTCCAGAAATTCTTTTGGGGAGGAAGATTGATCTTCGGTCCGGATGTGTCATCTTTGTTTTTATCAATGCTTTTGATAGCTGGCCCCGCACTTGCTTTTTGTATAAAAGTCTCTTGTGTAATCAGACATCGTATCAAAGAGCATAAAGATGCTGGTCCTTGGTATCCTATACTTGTAATTGGAGCAGGTCTTACTATTATGGTATGGAGTTACTTTCTTTCATCCTTAAAATTAATAGACATGGGTGATTCTGCATTCTGCTTTCTCCCCTTTTAACCTATTCTTGGTGTTAAATAGGATGATGATGGCATAGTATGAAATATATCAGCATGATCATAAGTTTTCATTATCATGAGAAAATGAAACTCTGTATTTGATCTGCTTTTGCCATTAGTAAACGTTGTTTATGATATGATCAGTCCTTTTGGCGCAAATAAAGAATATGTTTTGCTTCCTATGACAGTCAGTATCTTACAATGTCTCCTTTTCTGTCAACAACAATAATGACAACATATCCAGTGTAATCATACAGGTGGTGTATCAAAACAATTATGTGAAAGAAAAATATGGAAGTGAAGAATACATGACAACTAATAAGGATAACATTACGGAGCATTCAGAAAAGAATAGTAACTACAACAAAGTAGTGCAATAACCGAAATAAAATAAACAATAGATTGTAACACATTTCAAAAGGCAAGAAACTACATGAATAGGGCTAATACTACATCAGACATGGTGCTGTTATCTTTTCCTGTCATATGCATTTTTTAAATTTCAATTGTTATTCTCTTCTCACTGCTTTCCTTTTCTCTTTCGCATTCCAAAGGAAGTGTTCAAAATTTTGTTTAACAAAAACCAATTGAATAATCACCTGGATAGCAGAAAGTCGATGAACTTACTCTAGTTAATTGTGAGTAAATTTATAATCTGTAGCTGACTGATGTGACTTGAATATTGAAACAGTTTACAAATTCTTTTATATTCCGTGCAGGATATAGTTTTTCTCTTTTTGACATCTAGTAGAGATCCTGGAATTGTCCCAAGAAATACAACACCTCCTGAATCTGACGAAACATTTGATATACATACCCCTTCCATGGAGTGGGTCAATGGTAGAACTCCTCATTTGAAACTTCCACGATCAAAGGATGTAATCGTCAATGGACACACAGTTAAAGTCAAGTACTGTGATACATGTTTGCTGTACCGGCCTCCTCGTTCCTCTCATTGTTCAATATGCAACAATTGTGTTCAAAAATTTGATCATCACTGTCCCTGGGTTGGTCAATGCATTGGACTTGTACGTATTGCTGACTATGTGTTTTTAAGTGAACTTGAACTAGATTTGGATTGTTTCCTGTTACCAATTAATAAACAGTCTACTTGTGTGTGCAAGATGATGGTTATGTCTAAGTTGAAATAATGCAAGCATTGTGAAATGAACACAATTCCATCCCTGCTTAGCAAAAGTAAAAGCTCATGCTAGACAAAGCTAATACAGCTTCCATGCAGCCAAAGTCTGTTTCCCAAGAACCTAATTATGGAGTTCTACTTAATAATTTCCATAAAGTATCAGGGAAAATCATTATACTATGGAAAAGTGGAGTCCTCATATATTTGTTTGTCATGATATGCTAATCAGCCATATGAACTGAGAAAGTTGTTGGCATGAGATGTGAATCAAAATAGGGTGAAATGTAGTTATTTTTGTTTAAGTTGAAATATTAATATCGTTAGTTTCCTTTCATTTCCGTTGTAAATGATATATTGATAGTACAAACAAAATGGAAGATTCTTCTTTTCCTCTACATTATCACTTGGTGGTGTATGACTTTCTGTGAAAAATATGTCCTTGGATAAGTGAAGTTACTTCTGTTACTCAAGTTCATAAACTGGATCCAGTAGGATAATGATATCACTTAAAAATGAGATGTTATGACATCATTCCACCTTTTTATTATTTGCTGAGACTTTTTCTATTTGTCACTTGGTTGCAGCGGAATTACAGATTCTTCTACTTGTTCATATCTACATCAACTATATTATGTATGTATGTCTTCGTCATATCCTTGGTCAATATTCTTCATCATGGAGGCAACTTATGGAGAGCTATTTCACAAGATATCTTGTCAGATGTTCTCATTGTATACTGCTTCATTGCTGTTTGGTTTGTTGGTGGCCTTACTATTTTCCATTTTTACTTGATTAGCACTAACCAGGTGACGTTTCTAACTAAGATGTATACTAACAGAATTGGTTATGGTTTTTCTGTAATGTCGTAGTCAATATGAGTTTTTATGATGAATTGGCATATTTGGAAGTCCAACTTAATATTGCATATTTTATGGTGAATCATGATTTACCGTTTTCGTTGGAGTATTTCGTATGTAGGGATGACAATGGGGCGGGTGCAGGGTGGGTTGAGCCCAACCCGCAAATTTTTTAAACCGCCCCGCCCCGCTCCGCATGATGATTTTTTTCATTTTCAACCCGCCTCGCCCCGCCCTGCATATACCCGCCCCGCTTAAATTGTAAAGTTCTTTCATTTTTTAATTGAATTTAATTTTTTTCAGCTAATTAACGTCTCAACAACTAATTAACTATTTTTAGTGGACATTTTAACGATTGTTTCTTAATCGTTAATTAAAAGTTTCTAATTAACATTTTAACGACTAACAATTTACCGAACATGTCTAGTTTAAATTTTAGAAAAAAAAAAAAATAAAGTCAATGTTTAATATAAAAAGTTTATATCTTTAATTTTTACTAATTAGAAAAATTTTATTTCTTCGAATTCCTATTTGGCTTTTTAAACCCGCAATCCTCCCCGCCCCGCCTTAGTTTGATACCTACTTCAACCCGCCCCGTTGCCATCCCTAATCGGATGTTTTCCTGATTCATAGTAAAAATCTACTCTGCAATATTAACTACTCTAAGCTGGCAGGACTTTCTTGCTGCTAGGATATTTGAACACATAAGAACCAAGTTTTATTTGTTCATTTAAAACATCTTGCTGGATTTCTGTGCTTTGTTTTGAGCTGCAACCTCTGGATCATATTCCTTCTTGATTTGTTTCTTTTTCTATTTAAAAACATCTTTGTAGGTTGTACTTTGGTGTCACACTTAATCTGTTTATTAGTTCTTTGTGTGATCTTCTTTCTATAAGGATTTTAAGGAGGATTTTCTAGACAAACTTTAGATGTCTTGTCCTGGTTATAGTAATAATATCTAAAAGTGAACCTGCTGACATCTACAATCACTAAGAGTAATTATATGTAGAAGCGCTTAGAGTAATAGCTTGTGAAAGTGAACCTGATGACATCTATTAATACTGACAACTTAAATTTATTTTGATGTTTATTCGAACCAGTGTTTCCTCTCAACTTTCTTTCTTTTGTTCTTCTTCAAAGTCTTGTTGCTTTGAATGTTGTCTTCCAAGGATTGAGTTCTTAAATATCAGGCTATAAGATGGATTTAATGTTATTACAGAATTTATTAGATAAAGCCCGCTCAGGAAAGGTCAGGGATTTTACTAAAGATTCACTTCCATAATTTTTCTTACTCTGCAGACAAATAATCTAAAATGCATTGAAAATTATGAGAATACCAGTGTAGTGGCTCTAATACTCTCGGTCATGCGTATAACATACTGCATATATTGAGTTGTTCCATGGACTAATTTTAAACCTTCACTCATGAGGTTCATTATTAATGTTCCTTCTGCCTTGCTGGTCATATTGTTCTGAAGCCAATTAAGATCCATTATGGCGTGCATCATCTGAAGTTCAAATCTCATTTCCCCTAGTTTTGATTCCTCTCCCCCCTTGTTCCCCTTACGTAGATGCATTAAGATATGCACCCACGATTAAATGTTCACTTACAGTTCTCCGTAATAACCTGCTTGAAATATAAATCCGATGTGTTGCTTCATATTCTTATATAGCCATTTTTCTTTTTGTTTTTCCATTTTTGTTGTATTTGCAGACTACTTATGAGAACTTCAGGTATCGATATGATAAGAAGGAGAATCCCTATAATAGGGGAACGATTGAAAATATCAGAGAGGTTTTCTTTTCCAAGATCCCACCTTCCTTAAATAATTTTCGAGCAATCGTTAAAGAAAATGACATCGTAATGGTTGAGCCATCAACTTCCAACTTTGTGGGAAATATCACTAGCTCAAAAGAGAAGATAGATATTGAGATGGGAACAATGTTTCCAGAGGAGAGTAGACTTTCACTTCCTGAAATTTTGCGGAATTTGGAATATGAGGAGATAGATGATACTTTAAAAAGCAGGGAATGGACTGGAGATGCTTATTCTGATTCTGGGGATCATATCTCAAAGGAGAAAATTGATATTGAGGCGGGAGATAACTTTGCAGAAGATAAAGGAACTGCACAGGCAGAAATTTCGCAGAATATGAATGGCAATAACATGGAGAAAAACTTCAGAAATGATGATGGAGGTGGGAGAACTGATTATGAACCTTTTTGGTTTTCGCTTGAACAAGAAAAAGAAAGTGTAAAGAGCTCCACTCTAGGAAGTGCATCTAATATACAAGACAACTCAGAAGAAGTAAGTAGCTCGGCTCAGTATATGACACCAATAAATGATCATAGCCCAAAGGTATCAAATTTCGTTTTCTTTCACTGCTTATTTTCTTTAAGTTTGTCAGTACTGTAGACTCTAGATTTATGCATTGTAAGACTAGGACCGTATACATTGTTAGTTTGGTTAATTCCTTGATAACATGAACCACACTATGAATTAGACACACATACCAGGATGTGGGAGCAAAGAAATCCGACAAGGGGGTAAAAAAAACAGAAAAATGCTGCACTTGGAACTTGAACTTGTACTTCTCTTATGTCTAAGGGATCCAAGAATTTATGTATGTACAAAAAAAATTGTTTTACCCTATTTGTGTGGTATAGTCTTCAGACAGAGGGGATTAAAAGGTTTCCCCTGATTGCATGTGGCTCCACCATCAGTACAAGGGAGGTGCAGCATAGAACCAAGACCAAGACCATGTGGCTTCATTGATGTTATGCTTCAAGATGCATGCTCAACCAGAAGGTTCAGGAATGGTTAGGAAAGTGCAACTGATTAGCTGTTCTCCGATATTATCCATAAAGTGGTTTAGTTGGCGTATCAAGAGCCAATTAGACTAGTTATTCCTTCTTCTGAATCTTGACAAACAAAAATGGGCTGAGCCCATTTTCCTGGTTTCTTTAATATGAATAACAGGGTTTATATCTATCTGTTTACATATGAGAGAGAGAGAGAGAGAGAGAGAGAGAGAGAGAGAGAGATTGCCAGAATTGTTCATCAATCTTTTGACTGGGCCCCTTTAGTTATTTAAAGTTTGATGGCATTATTGTGCTATCATTTCCTCTTAGGTCTTAAACTTTTAGGTTCTTCAACAGTACAAATTGTCATCAGAGACTGCTGGAGTCGTTTGTTGTTTAATCAAAATGACATTACCAATTTTGTTTCAGGTGTAGCATACACAGTATAAGGAACTCCACTTTGGGACACTTGACCAAGATTCACAGCCTTTCAAATTGTCACGTACAAAATCAGCGACAGATTGCAAAATTGTGTTTGAAATAATGCAGGGCCTTGCTTGAGATGAGAGCAGATCCTGCTGGAGTTCAAAATTGTAGATAGATTGATGAGTAGCTCCTTCCTTTGTTTTGTCCAATTCCAAATCATTTTATCCTCTTACAAAGTCGGTGTGCATAGTTTTGTGTATCATGTGAAGCTATTGGGTGATAGAAGAGTTATTGGAGAAACAAATAGATAGATTGATTTTGTAAATTTGATTTTGCAGCTTCACATCCAGATTTGTTTTCTGTTGGCATGGTTTCTTTAATTTTCTTTTTTTGCCTTGGTCTCATGATACATCCCAAAGGAAATGCAAATTGACTATCAAGTTTTCTTCTCCCTTTTGTTTTTGGTATGAAATTTAATCCATATCGACTAGTTTAAAGCAAGGTAAGAATAAACAATAATTCAGGGTGGAAAGTTATTACATTGTGAAGTACTATTTGTAAAGCAACAAAACTAAGCTCTATTTCCATTCATTTACGTAGAAACTTTTTTTCAGCTCATAAATCAACAATGAAGGAAATAGCCTCTCTTAAACTACTAAACAAAGGACTCAAAATTGAGGTCAAATTAGAATTTTGAGTTTAGAAGTTACAAATTTACATTTTGTCGAAATCAGAGTGAGTAGTAACCAATCAAAGACCACATGAAAGAAATTCATATACATAATTTTAAAAAAAAGAATTGTAACCATTAGTACTTGGTTAATATCTTGAAAAATCTACATGGAGAAACAAAGACCACAAATACTCCAACTTCCCAAGTGACGCAAAGATACAAAGCTACCATATAATCAAGCTGACCCATCATAGCATGCCACGTGTCAGAAACCCACTTAACCCACAAGATTTCATTGGATGAGATTAGATTCCATCACTGTCATCTAAATTCATATATCCCTTCTCCACCCTTCATATCGCAATTTCTCTTAAGCTTCAAAGAATTAGTCTTTCTGCTGAAGTTCTTGGAGAAAAAATGGCAGCAGAGATGGCTTTAGTAAAACCCATATCCAAATTCAACACCATTAACACCACCACTACACGGCTGAGCAGCCGCAGAGTACTGCCGTTCACCGTTAGAATGTCAGCCATCACCACCCCACCAACTTCAAAACCCACCAAGAAATCTCAGAAACAGGAAATCAAAGAGACCCTTTTGACACCAAGATTTTACACTACTGATTTTGATGAAATGGAGACCCTTTTCAACACCGAGATCAACAAGAACTTGAATGAGGCTGAGTTTGAAGCCCTTTTGCAGGAATTCAAGACTGATTATAACCAGACTCATTTTGTTAGGAACAAGGAGTTTAAAGAAGCTGCTGATAAAATTCAGGGACCTCTAAGGAAAATTTTTGTTGAATTCTTGGAGAGGTCTTGCACTGCTGAGTTCTCTGGTTTTCTTCTCTACAAAGAGCTTGGAAGGAGGCTCAAGGTATGTATTTTTTGAAAAATCTTTATTCTGAAAGTAGCATAATTAATTAAACAATTTGATGAATTAGCTCAGTCAGTGTGCTACTAGGATTTTGTTGTCCAGCTTGTTAGAGTTTTTCTGTTTTTCTTTTTGTGAAAATTTGCTTGCAATTTGGTTTATTTGAGTTAAGACTTGTCTAGGTTATATTTTGCTTCTATTCAAGTAAAGTTTGAATCTTTTCTAATTAGTAGATTATAGCGCTGTGCAGCCATTTCTAAGTTATAGTTTAATTTCCAGAGAAATGTAAAATCAAGTGGTAGGTGACTTGCCCCCCACCCACCACCCACACACACCAAAAAAAGGGAAAAAATCCATCCGTTTTAATTGATTTGTCTTACTTTTTAGTCCGTTAAAAAAAATATGTCTCTTCCATTTGAGACTGCAAGATTCAAAATTTAAGTCAAAAACAGATAAACAAATTAAAATTTTAGAAGTAATTAAGAAAAAGGAACAAAAGGTTTGTCCTTTTAAGTTTACTTCTATAGTTTTGTGTTCGATTTCAGAATTGAGACTTTAATCATGGTTGTAAATTTTATAGTTCAATAAATTTTTGAATGTTGAATAGTTACACTTTTGTTACTACAACCAACTGACATTTGGTTGTGTATGCAGAAAACTAATCCTGTCGTTGCAGAGATTTTCTCCCTCATGTCTAGGGATGAAGCTCGCCATGCAGGGTAAGCTCATATTTTACTCTCTTGGGGCATGATTGATCAAAAATATGTATTACATTCTACGGATTAAGAGTACTGAGAAGGTTTGGCTGGTTGGGATTTTACAGGTTTTTGAACAAGGGTTTATCTGATTTCAATTTGGCGTTGGACTTGGGATTCTTGACAAAAGCAAGAAAATACACTTTCTTCAAACCAAAGTTCATCTTCTATGCAACTTACTTGTCTGAGAAAATTGGATACTGGAGGTACATTACCATATACAGGCATCTCAAGTCCAATCCCGAGTTCATATGTTATCCGATTTTCAAATACTTCGAGAACTGGTGCCAAGATGAGAACCGCCATGGTGATTTCTTCTCTGCTTTGATGAAAGCACAGCCTCAGTTTCTCAATGACTGGAAGGCAAAGTTGTGGGCTCGCTTCTTTTGCCTTTCGGTAATCATCTGTACTTGAACTATCCTTTTATTATGATCTGCCAACTGAAAGGTTTCACTTTCTAAGAATAATCTTATGTTTTACTACCAAAATGCAGGTTTACGTTACAATGTACTTGAATGACTGCCAAAGGACAGAATTTTACGAAGGCATTGGGCTCAACACCAAAGAATTTGACATGCATGTCATCATTGAGGTGATTACTTGGCTGTATCTTACTCTTCCTTTGCCTCTGCTTGATTAGCATGCTGTAGATATTGCAATGCGATTTTCAATTACATTTCATTATAACAAAAATGAGATTTCCGGTTTCATTAGCCTGCCTAGTATCTTAAGTGGTATACTACTAACAAGAGGTTGTCTTAACGAACAGATGCTCTTAAGTGGTATGCTACTAACAAGAGGTTGTCTTAACGAACAGATGCTCTTACTTAAAAGTAGATTTTTGAAAACCCTATTCACTCCTGGGAAGAGATACACTTTTTGGTTGTTACTAACACGAAGTACCTGCACATTTGTATATATACTTTGTCCACGTTAAGTAGTATCTGCTGTTGGTTCCTCAGTTGACCTTGTAAATTGTTAAACTATTTGCTCCTGACATAAATATATTTTCTTGATCATATTCTGTAACTTTCATTAAAATTTTATCTCGTGCAGACAAACCGCACAACTGCAAGGATTTTCCCTGCTGTCCTTGACGTTGAGAACCCAGAATTCAAGAGGAAGTTGGACAGGATGGTGGAGATCAACACAAAACTAGTTGCTGTTAGTGAGAGTGACGACATTCCACTGGTGAAGAATTTCAAAAGGATCCCTCTGATTGCAGCTCTGGCTTCTGAGTTATTGGCTGCATACCTCATGAAACCTATTGAGTCAGGTTCAGTTGATTTTGCAGAGTTTGAACCACAACTTACCTACTAATTTCCTTTTCGCGAGAAACAGAAATCTCGGTTGTTTTCACAGAGGTGCATGTTCATTGTTGTAAGTTATATAGTGTATTCAAGAAACAGTTTCCTGCATAGAGGACACTCCCTTGTATTATCTTGATAATCTAGAATGAATTTCTTGTGAGTACATCATTATAAGTTTTCGTCTGGACTGGTCTCATTTATAAGTCATTCTTCAACAGACAAAGGTTTTCTTCTTGACGAGTCAAGACTTAGAGGGCCAACGGGCACTTGATAAACCATCTTCCGCTCTTCCTATAAGGATCTGTAAATAAATTATGTACACAACAGGCGTAATTCCAGCACATATAAAGCATCTACTTACTGAGAGATTTGCATCTTAAGCTGCAACTGTAATACATGCTAATCCATGATAAAATTTCCAAAAACAAAGCACATACTCCATTTTAGATGACGAAGAAGCGTAGTGAAATTGCAGATATCGACAGGTAATAAAAGCTCTTAAATTGCGGGATTACACTAGTATGTAGTCTTAGAAGTTCTTGAATGGATTATACAATTTACAGACAGAAATTTGTGAGCTCTTGCTTCTGCAAACTGCAAAAATTCCAGCCTCATCACCATGTTGCAAAGATGTAGCTCACCTCACAATTGACCCAAAGACCTATTGGTGTGAAACTATGCTTTTTCAGAGCTTGCTCTCCGAAATCACTTCCAATTATAAGTAGTATTAGTAGTTTTTCGTATTTTGCTTTTGTTTTCATCCCCTCTTTTTCAATTCATACTAATTGGGTTCGTCGCTATGATTTTGACGGTACTTGTTCATTATAAAATAATAATACAAACTTATAAATATTTTTAGAATCTATAATATAAATCATATTTTAAAGTTAAATATTTCTCCCAAATTTTATGGCCAAACTCACGGTGACTCGAAAATAACTTGCTAAAATATGTGGAAATTTGTGGCCAAAAGCTAGCTTAGTTAACTTGACTTGTTTATTAGTCAGATTAGAAACGGAACAAAAAAACATATCGATAAAATTATGCTTAGTTTTTACTAATATTCTTTTCTTTTCAATTTATTTATCTAAGTTTTAAAAAATAAATATTTAATATTTTTGAATTTTGTGTTTTTTAATAATTATTTAATTAAAGATGAGAAAAATGTATGGGTTAAAAATGAAAGTAAGAAAAAAAGAAATTAAGAATAGTTTGACAATATTCTTGGGTCTTTCTTTTCCACTCTATACTGTGTCTTGAGACGAAAGAGAACTCTTTGTATAATTGGGTGAATACAGAGCTCCATAGCTCAAAACTGAAGCTGTAGTAGATTTAGAGAGGAAGAAAGACAAATATGAGTAGCATAGGAACCGGATATGATCTGTCGGTGACGACATTCTCGCCGGACGGCAGAGTATTTCAGATCGAATACGCCGGAAAAGCAGTCGATAACAGTGGTACTGTTGTTGGAATCAAATGCAAGGATGGAATCGTCTTGGTTTGCTCCTAATAACCTTTTTGTCGATTGGAATTTATCTCTTTATTTTCTGTATGAAAAGTTAGGGTTGTTTTTATATGGATTATAGGGAGTGGAGAAGCTAATAGCCTCCAAGATGATGTTGCCGGGATCAAATCGTCGAATTCACTCCGTTCATCGCCATTCCGGCATGGTATGTTTCCGTTCAGTGTTTAGAGGATTTATCATACTATCATTAATATTTTGATGGCCGTCAATCTACCACAACTCTTCTCCCTTATCTGAGCTTTGGATAAGTTCATAGTGGCAGTTACATATTAGTTTGATTGAGGCAAAGTTGATTGACTCCTGATTTTAGAGCCAGCTCAGCTCCTAGGTTCTAGTATTATCTGATCGGAGTTTATTTTGAATAATTAAACTAGAGGAACACTATTTTGGGTTGCCAAATATTTCTGATTTAGCTATCTCAAATATCTGACTAAAAAGTTGTGAGCTTTATATGTGTATCTTCTTGAGAATCAAAGTTTGAGAAAGCATTCTTTATTATCAAATTCTGTAATCACACTTCTCAGAGGGGCAGATTCATATAAGTAAACTCCAAGCCTCATCATAAGAAAGTTTGGAGCTTAAAGTAACTGAGGTTATACGAGTAGTTTTATTGATGTGCATATCGAGGTGCTTGCATTGAAGCTTCAACATAAGAAGGCTCAGAGCTTTGCTAATTTAAAAAAAGTAAAGAAGAAGAATATCAGAGCTTTAAAGTAACTATGGTCACATCAGCAGTATGAAACTGCAAACAAAGCCAAAATAAACTATGACTTGCGAGATAAATAAATGGAAAAACTTTAAAAGGGAAAAGTTTGTCCTCTTTTTCAGTTCTTACCTCTATTTGAAAGTATATCACAAAGTGAAATTGCTTCAGCTTTAACGGAATGTCAACCACTTCATCTGTAGTATAGAAATGGCACTACTGATAGAAATTATCAAAATTGGTGATTTTTTTTGACACTCAGAAGTGGTGATTCTTAGTTAAGTTTTTGTAGTTACTAAGGTTTTCGGTGGTAGCTGTTGCATGTCTTTTGATGGAGTATACTTTTGTGATCTTTGTATAAAAGCTGGCTCTTTCATCCTTGAGGTTATAGAAGTTTGGTATTTTTCCTAGAGGATCCTTTTCATCTCTCATATACATCCTGTCATTCCTGAATGGTGATTCACTTTCTCCATACTGCTTTGTTCTTTATATACAGGCTGTTGCAGGTTTGGCTGCAGATGGGAGGCAGATTGTTGCAAGAGCCAAATCTGAAGCAACCAGCTTTGAAAGGTCTGCTAAAAGCTACTGTGTCTGAAAACAATATAAACATATGTATTTACATCTCTGTGCTTGAATTTTGTTCTGCAATCTGGTGCTCGGGCATACTTATTCATTGTGAAATAACTTAATGATGATCATGTACAAAATATAATGAAACTAAGTTTATTTCCGCTCAAAACTTAAATCAATGATGGAATCATCAATTATGTTGTTGAATCACTAGAAGCATATGATAGAATTACAAATGAAAGTATTTGATGTGTCTATGGTATCTCAATAGTGTTAATTACATAGTGTAACGTCCAACAAGCATCCAATTAAATAAAAACCTAATGAAGGCTTTGAATGGTAAGGTCACTTCTTGGACTAGCTTTTTGCAGTTTAACATAAATGGGAAGTGTAACTCTTATCAGTAGTCATCCGAATGGTTTCTTGGGCCTGGTAATAGTTTATAGTATTGCAAAAGCAGTATGTTACATCCAGCTAATTGAGACAGAGAAAATAGTATAAGCGATGTGTCAACTCGGGCAGTAATTTTTTCTATTTTGGAAGTGTTCCTTTTACTTGAGAGATAAGTGGTATTTAAAATGGTAAATAAGTACTTGTCTCCCAAGGCGACAGTTGAGGCACAGGAGTTAGTAGTAACATCTGGAGATCTTCAAATCCCAGTTATAACACTCAGCATGAGCCCATTTGCTCAGCCTTAGTGAGCAGATTTAACTGGAACCTATATTGGTGGGCTATAGTTAGGGTAGCAAGCAAAGCTGACATCTAAACCACCATCCTTAACAAAAATGGTATTCAGTCCTTTCTGTTGCCTTGATTGCTGACAAAGAGGAGGCACCATTTGGCTACCTCCTTGTGTCTCTTACAGTCTCTAACATAAACTTACATCCACTTGAGGAATCTTTTCGTGAGAAAATCCAAGACCTAGAGTTACAATAGCAGAGCCTAACAGCCTGTTTCAATTGGCTTTTAGCTTTTGACTTATAAGCCAAAAGCCATAAGTTATAGACATCTTAACGTATGACATTTAGCTTAAACCAAGTGCTTATAAGCATCTTTTTAATTTACCCAAACACTCCAAAAGTGCTAAAAAGCTATTTTTGGCTTAAAGCACTTAAAATAAGCCAATCCAAACAGGCTCTAACTCACTGTTTAACAATTTCCATCCTCACAAAGTGCTCTTGGCTTTTATGGGATGCTCTGCAATATGTTTTGTGTTAAAGGTTCTTTGTCTCAACATAAAATTTGGATAGTGCTGAAAGAATGCCTTTTCTCCTAGTGACTGGTTGTCTCTTGTTGGTGGTCACCCCTAATTTTCCGTCTCTTGTTGGTGGTTCTGTAATTTGCAGCGTATACGGTGAGCCAATTCCAGTGAAAGAACTTGCAGAACGTGTTGCTAGCTATGTGCATTTATGCACACTGTATTGGTGGCTCAGGTTTGTAGGATTATGTACAGCCGTTTGTTTATTGACTATTAGTTTATTTGTAAAATTTATCAAAGAAATTTCTTTTTGGAAGTTTTTGCATATGTGAACGAAACTTTTGGTGTACTTGCTACAGGCCTTTTGGATGTGGGGTGATTCTTGGAGGGTATGATAGAGATGGACCTCAACTATACATGATTGAGCCTTCTGGTGTCTCCTACGTGAGTTGATCGATTACAAGAGATATTTTCTCCACTGGATTCTACTCTTAAATTTTGATAACCATAGATGATTCATTTTCTACTTATCCCTAAAAATAAATAAATAAATAAAAGTTGTGTTTCATTTCCTTGCTAAGGTCTCGTCGTATTACATTTTATTAATTTAATGTATGAATATATTTTGCATATGTTGTAGAGGTACTTCGGTGCTGCTATTGGAAAGGGCAGGCAAGCTGCTAAAACGTAAGTGTGTAGTTCTGTTCTTGGCATCTTAACTTCCTGATTCAAATCTTCATATATTTCTTCTGATGATTGATGGAATTGTGTTGACTGTTAATTCTCAAACTTAAATTACTAATAACTCAAAAATTGTAAAGCATATTAATATAGTAGGTAATGTAGAAGGATACTCCTACACTTCAACACAAAACACTTCAGTACATCGATATATTTTCCCACAGTGCAATTTTGTAGGAAGTTGTTCTCTTTGCCCTTCATTTAATTTACCAGTGAGCTAATCCAAGGAACATAAATCCTGGGTTTATATTCTTCAACTTTGCCAATAGGTCTGCGGTTTGTGAAAATTAGAAATCCAGCATATTATTGTCAATGACAATTGACAGCACACGTCCAAACTATTTAAGTGTATCGGTAAGTGTGAGTTGGATCATTAGTTAGCTTATTTAGATCTTGATTGAGATTTGACTTCCACAAATAAATTGTGTGGATTGAATTGTCAACTGCTACAGCAAGGACAAGCCGATTTTCTTATATTCTTCTCTCTGGCATGAAAATTCGAGGTAGTGATTTGCCTCCAAGATCTTTTTATTGGTGCCATAAGCTTTCATACAGTTGCTTATGAAAACAACATGTACTTTCCCACTTCTTTTTTTTGGTTCAAAACAAGATATAAAGTACCTGTCTACTCTGCATAAAAAACATGCATTTAATCAGTCCCAAGGGGATGACCTAGTGGTATAGGCATAAGAGTAACCTAGTCAAGTAGTAAAAATGGTGATAAGGTCATCCAATCAAGTGTTCCCTTATATATAATCTAGTTTTTTATTTTGTTACCCTTTTGACTTGATTTGCACTTAATTTTCTTTATGCTATGCGACATAATACTAATGTGATATGCAGAGAAATTGAGAAGTTGAAGTTATCTGAAATGAGCTGTCGACAAGGGGTTATTGAGGTAGCTAAAATGTAAGTAATTGTTCCAATTTAGCTTTATCATTTGCAACATTATTGTATTTATCAACTTGATCTGATTGTCAACAGATGATTATTTATGTCTTTTGACATTGAGAACTACCTGCAAATCAAGTTAGCTTAAGCATGTTTATTGCTCTTTGGCCTTCTATTACTGTACATATTCCCCTGCAGTTGAACCGCTCTAGCTTTGATATGAAAATGTGTCATTGTGGTCTAGAATTTGCCATATGTAGAATAATCTTACTTCTGCCTGAAATCATATTTGTATTCCATCTTGTAGTCAGGAAGACATGTTTTTATTTCTGGTAATCTGTGGTTAGAATCAAGTGTATCAACTTATGCTTTCTGCATGTTTCCTCTATTGGAACGTGGACTATACAATAAACTTCTTTTAAAGAACTATAGTCCATATGAGAATCGTTATAGGAGATGAGTCTACCATCCCAAAAGGTTTTCTGCTGATGCCATTGACTGCTAGAACTTAACTTTCAGTGCCTTGTTAAAATTTTTGTTTTTGTTAAATGCTTTACTGCTATATACTTTATCCTTCAGTGTTTTGACAATATGTTTTGTTTGCAAGCAGAATTTACAGGGTACATGATGAGGCAAAAGATAAGGCATTTGAACTTGAAATGAGCTGGGTATGTGACGAGTCTAACCGCCAACATCAGAAGGTAACTCAGTGTCCTTCCAAGTTAATTTTACTTCTAGGAAGTCACCTGTTTCCTTTTCTTCTTTCGTTTTTCTTTTTTTAAGGGCAGTTTGACTAAGCACGACTGAGTTACATACTATTAACATGGAGTAGATATATGTCTCAAATGTTACTCTAAAATACTGATGTCCTTGTTTGTAGGTTCCTGATAATCTTTTAGAGGAAGCAAAGGCTGCAGCTAAAGCTGCACTTGAAGAGATGGATGCTGATTAATAGACAAGTTCTTTCATTCTTATTGAATGATATCTCTCTTCCATGTTAACTGGATTTTGCCACCACGTCGACGATCAAAACTGATGACAAAAGCGATTTATAGTTTCTCGTAATTCTGAACTGTAAGCTTTACAACTCGAAGTTTGAAAATCCAGAGTATCAGTTTGCATTTTAAAACAATGAAATCTGGTTTTTGTTGAATTTCTTGTAGTAATCTTTGGTCTATAAAGGTTAATCGGTCTTCTCTTCTCAGTTGGATTATAAGCGTAATGCTTCATGATAAGTCGACAGATTGCAAGCCATTAGTAAACGAATGTGATGAGCATAAGATACAACTTTCTATGAGCAGAATAGTACCTTATGTTTTCAATATGAAATTAATATTTGAGTAAATGAATTTGTATGTTTTTAGCTGTAAACAACTACTATGGCATGTAACGTGTAATTGAATTTTGTTTTTGTAAATATGTTTCGCTGAGTATGATTCCAAATGAACTTGTCGCAGTTGTGTCATGAGCTATATCTTGGTAAATTTGGAACTATACAGAAAAAATTAACATGACGCATGCACAAGAATGATCCACGCAGTACTATATTTGAGAACTAAAGTACTTAGACGGCTACTTATAAATTGTTTCATATGTATTACTCCTTATTAATAAGAGAATAAGGCAGCAGCTTTCGGTCGCAGCTGCCTATTTAAATAACTTTCGGTTGTCCTATTTGCTTCTTCGCTTTTATTATATAGGGTCAATAAAAATATTTTGTGGACTTTTAAATTTAATATTTTTAAAGCAGTTACATATTGATGTGTCTGCTTTAATTTCTTCATAATATTTTTTTAGTTGCTTCAATTATATTTTACAATGATTTTTGAAATATCGATAAAAATTTATGCTGTGTATTGACATGTCTACTTCAACAACTTCATAATATTTCATTAGCAGTTTCAATTATAATTTTACGATATCTATTATAATTTTACGATATCTTCTAAAATATATAGGAAAAATCTATCGATGTCACATAAATCGAGACTAAAAAGTAATTTATATTGCGGCTTTCGATGAGCCAACAAAAAATAATTTGTGAGCCTTTTAATTTAATTTTATTAAAACAGCTGTGTATTGACGTATCTGTTTCAACGACTTTATAATATTTCTTTAGCTGCTTCAATTATAATTTTACAATATCTTCAAAAATATATAAGAAAAATCTATCAATATTTTATAAATTGAAATTAAAAAATAATTTACATTGAGCCGTACTAGCACGGACCTTCGCCACTAGTTTATATATATATATATATCTATATATATGTATACAGGAGAAATATATATCA
>JAOTQJ010000002.1:16944589-16966012 GCA_025642045.1 Solanum sejunctum | reverse complement strand
GTACTAGCACGGACCTTCGCCACTAGTTTATATATATATATATATATATATATATATATGTATATAGGAGAAATATATACGAGTATATTATCTCTTGCAGGAAATGAGGGCCATGATTGTTCATTGGGATGTGAGAGTGAGGGATTTTCCTGGCTTTGAGCAACAGAATTTGACTTTAAAAATTATATAGTAACAAAATTATTAATTTGGGAAACTGAAAATGTAACAATAAAGAAATGAAGAACATACATAGTAAGCACTACCCCTAAATTCTTATGTTTTAGGGTTTTTTTCCTTTCATATAATACTAAAATCCCGTCTATAGTGTGACTCGAGTGTAAATTCATGATTTAACATAAGGTGGACTAATGAGAAGACAGGTCAAAGACAAGGACTGACAGATTTCTAGGCTGACAAACTTCTGAAGAAGTGATGCATATGACGCCCTAAGCAAATCTCATCATAGAATAAGAGAGGAAAGTATAGAGCTTTATAAGTATAACATAAGTTCACATAAAATGTGTGCTATTAGACTCGATGATGCCAAGTTTAAAATCTATTATTTGTAATTATTTTACTTACTAAATAGAGCTCATCAAAATGAAGAGTAAAAAACAAAAAGGTGGTCTCTTAAATCACGGTTATTGTTAAGATTTCTCATCTAAAAATAGAATTCAGTCTCTTTTTATATTCATCTACTCCAAAATCATCAAATTATTTTATTTATACAACAAAAAAGAAACGGTTCAAATCCTATAAATAGGGCTCGTCTTTGTAACAGAATGAACACAAGTTAGCTCAAATGGCATACAAGTTAACAGCCCTGTTCCTACTTACACTTTTCCTCATTTCCACAATAACTCCAGTGGCTCATGGAGTGCTCATCAATGGTCAAAATGTTATTGGGCTTAGGATAAGGGGGCTTTTAGTTTGTTCCGCAACTGGAAATCCACCAGGCCCAGGAATTGGTGGAGTAAATGTTAGAATTTCATGCAATGGTGGTTCAACAAGCCTTGTCCAAGTTCTAACTGATGCTAATGGTTTCTTTCAAACTGTTCTTACTGCTTTGGATGGAATTTTGTTTGATCAAAATTCAACCCCATGTCAAGTGATAGTTGACACTCCAATTGCTAACTGTGGAGTTGAGTTTCCAAAAGGAACATTAAGGGCACCAATTAGTCTTGTTGGCAACCTTATTCAAACTTTGCTTGGCCTTGTTGCTGACACTACTTGTGGACCATTTCACTACATTCCAATCTAATCTTTACATTCTTCTCCTTATGGTCAAGAAGAAAAATAGAGCGCCTAAATATGTAATGGTCTCTTTTTATGTGTTGAATAATGGTATGTACATCTAGCGCATTTCGGTTTAGGGTGCCTCCCAAGAGCTAAGTTACCTTAATGTTGTAATATTAAGGATGTCAGTGTGATGTTTCAAATTAAACAAGGAGAAGATTAATGTTTTGCTCATGTTTTTTTCTAAGTTTTATGTGTCATCATGGAAGTGACGAACAAATTGACGTAAAAGCAAAACAAGATCGTTTTAACATAACAGAAACTGATATCCCATGTACAGATGTAGGAATAATATACTGAACGGTGTCCTACTCCTAAAATGTCTGTGAAGTAAACAATCACACATATCTCACTCAGGGGAATCTCAACAAGTTCCTGTCTTTACAACAAATAATCACATTTGACAGATGAAAAAGAAAGCCACCTCTGTAACAACTGTTCACAAATGCAAAAGCTGGATAGCTAACAAGTAGCATATGCTCCAGGGACCATCAACTGTTAAACTTTAAGTTTCACATAGATGTAGGAAGCCCAGGTTGATTTACAGTTCAAGTTGGTAAACGCCTATGCGAATTGCTTGCCCTGCATTGAGGACCTACTTATTGAAGGGGATCCATCTTCCTATACTCCTGGAGATCCTCAAAGATTGTCAAGAGCCACAAAGTATTTGCGCTGCAAGGCTTCCATAGCTGAAAATAAAATCTCTAACCCGAGGTATCAATCTGCTTTCCATGATCTTCCTCGGGAATATGCCTCTTTAACCTTGTGAGCCAGATATCAAAATTCATAGGATATGGTGTTCCACAGAGGCTGTCAACATAATCTGTGAATGCTTTCAAGACAGCAGAAATGTCTCCTAGCTTCTGTTGGATCAACCTTTTTGACCAAGAGGTTTCCCTCCACTGCAGTGCCCCTTCAACCGAATCCAAATTGGGCATGTGACCGCCAGAGGAGAAGTAAAGCATGTACACCAGACTCTCTGCGTCAGAGGCTGAGCACAGTTTCCCTTCTTGAAGGGCATAGGTAGAGGAGAAATGTAAATTCATTGCAGGACGATCCCTCTCTTCTAAGATGGCATGTCCCCAACCAATGAGAACGAAATAAGGCTGCCTCACACCAGAATTAACAAAAATAACATTCTCAGGCCTGATATCGCCATGCCGAATGCCAGCTGAGGCAGCAGCAGAAAGGGCAGATAAGCAGTCATGGCAACATCGAATAGCCTCATCAGTACCAAATTGGCCAAGTCTCACCATATCAGCAACTGTTCTGCCCACTGGACTAGTCACTAAAACTGGGGTTCCACACCACTGACGATCACAATTACCACCCGAGCTTGGTCTCCTGCATTGGCCAGGGTGAATTATCCGGCCAGATGCATTCAATTGAGGTAAATACTTGCTAGACAACTCCTTTTGCTTCATAACACCTAATATCTTTGTCTGCCTCTGAACTTGATACCACAACTTCATATCTTCCCACGCTGGTTCCAGCTGAGAAGGATGTGAACCAACATACAAAAATGAAGTTGTATCAGGATCTTGAACAGAAGATACAATATAATACGGAATGTCTCCGTCTGTTAGGACTTCATTTATCTGACAATCCTTCTTCCAGTTTGAATCTTCTATGAGCACAACAGAACCCTTTTCCAGCTTCACGGACTTGTCAGGTTCTAACCTGAAGGATTCTTCATGTACTTCAACAATTTCAGGTGAAGCACTACGCTGCTGGTAGCGAAACAAACCATTTCCATTCACCCAGCTATCTCCCAATTGTCTTTCAATTCTTCTTGCCTGAAGACGAGCACTGTGGTCAGCAGCCAAATCTTCAATCGAATTCTTTGACATTCCAGCATATTGTGTGATTGAGTGGAAGGTTGCATAAAGAGCCTGTAAAGCCCCGACATCCCCCCAATTAGCATTTCCAAGCTTGTTCCAGATCCGATCAACAGGAGAGATGGTAATTAAAGCATTATTCTTTATCCATTCAGCAGCACAACCATATACATCATTCAAATCCATTTCCAACTTGCTTATATCTCCTTCAACTTTCAGGACTCCACCATATTGAGTGTCAACTAAAAGAACAAAAACTGAATTCAAACTGAGAGGAATATTGGATCTGCTGATGCTTCTTGCAACCAATACTCTTAGAGCAAAGAATAAAGCTTCACCTAAAATTGAGAGACAAGGTTTACGGTCATTCTCTACTGTAGCAAGGTTTCCAATATCAGACCTTAGAATAGCAAGTTCCAGAATATCATCCCACTTCCCTTGTGGATGCCTTGGGTTCTTTAGCATTACAGCTGTGGCACAAAGACCTCCTAGCCTCCCTTTCGAAATGGCTTTCTCAGCCTGATAGAATCTCAGGTTTGAATTATAGACACAAGAAACATAGAAAGGCAAAGTTTCATCCTGACCCCAAAATGCCTCCCACAAACCTTTCACACTTGCATGTAAAAAATCTTCCAGAGCAAGATAAGCAGTTGCTTCCGCAGCACCAGAAGTTGAGGCATAAATAGCACTAGGCATACGAATCAGCTGCTGAAAAGGAACTCCTCCCAAAGCATAATCGAACTTTTGAAGATCTATCAACTCAAAAGGGACATCAAATGAGGGTTCATCATGAGTTGAATTTTCTATTGTTTCTTCATACCACGTTTTTAGGTTTCCGGTCAGGCATTCACCATCTACAAACCTATGGAGAAACTCTTTCCGATCATGAACCCTGCCACCTGACGATATGCTGGATTTTTTTGCACCAGACTCCACAGATTCCCGGTCTGGAGAAACACCTGTAATGCCAGATAGAGGAGATTATGAACTCATTAGATGTGTTCCAGCAATTGCTGCACCAAGAACATATAATGAAAGTTCAAATTCTACAAAAGAAAAAGCAAGCTCCTCAAGGGTGAATCGATGAATTCATTTTGCATGTCAAGGAATAAATTCAGGAGGATATTATGCCATAGAGTAGAGAATCCATGAACTATAAGAATTTTTAAGGCCATTCCATGCAACAAACACTAGCAGAATCTAAATCAGAACATCAATGGACTAGTGGTGCCTAGGACACATCATTGCTATTAGTATCTTCATCAACTAAAAAAGATACTTCAAACTCAGCAACCCTTTTATGATTCCTGCAAGAAACATACTATATTCAAAGCCACTTTGTTATTGCTGCAGCCACTAATACCTGTATTTTATCTACTATTCTTCCAACTCGGCTAGAATGGGCCTCCAAAAGGAGATTAAGCTAATTATCAACCAGCATCCAGTTCAGCACTAAGCAAGAATAGATCCCACTCAAGTGCACACTTCTCCAAAACAGAAACTGCCTAAATGCGGATTTGTGAAAATGGAGATGTGGACAGTATGTTGAAAAAGCAAATGATGGTCGGTTTATGCGGCTCTAACAGAGTTGGTAGTCTAACGTACTTGTTTATGATTATATTCATTACATGTATGGGTCCTCGACCAATTTGAAGATTTGTAGTCCATCTCAGACGACATGATTCATATCCATAAAAAAGAATTAAGCTAGCCCTTCCGAGTTTTGCACCCATAATAATATTTATGCATAGGAATTTACACCAGAACTACTGCATATCATAAATGATATACACTTGGCACCAATTTGCATTCGGTACAAAAGAGAAAATTAGCTCCATTACATAAGACATTCCACTCGTAAGTTCAGGGAACCAAGAAAATCCAAAGAACTGATCAATATTATTTATAAGAGACAGTTTCTCCAGAAAAAACACTTAGCAGACATTAGCTTTCAGAGTGTGATTGAAGTTGAAGCTCTCTTGCTGTCAAAACATCAAAAACTACTTGCAGGGATCATTTCTCAGATACCTTTGTACCAACTGTTTTGGTACTACAGCTAAGAAGAGTGAAAAACTGAAAAAATCAGATAGTTTCCGCAAAAGGTATTAGTCCAGATGCATTTGGCTGAGGTGTAATAGTCAAAATTTTACCTTAAAAACACCAGATATTGTACAAATACGGGTGGATCAACTTTATGAGGAGTGTAAGTAAGAAAATCATTATACGGCATGCAAAACTGTCACGAAAACGTTAATATAAAAGAAAATCAATATAAAACATGCATAAAACTTATTAAGATGTTATTCTCATAAGTCATCTATGTCCTAAAATTGCGCAACCAAATGACCATACAACTTAAGAACGTCTAGGAAAATATCAAATTTGATGCTCACAAAGGCAACAATTCTTCTTTTCCACCAAACAGAAACTTCTCACCATCAATATCCATGTCCTCAAAATTAAGATACATAATTTATTGTACGTCAAAATTTAGTTAATAAAAGCCGGGCATGAGATGTTCGGTTTAAAGGGTAGCGTTGGAGATTCATGAAGCAGCCTCTTAACTAATCAACCAAGTAAATAGCAAGCATCAATCCATTAAAATGAATGTTACTCAGTAAATTCACTTTTAACTGAATTCAACAACACTTACCATGACCCAAGAATCCAAGATTTCTTTTGGTAACACATACTAATATTATTACTCCCACTGCGTCAAATTTTCAATTATGTAACAATAGTTTGATCGCATGGACTGTTAAGTTAAAAAGGAAGATTTTTTAATCTTGTGGTCATAAATATGCCATAACATTTTTGTGACTAAAAGTTTCTGATTAAGGGTAAAATGAATAGTTTATAATTACATATTTTCAAATATAGAAATGTGTCATTCTTTTTGGAAGAGACTAATAAGGAAATAGTAGCTTCCAAGAGTACATAGTACCCATACAGTCTTCTTCAGAATCCAAGATTCACTCTCAGAAAAATGAGAGAATAAGGTGCATTTGCATATGTATGGAGAACTGCAAGAGATCACTAGCTAGGAGGCCGAGATAGGTTTATTTATTGGACAAATGGAGGAAAATGGATAAGTTCAAAACAAGCCAGCTTACATGCATCTAATGACCCATGGGCTCTATCCTTAAAAGGGTGGCACTAATTTCATTAAAAAAATCATATTGTTTTTGTCAATTTATCGGACCCTATTATTGATGGTTTAATTAAGTTGAATTGCACATTTATACCCTTTTTTTTCACCCTGTGTTTTGTTTTCTAAAGCCGCAACAGATCAGGCACCTTCTCCTGCTTTCACCTTTGATAACACTGACTCAGTAAGAGCTTTCTCTCTTCTTCACTGTCACATTTACAGTTACTGCTGCTTTCTGATGTGATTAGGCAAAGACCGGAGAGAAATATATTTAAATAAAGCTTCAAGTTTCAAATCCTCCAACATTAAACATCTAAGTGACTTTTTTAACTTGTTTTTTTTCCCCATTTCCTCACAGTTAAAAGACATAAATAATTCAGTCATGTTCTCCACTTATGGGTGCTAAGAATTTGTATGAAGAACTTCTCTAGTTACCGTTCTGATTTTTGTTGTTTCGATTGGTATTTGAATGGAGAAATAAAGCTGCTGCTTTTCATTACTTTCTCTTCCTAGTATCAAGCATTTACAAGACCAATTCTTCAAGCAAATCAAAATAAATGGGAGACAAACATACAAAGACAACAAATCACCCTGATGTTAGTTAAACAAGGCGGCCCAACCCCTACTCCAAAGACTAAAATCCGAATAGAAGTGCAAGATCATTTTGGTCTTTCCCGTTAATTTTCCTTCCAGCTCCTTTTATTCGCAAAAAAATAATTGCCCCTCCAATTTGAAAAAAGAGCCTAAATTTAAGTTAACAAAGCAAAAACTACAAACTTATAGCATAAAGACTGGAACTTTCAGCAAAAGATGATAGCAAATTTTGCTTGCCAAACTATAACTAATAATCAAAGAATTGAGCAACCCATTAACCAAAACAAAATTCAGGAAAACCCCACTTCGAAAATCAAGTGTTAATCCCCCAATTGCTATGAGCTAAATTCAGTAAAATCGAGAAAGTGTAAGTCAAAAGTCAAAGACTGGCCCAAATCTCTAGGGTTTTTACAGAGAAAATAAAGGAGAAATAGATTTATACCTTCCATAACGGAGAAAAATTCAAAATTGAACTGAAATTGCCTTCAGATCCTCAGCTTACAGCTCGGAAAATACCAAGTCTCCGATGAACTCTCCCATTTCCCAACTTTCTCTCTCTTAAACAAATACACGCGCGCGGACAGCGCGCTCACACTCTCTCTCTCTTATTGCCTCGGTATCGTCTGACCATAATATAAATTTAATTTAAATATTAGTATTCATTTTATTATTTCTAGTTAATATGCTATTTATTTTTTTTATATATATATATATATGTATATTTTTTTTTCCCTTGTAAGAAGAGAGAATGATTATGGGAAGCCCGCAGGGGTGAATTTTTGGTATCATTTCAGTTTGTGACATTGTCAAGATTTCAAAATTTTGACTAATAATGACTTTGTCTTTTGGACCATATGTCCTTTAGTGAAGCTTCTACCTTTTTGTCTTGTACACGAAAAAAAAAAAAAGGAAATATTTTGTGTCTTTTAAAAAAAATTATATCGATTTTCAAACGAATAATTAAAAAAAAAATTAATAAACTTTTGATATCAAACTATCGAGTTTGAGCATAATGATTCTATAAATATGCAAAATTCTTTGAGGTATATTTCAAATTATCTAATAAAAATAATATTATCTTACTTTTTCGTAAACAATAAAAATTCTCATGCATAAGTTGGAATAGATTTTGTAAGCTATTTTAGGCAAGTGAAGCAAAGGGATTATCCGAAGAGAAGCTTTGTTGAGAGATATAGGGCGAGAGCAACTATTTATGAACAATACATGTGTTCTATTTATGTTCAAAAGTACCTAATCCAGAGATTGGATGTGTGCTTAGAGATACCAACTCAGATAAAGTATTGCTTAAGATTCAAATCAAATCAATAAAGACTAATACACATTTACCACTTGAAAAGTGTTAAATGATATGTATTCTTGCTTCAATTATCGACATGAAACTTTGCATCCTATTCACGACAGATATCAGTAACAATCATCAGTTCTCAGAGCAAATTTTCTCACAACTCTTAACATAAATATCAAAACTGATGCACAAAGCAATTGCATATTAGTAAGTTGCATGGATAACAAAGTAAATGACAGCTAGAGACTTACATTTCCAGCTTAAATAAAGCTTTGCATTTATTTCACAAATGCATTCACCAATAAATAAATAAAAAGTTACAATCTCTGAAGACTTAGTTCAACAAAGCCCTAAATATGAACCAGAGAACTTTATCAGCCGAGGTACAACACTAGATAAGACATAACAGACAACTGAATAAGAGAAAGAAAGTGATTCAACCACCAGACGATAGAGCATTACATTCATCCAAAGGTACAACCTAGCAGGATAAATTTGTAAAAAGAAACCATTATCCCAAAGCTGACAGGGTCTGATGAATGTTTGGTCTTTATCACAGTTTAAAAAACAAAAGCAACTTTGGAAGAGAGAAATCACTTGGCCATCATGACCTTAACAAACTCATCATAGTTAATTTGTCCATCACCATCAACATCGGCCTCCCTGATCATTTCATCAACTTCTTCATCAGTAAGCTTCTCTCCGAGGTTAGTCATCACATGACGGAGCTCGGCAGCAGAGATGAACCCATTCTGATCCTTGTCAAACACTCTGAATGCCTCCTTCAGCTCCTCCTCTGAGTCTGTATCCTTCATCTTCCTGGCCATGAGGTTCAAAAACTCTGGGAAGTCGATGGTTCCATTACCATCAGCATCCACTTCATTTATCATGTCCTGGAGCTCAGCTTCGGTTGGATTCTGTCCCAACGACCTCATCACAGTCCCAAGCTCCTTAGTTGTAATGCAACCTATTCAAAACATCAATCTTATCAGCATCCTAGACCTAGAGGATCAAACAGCCTATGCTTCTGACTGCATTTTTTTGGAGTGCACACTTGCAAGAGAAACAAAATGTAAAGTTAACCAGATGGTAACATCCACGTGTTTTTTTTGTGTGTGTGTGTTGGGGGAAGAGAGACCAAAAAGAGTCATGTTCCTTCCTATGGGGTCTGTATTACGCCAAAGTCTAGAAGACATATCTCATCCGCTATATCAAAAGTCAACAGTAAAATTTTTGTTGTACCATTATTTACACATCTAAAACAAGATCCAAAAATGTCGCACAAGCAAAGCAAGTTCCAAAGTGGTTACTGATTAAAAAAAAAGTTCGTCAGTACGTGAAACAGTTGGAACTCCAAAGAAACACCACCACGTAACATACCAACTATAGCTCTTCCTCAAACCAATATATTCTCAAACCGCCACTTCATTCCCAGCATCCCTTAAAAATTATATGAGTGGTAAATAAAAAAGAAACATAAACCACATACATTTGGTCATTTTGGGTAAAAGACATAATAAAACAACCTGGCTTTTATCTCTATATAAAAGTTAAAGTGCGTCAAAACAAGATGTTGCGACCACTATTTGTAGCATCTTACTTATGAAAGATAACTTTTTTGATAACCTGGTGTCTAGACTAGGTTTGACACACCTGATTATTCTAAAGGATACCTGTCACCTCCCACACCAACATCAAGTACCAAGTAACTTTGTCCACAAAAAGTTCATCAGAGTATTTGGATTTGAACCTGAGACCCAATGATTCTCAACCCACGTTATTGACCACTAGGCAATGGATTTTGCTATATAAAGTTAAAAAAACACAAGTAACATTTTAAATGCTTGTAAACTAATAAAGAATCTGCAAGAGATCTACTCACAAAGACAAAGAACCTACAACTACCATTTAAAGCAAGTTGATATCATTAGTTATGCAGACAGAAACTTTGGCTCATAACCAAAACAAATATTAATCAACTAATAACCAATACAAGGTGAAAGATTCACCATTTTTATAAACAAGGCCCAAAATTGAACATCAAAATCCTATTTTTCCTGTTTCGACTGAACGCTTGGGTAAATAATCCTCTGATTTGCATTTCCGACATCTTAAAGACAAACATCTCCAATATTTCTGAACTAACAAATTATGGCACCTCAAAATTCAACACTTAATTCAATTAACAAGGCTGTATGTTCCATTTTCTCTAATCGGTTGTTCTCTGAAGGGAAATATCATTCCTGGATGCCAAACTTATAAATTTCACATTCAGCAAATCCACAAAATCAGCATGTTTTCAAGTCTAAACGTTCAATAAAATCCAAAATAAATGGTCAATAAAAGCAGATCTGAAAAATAAATGAAAAAGATAGAAATCTAACCATCTCCGTCCTTGTCGAATAGGCTGAAAGCCTCCTTGAACTCAGAGATCTGATCATCGGTTAGTTGATCTGCCATTTCTACAGAGAAAGAGAGGGAGAAGAAGGTTATGGAATTGAGACAACACACAAAAAAGTTTGAGCTTCTCGCCTCTTCGATTTCAGGGAAAACTAAAGAAATGGCGTCTTTATAAATCAAAACAAGAGACTTTTCAATGGGCCAATTAAATTAAATGTAAATATAAATTTAGCCGACTTTCCCGCTTTACCCTTCCCTTATTCTCATTTTTTAAATATTTTATTTTATTTTTGTGATAGTAACGAAATTATAGTTGTTAAACTGACTTAGATAATTCTTTGCTCTTTTGTTTTTTCGCTAGCATGTAACTTTAACTATTTTGAATTTGTACTATTCTAGGGTCGATTCAGGAAAAATGTTCATTTTTATCTATTTCATTTTTTTTGGTATATTTCAAAATAAGGTTATCTTATTTTTATTAAAAATAATTTAATTTTAAATTTTTTTTACTCATAATAAAATAATTCTCGATTAGCCATACAAATAATTAAAAATTATTTTAAATAATAAATTTCAAAAGTCATTTTTTTCTTAAATACTGTGTAAAATTAAAAAGTATCACGTAAAATGTGACGAAGAAAATATTTCTTAAGAAAAACAAAAGTACATTATAAGTGAATATCTAGAGATTGATAATATCTTTTACTTAATTAAATGATGACTTATATTATTTTTATAAAAATTAGTACTAATATTCGACTGTTTCATTGCTTATCTAATCAAATACGTAGAATTGGAGCCTTGTCGATAGCATGTGTATGTCTTTTTTATCTCTTATGCCCGATGATTATTTTAAATTTTTACCAGGTGTTTGATAATATTTTTGTAAAAAGAAATCATTTTGAAATGTAAAATGCTTTGACTTTTATCACCAAACTGTGCTTGGATTATTATTTAGATTTGTTCTTTCTTCCATTAGGAAAAAACGCGGTTTTGTACGCGGTTCATGCTGACGAGGCATTGACGCTGTCGCCCTTAGATGAATCTATTACTACTAATAACTATATATTTGTCCATTTTAATCATCATTTTTTATATAACATAAATATGTAACAGGAGAGGCTTAGTGGAATCATTAATGTTTGTATGTATGTATAAAGGCATCAGGGAGCTACGTTCACCTCAAAGGGTGGTCAGATGAATATTTTTTGTCAGAAAATTTTTTCGAATGTATAAGTTAAATATAAATATTTTGGTATATATCAATTGTTGAACATCCTTGATATAAAAATCATTCACTGATATTCTAAAAGTATGAACACTCTTAACAAAAATATTGGTTCCGCCGCTGACAGGCATGCATGTGTTTGCTCTGCCTTTTGATTCAATATAAATATAAATATCAGCAAACACATATTTAAATACGTATAGGCAATTGTGTGCATGCGTGCGACTGACTCTAGGCTGTATGGTGTTGGGTGGGTTGCATGTGTCTCTGTTTGCTGTTTCAGAATATGACAGCTACTTTTATATCAGTTGATACTTGTAGGGTAACCCAAAACAATGCAAATTCAATAATAGCAGGGACAAGAAGCTATAATGCAGCTGATGACTGTTGGTTTTGGGTGGCCAGAAGCAGATCCAAAATTTAAACGTCTAACGATTAAATATTTCAATATACAAGGCTCTTTGCAACAAACTTGTTCTACTTGGGAAATAATACGTTCGGCAATCTAATATCTGTTGAAATTTAGTAAAAATTTTACATATGTATTTATGTCTGTGTTGAAAATATGGCAATTTTGGTGTCATTGTCATCATAGGTGCTGCAGGTGTAGAAGTGTCGAGCAACAGTTTCACCAGCGGCATTTGGTGCTGAAAATACAGATTTAGGCTCTGGGAGCAAGTGCTCAAGATACAGTTTCAGTTTCCAGTGAATGACCCTACTCCCAACAATTTGGCAAATGAAGTGCACGTGCTCAAGCAGCAGCACCGACATACCTAGTGTGAACCCACAAGTGTAGTTTGGGGCAGTTTGTATATACATAGGCCTTACCCTTATGGCTTTAACTTTGTAGGGTAGAAAGGTTATTTCTGATAGACCCTTTGCTTAAAAAAGAAGTTATTGAAGTACGTACAAGTGCTCAAGTAACACAATGAATTGTCACAAATTAAACAAAAGATGTAAGTCTCCTGAATCCATATACAGTGGAATATCCCTTTCCATTCCTATGTTCAACAAGGATTAGTAAGAAGCCAAATACCCTATCCTGTACATGAAACCTGCATACATGCCAGACCGAGAAAGCGTAAAAGAGAGGAAACTAGAGGGAGATTAAGAAAAAATAGACTTTGTCTTGCTATTATTTTCCATAGGAACACCTGAGCAGTAAGTTTTACATGCCAAAAAGTAGATTGTTTATCTGTAACAAGTATAAATCCCTTTCTCTCCCACTAATCTCCTGGACCTGCTAAGGAAAAATACTTCAAGAAATGAAGAATCAACAGTTCACCCATCTCTCTGACAATGCACAACAAAAAAGAAAAAAGGAATACTAACTACCCATAGCCTAAATATGAACGAAACCAACTTGAACATCTAATTGTTCATCCACGACAAAGAAAAAAGATGTTTCAAAAATGAAACCAACTTGTGTGGTTTTCTTTCTTGCCTTTAACATCACCTGTCTCTTGAGGCAGCTCAACTGCAGGATCTGGCTTTTTGGTGGTTGAAGCCTCATCACCTGTAACTACACCTGTCTCTTGAGGCAGCTCAACTGCATGATCTGGTTCTTTGGTGGTTGAAGCCTCATCACTTGTAACTACCACTGTCTCTTGAGGCAACTCAACTGCATGATCTGGTTTTTTGGTGGTTGAAGCCTTATCACTTGTAACTACCAATGTCTCTTGAGGCAACTCAACTGCATGATCTGGCTTTTTGGTGGTTGATGATTTATCTTCTTGTTTTACAACTTTCTGATCTATTTTGCCTGCATCAGCTTCACTTTTTTCAGATACAACCACCTTTTTAAGACTTGATTCTGAGTTCTCAGATGAGCTGGCTTCACGTGATTCAGTTTCTGATTCTTGTTGAAGGCTCGTATTTGGTTTATCTATATCATTTTTCAAGCCTTGTTTTGTAGCTAAGTCTGTCCCGACATCCTGTGAATGTAGAGAAGTTCCCTTGCCTTTGGATTCTCTTTCATGCACATCACCATCGATTGAATCATGAAGGATGTGTCTGCCAGCATTCTCTTCAGGGGTCTGCCTATGAATCAAATCAATCTCTCCAGTTGGTCTTGGTTCAAGAGTTGGTAATCCCATCTCATGGTCTTTCAAACTTGACAACTTATGCTCAGGTCCATTTTTCGAACTCCCCGATTCTTCAGTTGCCACATTAGCATTAGCTGGCTTAAGAACAGACTCAGGACTCCTGAGAGAGCTGATACTAGGAAGAACTTCTTGAACTTTTGACACATTCAAGCTCTCCATGGTCCTTGCTTCCTCCATTGAAACAGGTGCCTCCTGTATATCAGAATTAGATTCACTTAGACTCATTTAAGATCCATATAAATGCGAAGACATAGTACAGGTAGAACTATACTGATAACTCCCACATTTCCAACATAACATCAAGAGCTTAGAGTACTTCAAGAGAGCGAGAAAAGAATCAGAATCCGAGGCTTAATGTAAGGGCTATTTTAGTCATCTCTTAGTTACTTTTGTAGTTACCATAAATAGCTAAAATTATGGTTTATTTCGTTAGCTGGATTTTGATTGTAAGTGATGATGACTGTTGTGAGTTGGGGTATCGTCCCAACCCACTTCAATTGAACCTATCTTGGATTTGCTTCTACTGAGATGATTCATGAGTTCAATTTCCCTTCTCCCTTCAATTGTATCTATTATTTGAAAGCTTAATTGGTTTATGTCAAGTTAATTTGCTATTTGGTGCTTACTAATTGCATTCTATATATATTTGGTTTAAACCTTTCTTTCTTCTATCCTTTGATCAAGATTAATAGTTGTGTTTGCACGGGTCCAAATAATATACCTTCAACTACTTGATTTTATCCCATCTATCCTTTTATTTGTTTTTCTGTAACTTCTAAGACATCCTTGGTGTTGAAGATTAATCTTCAATTTCCTTGAATCGTCATGATTATGAATCATACAAGCCTATAAATGCACATCTTCTCAGAGCAAATATATTAGTCACTGGAACCAAATTAGCTTAACATCTGCACACTGAAGTGTGTCCTTTCAGCATGTATGAACACCTAAAACACTGGTCGAACCATAACACCATATCGTAACTTCTTCATTGAATGTAAGAACCAAAACTTCTTGCCAAGACTAACGAATGCACTTCACGAGTTCACCTTCTATGAAAATGTCACTAGGACATTTCTTTCACCTCCAGTAAAGTTCACTCTTCGTTCTAGCAGGCTTAACACTCGTAATGATGAACCAGGAATCTATACTTGACCTCATGTTGATAGTTTTGAACCATTTTGCCATTAAAAAAGGACTCAAAAGATGGCAAGAAAAACTGCTTTCAAGTAAATATTCAAAAATTTGAGCAATTTACCATTAATATAAAGTGGGACACTACCTATTTCCAAAATTTTAACTATTAAAGTAACGTGAAAACTTTTTCCTAAACGAACAGTGGAGAAACCTTCATGTTCAAGACCAAGAAATGGAAACAAATGGAATAGTCCAACTGTCCAACAATAGAGTATCCTATGATATCTTTTTTGATCAGTAAGAGAAATTCTATGATATCATAGATTTTTTTTTTTAAAAAAAAACAGATTCGAAAAAAAAAATCTATAATATCTTTACCATTCAAGGGTAAAGACAAATGTGATGCAATACATAACTTCACAGTAATATCATCTACCAAGCCATTTAGAGCATGCAAATATGGAGATATATTTCTTTTATCTCCTCACGCCCACATTTGATTATGAGGTGAGATAGAGATAAAATGAACTTAAGCTTAAGACTAATGAATAATTTTTCATTGTTCTATAATTGAATGCAACAAGAAGTTACAAAGATATACAGGAAGGGGGGGGGGACTAAGTTTTCAGTCATCAGAGACGAATCCAATAAACCATGCTAGAACAATCATTTGATGAGATGGCAGATCCTACCTAGAACAAAATCGTAGAAGCTTATCCGACGCTCTATAAGTCAGCTTTGTTAGAAAACCAATTTGTATCTGAAATATCTCAAAAATGTTTTTACTAGAAGAAGGGACGAGAGAAACAGAATATCTCCAGAGAACATCCTAAAAACAAGATTGTGAAATCACTATTCTGTTTTCAGAACTAAAACCAAAATATCATAAAAGAATGTCACTCCATTTGTACAGTTTAACTAATAGATGCAGACCAGCAAAAATAGGGCTGGAGGATAGAGAGTCATTTGCAGTCCTGCCACCATGAGTCACCAGTCGACCTTAGACATCACAATCAACCAGTTTGATAAAAACACCTCATACTGCTATTACAAGGTTATAACAGTAGTGAAAATATAACTTTGACACTCAAAGGCCTAAATGTTTGTAAGATGGAAAATATGCATGACAACTTAGAGGGGACATTTGCTCAAGGACAAGTGACAGTGTATTATAGGTACCAGATTATTTACTGAACTTGTACTTGTTATTTGTAATCAGATGTTTGGCTCATTATCTTAAATTACATGGTGTATAATCTAAACAATATGTTTAGTTCAATTGGAAAATGATTTGTTTCCAACAATTCTTTTGGCCTATATTGCATCACTTCAGATCCAACTTAGTGTTTGATTTTTATTATCGTATGCGATTAAATATAATTGGGTTAAGTAATTTGAGAACTGAAAAATGATTTATAAATATCAATTTTCAATTATCTCAAATAAAGAATTTCAAGTGAAAAGCTAAATAGGGTGTATTAAAACATAACAAAAGCTAAGATCATGGATCACCCAATTTTGGTCAAATAGATTAAAGAATATGCATGCCGACTCTCTTCATCTGTAAAAGTATTGATTCCTCAAGATTTTACAATTTATAGTACTGAATAGTGAAGAATATAAATTACTTACTTTTGTGGACGATTTCGAATCAATAGATGCCTGACTATTTGCTGCGGCCACTGGAGGAGCACTTGCACTGCCAAAGACTTCATCATGTTTTGGTTTCTCCAACTTTGCAACACCAAGCTCATTTTTATCAGTTACAGTGTCCCTCAGCCGCAATTCTTGGGAATCTGCTGATGAAAATATCCGTTCCTTATTCGGGATGGGCTTCTCAATGTCTTGATTAGTTTCCACAGGTTCACTCTCAGAGGCCAGACCCTTTCCAGATTCTAGAAGCATATCTGAAGCAATTGAGGAGGAAGAAATATTTTTCTTAATGGAAGGAGGACTGGCATCATAAATAGGTTCCAAATGGGAATTCTCATCCACTGAACTGCTAGTGATGTTCAGATCTGACACATTCGGTGAAGGATGCTCAGAGATGTTTTCAACATGACACATCGCTTCCTCAGAACTTAATCTCTCTACTACTTTGTCAGCAAAGATCCTTTCACCTACTTCTGACGATGACGAGGAGCTTGACTGACTGCTGAATTTTTGTTCAGAAGCTGCTGACGTTGAACAAATTTTAGACGGATCAAGTTCCACAGAACTGGCTGCTGTGTCTTCATGGAACACAATTGGAACCACTTCATGATGATTTTCCACATTCGGTAGTTTAACATCAGCATCATTGAGTTCAATATCTCTCTTATCAGATGCACCTAGGACCAAACATTCTACTTCTTCGGAGGATTGGCTTCCATGCCCAATATCCTCGGAAGCATGCTCTATCGTAGATATCAGCTTTGGCTCCTTGAAGATATGTTCATCTGTTAGGTTTTTGCCTTCCAGTTCTTCATGCAGGTTCTTATCTTCTACATCTTCTTCAGTGAGGTTCTTGTCTTCCAGATCTTCAATTGAGACCTGTGACTCTGTTTCAAGAACAGAACTTACTTTGGAATCACTGAGATCGCTAGGCTGCCTTTGAAATGGTGAATAACTTGTTCCTTCAGCAGCCATCACATCAGGAACAAAATATGGTCTAAAACGGGTATCTTTCTTGTTCTGTCCAAAGATTGAGGGCCCAACATTAAAACTTTCATGCCTTCTAAAAAATGTCTCTTTTGATTGAGATGTGATAACCTCTTGTTCGAAAATGTCTCCTGTAAGATCAGGTTTCTCTTCACTTGGATCATAAGGAAGATCAAATGGGTTCCGCCTAGGTAACAAAATAGATGGAGCAGATCCAGGGATAGGAGGCAGTCCAAGGCCATAGTTATCATTAGGAAGATCAAAAGGGTTCTGTCTAGCAGTTGAAATGGGAGGCATGTACTCAGCAGTTACTAAGTCTATTAAATTCTTTTCATCTCCAAAAGTTATGTTCTTTCGTGATCTTCTCCTTGTAATAAGACTCTCCAAACGTTGATTCCTTTCTAGCTCGGAGGTTCCCAAGTCCATCAGATTTCTCTGATCCTCCTCCGTCCATGTAATAGCAGACTTTGGATCTTCCTTATCTCGTGCTTCTTCTTCATCATCATCTTCATTATCATCATCTGCAACTTCTATGTCTTCCTGGTCTTCAGAACCATCATCATCAGATTCATCATCACTCTCGGAGGACTTGGTAGAACTTTCTGAAGGAGCATGAGAAACATCATGTGACAAACCGATAGGTTGAGGAGTGTCTTCATCTAAAAGCGGATGGAGTTCATCAAGCAATGGCATAATATCAGCTATTGAAGCATCTGGAGAAGAGCTCTCTGCCCGTTCAGACCCTGAATATAAGGCCTCCTCCCTATGTTTCCAAGGTGAACCAGGAGGAGAATCAAGATTAACCCTCCTAGAATCAAAAGAATCAACTGATTTGTCGTTATCAAATTCCACGCTCTCATTATCAACCTTTGATGTGGGAGAATACTGATTCTCCATAAGTTCCGCATCACTAAATTTGTCTTCATTCTTCTGCTCATATAACTCCTTTGCCACTAGCCCAGAAACTCCACCAGCTAAAACTCCACCAACTAGAAGAGAACGATCACCAAATCTTTTACCCCTATGAACCTCACTTAGCGTTGATTTGTCTACTTTATCCTTCTCTTGATCAGTATATCTCTCGGTGAAGTAGCTAGTGTCACCCTCGACACGAGCAGCATCTCGTGTTTCCAAAGGCACAATATGATCAGTTGTGTTTTCTCCCCATTCAAATTCAGGTATATTAGGCTGACCATAACTTAGTAAAGTTCCAAGCAGCGCAGCAGTGCAAACAAGAATAGGGGCGACAGACACCAAGATCGAAAACACAAAAGGAAATGATCTGTACAAAAATGCCAAGAAACACAACATACCCACAAGGAATGGATGATTCCAAACTGTCCTATAACACACTTTAAAAGGAAAGATTACAGCTTTACTCATTTTAACTCCAATCTCTAACAACCCAATACCCATACTCTCTTTTTCTTTTTTTTTTGATAAGCAAATGAAGCAACTTTCTCAGAAATGGGATCTGAATTTCTAATTTTTCTTCACTGTACCTACCTAGCTCTTGTCAAAAACATGTAAACTAGGATCAATTCCCTTTAGATCAAGACAAAGAAGAAAAATCCCACCTTGACCAATCTAAATAACAAGAAACGATGAAACAAAGAGAATTAATAGAAGAAAATTCATACCAAGTTTGAAATAGGGATCAATTTCGATAATCACAAAAACCCATCAGCGGATTAATGGGTCTTTGTGTTGGTCATTCACTAGTTTTTTCTATTTCAATCCTTCCTCTTTAATTTTTTTTACTCCCTCTGTAAAATTTGAGTCATCAGATGATTTGGGGAAAAAAAATGGGACACAGAAAGACAGCTAATAAGGATGAAAATCCAACAGCAAAACATGGGATTTGATTTACTAAAGGTAGCTCTTGATGATCATCACATCACTCAGATTTGTTTGCCAATGGCAGGACAAAGACAATACGACTCTGCATTTTGTAGTTTAGCTACTTTTTCATTTAGTAATTAAAATGACCGTCCATCTATAAAATAAATATTACGTAATAATTAATTTGCTCAAACGATTGAAGGATATTGTTCAAAAGAAATTTATAGGTCTACTTCAATTGATAAATTTATTGCATGGATACTTTGATTAATTAACAGAAGAAAAGTAGGCATGTATTTTCGTTATTTTAAATTAAAATTAAAATAATAATTATGCAAAATGTGTACTCCAAATAAACCTTTTTAAATAATCTCTTTGTTGGTTTTTGTTTCAAAAGATTGAAGTACAATAGTAATTGTTTATAGATCATATGTTTGACTTGTAATAATAGCACAATAACATATTTGATAAAAAAATTACATATTTCACAATAACATATTTGATGAAAAAATAACATTAGAAATTGATTTATGTTCACAATTTATAAAGTGACTATATTTCAAAAATGTTATTTCATTTCTAAACTAATGTGGATCATTAACTTAGAACAAATGTAAAATCACATTTCATTTTGTATATTTTAGAGGGGTGAAATTACTTAGATAGTATGAATTGTTGTTCCATATATCAACAGTTTGTTTATTCAAATGACTTGAAAAAGAAAAGGAAAGAAAAAAGAAAGAAGATGAAGCTAACAAAAAAGCAAATGAGAGGTAGTTTTATATTAATCTCTCAGCAGAAAAGCTATGTACCAAAAATTACAACTAGTTATTGAATAATAGACAACTGTACTACAATTCATATTGAAGTTGTTAGCTATGATATGTTACAACAATCTGCAATTAATGTTTGTCTTCATTACAATTCATCTGTAAATCTTCAATTTCATCCGAACTTTCCAAATTTGATGTTGTTTCATCAGTATCCTCAGACAAGTCGAAATTATTGTCTGGTGCTGAGGATTCTCGCGTCTCAGCTGTCACGTTTTGGTCAGAGGGCAATGGAGCACCAGAAATAATAAAATCAATCATTTTCATATCTCCCTCTTTCATGCGTTTGGAGTAAGCAACGTAGTCAAAACCTTGTGTGCATTTTCCTCCAAAACAAGATTCAAGTTTGTCCATATCAAACAAATCCTCCATTACTTTTCGAGTATGTACGTCATTTGGATAAACAAACTTCACTTTCTTGTATGTCCTCTTCTCAAGAAATGGTTTCACCAACTGCAGAATAGTTCAGTAAATTATACTACAAAACCAACGATTTAAATCACAATAGTTGGAGGCACTTACAATCCAGAAGGACTCAAAAACTTTTGGTGGATTATATAAGATTGCAAGGCCTAGTCTTTCTGGATAACAATCTTGCAGAACACGCGCAGTTTCCTTTGTCACCTTTACTGATATGCTTGACATGTTCCAGCCTTCAAAGTCAATTAACCAAACCATTTGCTCTTGACCCGATTTTAGATCCAGGATAGAATTTTCCATGCAATAGATTAGATATTTCATTTGCTGCTCTACTGTATAAGGATTCTAAAGTAGAGGAGATAAAGAGTTAGACTAGAGTTGACAAATGAAAGCTATTTAAGAGAATTATTTTACAACTATGTACCGGTATTCCAGGCTTCATGACAAGCACAGTCCTTCCATACTTGTCAAAGTAGTTGGCTTTGTAAACTTTCCCAGGTTCTGCTTGTTGAGCAATATCATCCTAATTAGACATGCATTCATGATCAATTTACGAAACAACATTAGGAAACACTGTGTTTTTGCAACAAGTATGTTACGTACCCAACGAATCATGTCTGCTTTGTTTTCAAGTCTCCA
>JAOTQJ010000002.1:16899177-16944489 GCA_025642045.1 Solanum sejunctum | reverse complement strand
AATTATATATGTTGTTAGCAGGTTTCAGTTTTTCAACTATATATGCTATGCCAAGGATTCAGCCAATCCTAGGGCCATATTCCTAAAATGAAGCTTTTTCATCAACACATTCAAAACTTTTACATTATCCAGGATGTCATGGTGCAAGCAGAATGTAAACAAGACAAGAAAAGGAATTGAAAAACATCAACATATTGCAATATACAAACTGACATGGAAATAATATTTGAGACTCCACGTGAAAATTTAATAAATTTGAAGTTTCGATGGAAATACATGGTCATCCATTAAATTAGATTAGCCAAATTTCATAAATACTGAATTCCTTTTTAATAATTTTAGTAAATTGAAGAAAAAGCAAAAAAGCCTATGATTAACCGAATTGAAAATGTCAACATTTATGATCACCCTTCTAGATAAGAGATAATAATACATTACCAGTGAATGAGATTTGACAGAGAGAAGAAAATCCATAAGCAAGAAGAAGACAATATTGTGATGAAACTTTTTGATAGAAATTCTAAGAAAATTGGATAAAATTTTTGTGAAGAAAAAATAAAAACAAGTATGTGTTTGAATAAAAAAAGCTCCGATCTTTGAGGATGTCATAGAAAAATGATTGACAGAAAAAGGAAACCAATGGTTATTCAAACATCTTATTCAAGATTCTTAACTACTTCTTGAATAATATTTATTTTATTTTAAGTTTCAACTATATTGCATTTACATGGTCAAATAGAAATATAACTTTCTCACTATAGTTCATATACCATTTTTGATCTTTCAATTTTAATTTTCACTCCTTTTATTATCATATCAAATGGATCTAAAAGTCTCTCTTATTTTTTTTTATATACATGTAAATGTATCCTTATTCATCATACTGATTCTTTTTCTTATATTAGTACTATTTTTTAGTATTTCTTCGTTCTCTGTTGTTTCAATATAAAGTTATATATATCATAGAAATTACCAGTAACAAACAATTTACATCAATTCTTGGAACTGAAAAAGTACTTGAAAGATGTTTGAGAATGTACTCTTAAGAAAAGTTGTTTGACTTGTAAAATAATTATACTATCAAGATAGCAAATCAATCTAATGGTTGTAGGTTCCACCTAGTATCAAACCTAAAGTGCTTTTCTAAGGGCCTCTACTGGAGACATTAAACAAAAATTGTAAGTTAAGCTGTTTCAAATTAACTTCAGATTCTTGACTTGAAAATTTGTAACCTACTTATTTGAAGTTTTCACTTTTAGTGTAAGACTTTTATATGATGTTTCACTTTTAGCCTGAGGTTTGTGTCTGAAGTTCCATTCAATATCCTGAAGTTTTTAATTTTCACCCAAATTCTAAAGTTGATCGCAGCTGTTTCTTCAAGTAAATCGTCCATTTTGAATATTCTTCACAAATTTCAGAGATAACAAGATTTTTGTTTACATGATGTCACCATCTTGGTTTTCCAACAGCATTTAACAAGAATGCAATAGTGTATCTTCATTTGTTTGTCCAAGTAATGCAACAGATGATTGTTGCAAATATTCAACAGCATTTGCTGTTCATTTCTTCCAGCATTGCTATCTGTCGATTTTGGAGAATGTTTCTAAATATTTTTGGTGTTGCAGTAGCCTATGACCGGAAGATTACGAGAAGTATTCTGCAGCAAGCAGAAACTGAATATTTACCTCATCAATCAGCTAGAAAACAAACAAAAACATAATGGTGGCAAAAATAAACAACAGAGGGCACTGACAAATAATTTATAAGGCATTATTCGCTGCTCATCTAAGCCAAAGCTGCCAACAAAAACATTCTCAAAACATTTCAGCCAGATCACATCAACACCACCCTGTATGCCTCAACAAGACAAAGCATCACCTACCGGCCTTTGAAATTTGGTAATTACTGCCCAGTTGACTCGTTTCTTTTTTAACAATACAAGCATGGCCAAGACATGAAATACATAGGAATCTAAAAGTTGAAAGAATGACCTAGCTGATCCAACCACTAGTTGAATACAAGAATACAATCCTATGCAAATGGATTTCCGCCAATAGGAGAAACTTCCCCATGCATTGACACATTCCTGCACAAGAAACAATCTAGTGAACACTTGAACATGCATATTTACAGGAGTTTGCATTAGTGGACCACTCATAAAAGGATCTCTTTGATCTTTCAAAACAAATAAACAAGTCAAGCACATATTGAATGATTAGCAAGGCTTTCTTTTTACTTAAAACTAATAATAGCTCCATCTTATTTAAGCAACCGGGATGTCTTGTCTTGAATCGACTGTTTGGGTAGTACTCCATTACTTCCCTGCCAACATTGAGAAAACAGGTGTTTTGATAACTCATTTAAGTGCAGCTCAACTAAGCTTCAGCCGAACGAGCTAACCGTAAAATTAACGACTTGCTAAATTACCATAGTGCAGGCTTCACTCATTGAGTGACTCCTCAGAGAGTATCTAATACACTTTTATCTAAAACAGCTTCTTTGAGTAGCCAGGACGGGATTAACCAAATAGACCAACTTAATGTGGTAAATTTCTCATCCTATGGCAATTTCCACATTACCTTTTTCTGTTCTTTAGATACAGCCATACTCCTAAAAAGTTAGTTTCTTTTTCTCAAGTTCTCTGTTTGTTAAGATGGCAACCACACATCACACCGAGCAGCCACAAAACACACACACAAAAACATGCTTCAGCAACAAGATATCCAGGCTTCTTAAGCACCTCCCTCATTGCCAGTTCTTCCCACTCCATGTAATACAATTTTCTGTAAGGGATTCCAGACCCACCACTCATCACCTACTTCTCCCAAGGGAAACACCAATCTGGGATAGTCCTCCCTAAATTTTTCATCTCACATCATCACCCAGTCAACCTATTTCAAGTGAAGCTAAACATGATACTCAAAATCATTCAGTTTCAAGTGCAATCTGCCAGCCCTATAACAATAATTATCCACTGACTACTAAGTACTAACCCATCTTTCGTAGATATTATTCTTCCATAAATATTCTCCTCTGGAGAATTTCCCCACGATAGCCCTAGCGGCTTAATCTTGGATTCAATTCCAAAAGTACCACCTTGAAGGTGAGCAACTTTAGAATTCACAACCCTCACCAAGTGAGAATCGTCGCCCTTTTACATTCTATCAGAGATGAAATTTCTTCTCCTTTCCCTCCCTTTAGAAATCTCTCATCAGTTTCTCCAATCTTGCTGCAGCATTTTCAGCATATAAACAAATACTTCCATAACCCTCCATCCCTACAACAACACATACCCAGTAGAATCCCACAAGTGAGGTCTGGGGAGGGTAGAATGTACGCAGACCTTACCACTACCATAATAACCCTCCATCCCTAAGAAGTGTATTTTGTTTTCGACCACAAACTACCACAGTTTTTTATCTAAATTGTAGAAAACATTTATTGTTTGTAGTGTAGCTATCCTGCACCTGAAAATCTGCACCAAACTACAATTTTCTCCCCAGCCAAAATCAGTTCAATATATGTTATCCTGAGACTGCTTCATACCATTCTACTGCCTCAGATAGATGCTGAAGTTCTTGTTTTTTTCCCTTTAAATTAAGTAATAAATTACATAAAAAGAGGGGAAACCCCCCTCCCACTCCAACCATACAAAGGTATACCTAAAAGATAAAAAACCTTACAAAAAATGAGGATATAGTCATACTTTCTCTTCCATCACCATCTATCTCAAGCTCCTCGAATTCTCTTTCCATCATCCTATCCACAAGTCTACTTGGTCCCTTAATCACAACACAAGATTCTGAAGGATACAAGGGAACACCTTGTTTAATTCTGCTCGAACTTCGAAAAAGCTTCAGAATCTCCAAAAAAGGAAGAAAGAAAGATTTCTACTTAACAGAAACAGTATCAGCTCTAAGTCCTTCATAACCATTTAACCACAATATATGTCCCTGCTATTAATTCAACAGCCCGACACTGATCTACCACAACAAATCTGGTGACAACATGAACTGTCAGCAGATTCACTTGACATCTAACAATCACCATCTAGTTCTTATATGTAAACCGTACTTCTGTGCATAACATCATAAGCAATTTAACAGCACCAGCATTCTTGTGGAGACACAAAATTCCCACCAGACAGCAGATATCATCTAATCCTAAACTACCACAAGAACAAAAGAGAAATTAAGTGGAAAGCCTGTAAAACATGTTCAAGCATCTTCATGGTAGAGGACTTGTGCATTAAGTTATAGTTTAGCAAGTAAAGAGCTAATATTGCAGATAAAAAATAAAATCTCACCAGAAAATCTTGGCATATGTTTACAGCAAAAAATGGAAAAAGTAGAACAACTCACGATATTTGATTGCTGGCTGGCTGTGCAGAAACAAATAATGTCCCTACAGAGAGAGGACATATTTTGAGAGGCTGACAGTGCAAGAAGAAAAGACTTCTTGGAAAAAAGTAAACATCACGTACCATGCTGTCCAGCGGGAACATAAGTTGTTGCTGGGTTCTGGGGAAACCAAGATTCGGTCACACCACCAATAAAGGAAGTTGGCATCTCGTCACTGGGCAATGCGGCCTGTAATGAGCTCATGTCCCAGTACTGAGGCTGGCATAAATCATTATCACATTAGAATACACCAAAGCGACAAATTTTTAAGGAAATTGAGTTTTAGTGGACATTCATGTGTGTTACAGTCCCACGTTGCCTGATGGAATGGGTTATTGTCTTCTCACATTGGTTTCCTCATGGGCTAATTTTGGTCTTGAATTAGGCTCAATGTCTGTTTCATTACATGGCATCAGAGAAAGGCACATGTTATTATGTTACTAGCTTTTCAGGGAAAAGAAAGGGGGATTAGAGTCCCACATAGTTAAGTAAGGATCGTTGTCTCCTTATATGTTTTTGGACAATCCTTACCTCAAGCGCTAGATTTTGGGATTGAAAAGACCTCCTAAGGCCTATTTTCTTTACAATGTGGCCTGCAATTTAACCTAGATTTCTAGTCTGAATATCAGATAAAACCTCCTTCAGTACAATAAAGGCAGAATTGACCCCTACAAGTTGTTTTTCCTTAGAGGGGAGTGCTATCAAGGGAAATTTTGCTTGATGTAGAAGGAGTTGGAGGACCAAAAAATGTATGTCAAATTCTAACACTATATTTTTCAGAGAATATAATAACAAAAAAATGTGATATACCATATTGCTGCATTCCATGTCAGCATCGTAAGGAAGATCAAATGGGTTGTTGGATTTCTGCTCATTTGCATGTGAATGCACTCCTGTCTGTTAATAAGAACTTAATATCAAAGAAGCAAGAAACAGCATACTGATATCTAGATGTTTAAAAGAGTGGTCACGCAGGACAGGAAAGGTGAGTAAACTAACCACTACAGGAAGAGTGGACAATCCAGAGGACGAGGCACTGTCATATGATGGAAAACTAGTGATAGGATATCCACATTCCAGCACAGCTCTCTGACTTTGACCTGCAGCTACATTCTGTAGAATAGAAGTCTTTAAATGAAGAGTGAAGTAGCAAACACATAAATTTTAACCATACTAGAAAGATAATTACCTCTACTCCTCTTAAACCCATGTACTCATCATCAACTACATCATGGTTCATTACAACTTGTTCCTTACTACTAGGAGAACTCTTGAGAGAAATGTTGTCATTAGAAACATCAAAAGCACTCCACAACTGCCAAAAGACGATCAAATATTATCTGACATCGTAATTCAAGGGTTTTACATAAAAATAAAACTAATTAAGCAAAAGCCGTCAAGAGATGATTTTCAACTCAGAAATTGCTTATGCCACTTCCCAAACTCAATATGATTACACTTACGTCAGTACTTCTTGCACTTGGAGTTGCTTCAACATTCTGCACACCTCCATGAAATGGAGCAGGCATTGATAAATCTAATGCACAAGAAGTGGAGTCTCTAACTGCTGGTCCATGAGGAGCAGATTCTACTGGCGATGTCCATTGCATGACAGAGAAAGTTGGGTCCAAATTCGGTTGAGAATCACCCTTTAATTGAATGTTGTTGGAGATGAAGTTATTACTTCCAGTGAGTGTCTCATGCTGAGGCACATCAAATGTTGCCCATCCATCATTTCTCTCTGGAACCACATCCAATGATTTCTCAGTGACTGATTGTTGTGTCTTTTCAGGTAAGAAGTCAAACGAATTATGGCCATAAGCAGGTGTTGGTGCTACGGTGAACTGTTCGATGCCTGTTGTTGCTGCATGCTGTGGCATATCAAATATTGCCCATCCTACATTTTTGGAAGTGACTTCACAAGATGGTTTTCCATCAGCATTTGCAGCTGAAGGCAGGTTTGGCACCTCTGAGAATAAGTCCAAAGATGAAGGTGGGAGAGCAACCGATGGTTGATGTGAATTACCAATTGGACCAGTAGAAATAGATGGCTGAAATAAATCGATAGAGCCATTTGGTAATGACACTGGCAAATGAGACTTTGTTGAAACTGTAGGAGGAGCGTTTTGAGGAAATAAGGGGGCATTGAACAGATCCGTGGTATTTGAATTTCCGGGTCCCGTTGATTGTGGCAAAGAGGGGGAAGTTGACAATTTACTAGAGTGAGTCTCTACTGTTTGCTTTAATTCTGAAGTAGCATCCGCTAAACCAACAGAGTTTACAGACTTGAATGACAAGGAGTTGCTGTCAAAAGATTCAACACTTCCACAAGATGCAGTTCTCTGGTTTAACAAATACCATCATGTCAGTTTCACAATGAAATGCAGCAGTGAGAAGGACAAGGAGCCTTTATCTATAAGTCAAATAGAAGAAATCAAATTCCACTTGCATGATCATAATATCCAGATGACACGTCATTGATCATGGATCATAATATCCAGATGACACGTCATTGATCATGAATTTAACATGCTTAATGATTTATCTTCATAATGTATCATAATCAAGAATAAAACCGTTTGGTAAAAAAAAATTAAACAAAATAGAGTACGGACCCTTTAACCAGGAACTCAACCAGAAAGAGGAGAAAAAGAATTACTTAACAGCATATTCTGATTAATAAGAACATCCCTAATCCAGAGCTGACTATATAACCCAGTAATTTGAAGTTTAACAGGACTACAGAAGTAAATAAGTAATATTTACATGACCTGTGCTCGTACGATTCTTCCAGCATCTCTCTTGACATGCCGTACATCTTCGTATGAAATATCTCTTGAGGTGTCACTTAGGGGACTTCCGATGCCTCTCTGAAAGATGGGACTCTGTGCTGCAGACCTGAATGGATCACCTCCACTAGACACAGAGTAATCTGAAGCTCTGGGATTAGATCCTTCATTACCAAACCTATCATCATACATATGATCACTTAAACGACTAGGACTCAAGAAACTTGACACCTTTCCTTCGTAAAGACCCCGATCTGATCCTGGCTTTCTAGAAAGTACTGGTGCATGTTTCCCATAGCGACGTTCTTCATACTGAAAGTCATATGGTGGACTTTGAGAATAGGAATGATAAGAACTTGCTCTTCTCATATCATCGTCATGGTTTCTCAAGTTCTGACAACTCAATGCATATTGGACAGATTAGTCTGGAGCCAGTGCTGGTTTGAATATGTTAAATCATAGCTAGAAGTTTCAAGAAACATTCTAGTCTAAAGTACTGCATAGACAAAGTATTGTTCCAGATACAGTACCTGGGTATCTCTAGGAGGTCTATTGGAGGAATGAGCCGCAGCATATCTTTTATCAACGTAGACAGCCTTTATAAATTCTCTCACTTTATCAACATTGCTGATGAGGAAAGAACGTAAGGATTTTGTATCTTGAAGTTGTAAATTCACCAGGAAACTAATAATCTACTAACAGTAACTAGATTATCTTGTACCTGTTACTAGGAAGCCACTGACTTTGTGGGTCCCAACTTTTTAAATATATCTCTCTGGCCCGCTGAAAAAGTAAATACAGGACAAGAGAATCTTAACTTCAAAGAGAAGAAGAACAAGCAATGTTTTACCTGATTTTTTGACCCAGTAAAGAGTACAATATTTTCACCTGATTACCACCCTTTTGAAGAGCTTCCACTTCTGGGGAAGTAAACTTAGACATGGAAACTGACTTCACACGGTGAGTAAACTCACGACTGCAAGACGAACAAGACGAAACATTTTAACTTTCACATCCTGATATACGGGACTTCAAGCTTAGGAACATGATAGAAAACATCACAAACAGACATGAGAGAAAATTAAAATATTATTTACCACTATTTTTATTTGGACAATGCTTAGACAATGAATTTAGATGAACATCCCTAACCTGTTACCCTCAAATGATAGTTAAAAATTAACGCAGGGATGGACTTTTTTTTTTTTTTTTGGACTCTTAAGAAAAAGGATGGACATTTTCTTATCATAAAATGCCTAACTAATTTTTCAGGACACTAGTCCAGTAGATTTCAGGTAAAATTTTGGACAATGCATTTTAAAATTAGCTACTTTTAAGCACTGTCGTTAAAATTGTGAACAGAAGAACCCTCTTGCATACCCCAGCAGCTTTCCCTACTTTAGTTCTGGACTAGGCTGAAAGTATGGAAATTATACAGTATTGATACAAAGAGGAGCAAGACCCACCCCCCCCCCCAAAAATCAATCCTTCCTCATAGTCATAGCTCAAACCAAGTTCCTGTACGCATATTTTGCAACTAAAGATGTACAGAGCATGCAAAATGGCAACACTTACTGTATTCCGCTGCATGTCATGCAGACAAAGGTCCAAAAGTTTGTACACACATACTGGGGACCCTGCATATCATAATACATGCAATGATTGATTGATTCAAAATGAAAATTCATCAAAATGATTGCTAAACTAGCAAACAGAGAATAACCAGATTCGTGACATTAGCTTTTCTATTGTTCATCTCAAGGAAATACAACTCCAATCCTCTTCTCTAGTAACTATAGCCAATAAGTTTGTTCCAAATTTGCAGAATACCAAGAAGGCATTATTTATCCTCAAGTTCACCCTTAATACTTCAAGAAGGCATATACTCATTGATTACTCAGTTAAGAAAGAGATAAGAGTCAAATACCCCTAATAACTAATGTTATCACTTACCAAATGGGTTTTTTTCTGATGAAATAGTTAGTTTCCTTGATGGAATCAAGAAGATGCAGTGAGTACGAAGGGAATGTGTTAGCTCCTGTTATCCAATGGTTTTCTTAATGGGCGTGCTAAAACCTCTAAAGATAGACAAAAATGGCCTAAAGATAATTCGTTCCAGGTTCTTGTTTTAAATCATAGGGCTCATTTCCTTATGTAAACGAAAATATGAAGCAAATGAAAATAATTGCAAGAGCCTAACTGCTTTGATGCATATGTACAGTCTACCAGGAAATTGGCAAGAGAGCAATCTATGCACATCAGGCATACTAACCATCCCGAAATCAGTTGGGTTGACTTGATTACACGACCCTGTATACATAATATTTTATTTTGATCCATTTCATTCTGCTACTAAAATCATCTGTTAATACAAATTAAGGATTCTCTTAACACTTTTATCTAACCTATTCACTTCCAGTTCATTCTGGTACCAACAGTTCTCCTTCTTACACAAAGTAGAGATCCCAAAACTAGAGATTTTCTTAATGTCACACTTATCCTACCCCATCCAATACTAAAATTTATCACGCCCTATCCACGAATATTTCATTCAATTTAAACCTCACAACACAACGTAGGGGCTCTCCTAAATACCACTCTTAGCCTGACAATACAAAAGTTTGTATTTTTACCTTATTCATATCCATCTCATTCTAACAAATGCATTTTCAGACAAATTACGGGTTCCCTAAACTAGAGGCTCTTTAAAAACAATTCTCTAACAGAATGATTAACTCTTACACGGGAAAAAGAAAAAAATAAAACAGGAAAAATCAAATTAAAGTTGGAAATAACTGAGAAATGAATAGAATAAGAGACCAAGCTATTGCAGTTGATGCATTTTCGATTAGGCGGGAGCTTGAGAAGGCCTCTTATTATCTTTTCGTTCCTCTCTTCTTCTCTCCTGCTACTCATGCTTCTAGGTTTCGTTTCCCCCAATAAGAAAAAATGGATTCCCCCAACAATTTTGGGGGGAAATTGATGGAAAAAAACCTAGGGTTTTAGGTATGGATTTTGAATTTTGTGAGCGAGGAATGAAGAGAGAGGCAATAAGCAGCTCTCGCTCTCTCGCTCTCTCCGCCTTCAGATTTCAACTTGATATTCTTTTTTTCACTACTGGTGTATATTCAAAATTGCAAATCATTTCGTTTAATCCATATTTATGATGTGTTGTCATAAAACACCATAAGAATAATTGGCTTTCTACTTTGTCCCCATCTACTATTTATTACCCCTCCATTCAATTTATTTGTCTTCTCTTTCTTTTAATCTGTTCTTTAAAAAAAATATTTAATTTTATATTTATAATAATCAGATTAAGAAATAATTTAATATATTCTTTTATTTAAAATAATAAAAGTGAAAATATTTCTTCTTTTTAATTATTATCAAGTCAAAATTAAAATCGAAAGAGATAGAGTAATCTAATCTATATTTATACTAGTGTGAATGTTCTTAATAATGTTAAATAAATATTTTATCCTTTATTAAAAGACTTCTCTTTAGACAAAATCATCTTTTTACTATTTTTTTAAATTATTATTTAATTATATTTACAATGTTGACTTTAAAATATATGAAAAGAAGTGGTAAAATAAAAACTTCTAAAGACTACTAAATCTTTCTTATTTGATGGACTTCTACTTTTTTATTATTTTAATCAGGAAAATACTACTAAAGAAAATTCTATTTTACATGAGTTCTGATTAGTAATAGACTTTGTATGTATAAGAGATTTATAAATATCAAAAATATTTTTATAATAAATTATTTATTTTTTTATAAATTTATAATTAAATTTAATATTTTCAACTTGATCACAAGCAAAATGCGTTGTTTTTTAAAAGTAATTGATGGAAAAAGGTTTATTTACTTTTTAGCAGCTTGAATGGATAATAATGTGCAACAAAGGCTAGCAACTTGGTTAGAAAAGTAAAGGGAAATGGCCCAACAAGACGTGTGAGGGAGAAAAGGCCGAAATGTCTTTCAAAGGTATGATAGTTAACTTCTAGCCAGTTTGTTTTTGCCGTATTTGAAATGTAGTTCAAAAACTAACCTATTTTAGCTACAAATGTATTTTTGTCACACACATTCTTCATTTGAAAGAGATAGAGATCAACATTAGAAACTTTCTGCATGGAGTAAAATAAACTACTCGAATCTCTTGCTACTTTAGAAATGATTTCATGATTCCAGGAATAAAAATAAATTTAACAACTTCAAAGTAAGTTGTATTTGGTCATAAATATTGTCTGGATAGTTCCTAACACGTAAGTTGTAAGTTAATGATACGTAGCTATATGCAGTGCAGTTCAACGATGTTTGTGGCCTAAAGTCAAATCCTGATTAAAAGTGTATATATATATATATGCATGTGTGGAGATTTTATTGATTTTTGATAAAATTTTGCAACTTCAATTTTGAAAGTTTTTTTCTAAAGAAGTAATTGTCACAAAAATTGTTGACATTATTTTGTAAGCAATATATGAATTTGTAAGCAACAATCTAACCTCGCTGTTTGATTGAGTATATTATTTATAACATTATCTCATACTTAAATCAATTTTCTTAATAGTTTTAATTTAAAAGTAAAGTCAAAACTATCAATATAAGTTATTATTATGTTCTAAGGATTTTTTCTTTTGGTTAACGTAATGTTTTTCTTTTGTGTTCTCATTACTTGATAATTTTAATATTATCACTAAGTAGAAAAGTCAAAAATAATTTTTATATACTTTGAATAGTTTAGTCATTTTAAAATAAATATATTTTTTTATTTTAAAATACCCAAATTTCTAATAAAAAATATTTTTACACTTATTAGTAGAGAAAAAATGTGGCCCAAAGATTTTGGGGCCTAAAGCCTTTGCTTTACTTGGTTTATGCAAGAGGCGGCACTGGCTGTATATTAAATTAAAGAAGGCGGCACTCAAAATTCCGCGCATTTTTTCTATAGTTTAAAACGTGTGCTTTATCTCGGAGAACCTCTTTAACTGTAGACTTGTAATGAATTATTTCAAGTGGTCTCCTATATATGGTCCAAAATAAATGCATAAAGTGTACAAATTAAATTATTTTAGCTTATTTTAGATGTTTTTATAACTTGACTGAATGAATTATGTGGATAAATAAATATATATTAATTAATTCATTAATATAGCTATAGTTTGAGTTAATTACGATTCACGATAAATATCTAGTTGTAATTACAGTTTGAATTTTGTATAATTCGCATGATTTATAAAAACGTTATGCACGATTATATAAAAGTCATACTCAAATCAAATTATATAGTGAAATATACAAACATTGTACATTGTATTGCGAATTATTCAATTGTTGTACAAAAACTACGAATTGTATAGTAAACTATATAAATGTATACAAATGTTGCGTGAATTTTCAAACTATAGTTATGAAATATAATTAAAATATTTTTAAATGACTATATGTGAAAATTTCTCATGTTGTTATCAGATATTTGTTAAAACAATTAATGAACTAATTTACGATCAATAAGTTTTTCAAAAGTAAACCTACATAACTAACGCTTCAAAAAATGAAACTCTTGATTATAGTTTGACATTAACAAAAGCATTTAGTCTATTGATAAGGATAGAAGTCACACAACATTCATTCTAAATATTTTTTTTTTCTTGATCATGAATTCGTATTTTGATCAAACGTATATATAAATAATAAAAAAAGCATGAATCAATGGCTAACTCTATATATGCCTTTTCAAAGCACGAATCTCACCTTTCTTTGAAATCATAATCTAAAATAACTAAAAGAACCATGTATAATAAATTTTGAGTACACGAAACATTATACTCTTATAGTAGTATACCTAATATTAATTTTCTCCATTAAGTCACTTTCCCCGATATATATTTTGAAAAAACTTAAATATCAAAAAATAAATAATTTGGTCGTTTCATGTGCTACCATGGCAAGTGTCATTTTTGTATGTTCTTTAATTTCGACTAGGTGGGGCATATATATAATAGTATATATCTATGTGTTGTAAATGCCCCATCTGCAAGCTAATAAATACTTAGTATAATATAATGTCATGATGGGTCGCCATCACTAATATATTTTTATATGGCAATATTGAGTGAAAGAGACAGATAGGGTATAATTATATTTATTCAAAGATGGTCAGATGAATATTTTTTGTAGAATTTTTTTTGAATGTATTAGTTAAATATAAATATTTGATATATATATAAAAAAAAATTGTTGAACGCCCTTGATATAAAAATCATCCACTCATGTTCTAAAAATATGAACCTCTTGATAAAAATGCTGACTCTGTCACTGGAGCGAGAGGGTGATTCATACCAAGGAGTTTTCCTAGTCATTATATTCAATAAAAAAAAAATATTGAGGAAACTTACTATTTTATTTTAGATTATTTACTTTTACTTAAATCTCTTAAAGTGAAATATCAATGGTTACTTTCTTATAGTAATATTATTATAGGACACGTTTAATCAAGATAAATTTGGTAATCTTTTTGTTTGCTAACATATATATACTCATTAATCCAACATTGGGCTAAAAGACTTAAGGTTTGTTGATAAATATTAAATATCATTTGAAAAGACAGGAGACTGGAGACAAAAAGTGCTTCAATAATTGGGTTGTGATGAAAAAACGATAATGAAAGAATATATTATTGAAATAAAATTTTGGCTTTTTTGGAACGCAAAGTTGGAAGCTGAACTTCTTTGAAGAAATAATTTAATTTCAAGAAATGTGGACCGTAGTGAATCACGTATTATAATTGTGTCACTAATTATAATTAATATATTCCACAAGGAATCTTTTTTAAAGAATAAATATTGTTGGTCAGTGCATGGGGGGCGATGTTATATATATTATCCAAGATTTTTACTCTCTGTCATTATTATTATTTTGCGCACATCGATGGAGACATTATTTGCAGTATATATAATATACCACAAAATGATTCTAGTACTATTAGAGCTCGTTGAATATACAGTGGTAACTTATTGATATATATTATTTTTGATATAAATTATATATCGTTTAGTAGCTAATTAAGTTATAAATTAATACAAAAGTTTAATTTATAATTTAAAAACACACATAATTAGTATTAATTTATGTGGGTAGAAACTGAAGTAACATTTTACTAATATATTATCACATAAATTGATTACATGAAATAAAATAAAATGTGTAATAAAGTAGAGGGAATTGATTGGAGCGTGCCAACTACCATTCATTCATTAATTCTTGTCCATATATATATATGGCTGGGGTTGGAGAAATTGATAATGAGCCAGTATAAAATTAACTTGTCAACTACAGAAATGGGTGATTATGAGGCATTGTTGAAGAATTGCGAAGAAGATTGTCCAGGTTGCGAAATCGAGGAGTTAAAGCGTTACAACACCGGCGTCCCTGTTAAACATGTCTTATTCATTTCCGTCGTCACTTTATGCGCTTGTATGGATTAATATAATTAACTCGTCCTTAATTCTATACATACATATTATTCGTCTCACAATTTCGTTATTCTTTTTGCAGCTTTGCCAATATCATCTCTATTCCCTTTCCTCTATTTTATGGTATGATGGCTTTCATTTGATGATATCATCTCTGCTAGCATGTTTACTCAATTTTAGTTTCTTCGTCTACAGGTACGAGATTTTCACATTGCAGAAAGGGAGGAAGATGTTAGTTATTATGCTGGATATTTAGGTCAGTATTAATGCTACTGATTAAGTTCACTGTTTTCTTTACTTACATGTCTGTCTACCATTTCTTGAAGGTTCTTCTTTCATGTTGGGAAGAGCTTTGACCTCTATTCTTTGGGGAGTAATTGCTGATCGTTATGGTCGAAAGCCAGTGGTTGTCATTGGCACAATTACAGTGTTAGTAGATCACTGTCCCATTTTGGTTTTAATAAAAACATTCAAGTTTGTTTTTAGTTTCTTATATGAGAAATCAACTGCAGGGTTATATTCAATGCACTGTTTGGCCTTAGTACCAATTATTGGATGGCTATAATTACAAGGTTCCTTATAGGCAGTTTGTGTGGAATAATTGGCACAATGCGGGTATGCCTCTACTGCTACTTTATGTGGAATTTCATGTGAGCTATAAGCATCCTATTTTTCAGGATTATTCACATTGTGATATGCATTCTAAGTTTTTACAGGCCTATTTGAACTACTTCAGTTTTTACTGGATGCATTCCACTTTTTTAGTTGCTCAATATCTTAAACATTGTTCTCTGATTTCAATATCTCCAGGCTTATGCTTCTGAAATTTGCCGAAAAGAGTACCATGCTTTGGGAATATCTGCTGTCAGTTGCTTATCTCTTTCCCATCTCTCTTTTCCATTTAAATAGCTTTGTTGCATAGGTCTGAGATCCTGCGCCATGAAGTTTCTTAGACATCTTATTTAATTAGGTAAGCACGTCATGGGGGATAGGCTTGGTGATTGGTCCTGCTATTGGAGGGTATCTTGCACAGGTACAGTACTTCCCATGGTGGATTGTCAGTGTTAACTTTTACTCTAGTGATGTGTGAGAACTATCACTCTTGAAAGAAGTGTTGCATCTGACTTGATTCATATACGGTATTGGACTAAAATTTACTTAATATTTGGTGTTACGTAAAGAATTAGTTTTGGTCATGATGCCTAGAAGTGAGAAAGTATTGCATGATTAAGTTGCAGTAATACAATGCATACTTGCATAATGTCTTTCCATCAGCCAAAACGAAAGATGTACTGAAGGAAATCCTAAGAGTTTCTATCATTGCACTTGTGCTACTCTCACATGGTGAAACAATTGAATACTCCACCAGATATTTAATACCTTTGCTCATACTTAGGAAAGCATCCAGGAACAATTTTCATCCCATCCATGATAGCTGGCAACTTCGGCATATAAACTTACTGTAAAAATAGTGCAGCGTTTAGTTAACGTCTCTTCATGACCTGAACCTGAAAACAGCCATATGGGTCCTACTTTGTGTCAAAACTCAAAACCTGCAAACATAAGCTTTTAGAAGCTCTATTTCCTGCCTAAACATCTAGTTAAAAGAGTGTTTGTAATTATTATGAGTACAATTAAGTGACTAACATTCTTGCGTCACTTATGTTGTTTCTAGCCTGCAGAAAAATATCCCAGCATATTTTCCACGGAATCCTTATTTGGGAGGTAACCAATGTTCTTCCTGTTATGTACATTTAACTACTCTTGATTTGCTATATTGAGAAGATTTTGATCTGGTTCTATCTGTTTTTTCCTGGTAATTTTCATAGTATTTAAGAGGTTTATTTGTCTGCTCTCTACCTTGCAGATTCCCATACTTTTTACCTTGTCTATCGATATCACTCTTTGCATTAGTTGCAACAGTAATGTCCTTTTGGCTTCCGGTATGAATTCTAGTCCTATATATAATTGTGTTCTCATTTTAGGTGCCATCTAGGCTTTCTGCCATAAATATCTTTCCTGTTCACATTGTAGTCGCTTACCTCGTGATAACATTCCATAGATAAGGAACATAGTATGTAATTCTTGAAAACGAGTTGTTCTATTCCATAACATGAACTAAGGAATTTGACATATCTAATTCACTGTAAAACACACAGGACGAGATTTTTTAACTGAAACAGTTTCTGCAGTTTGACTACTTCTAACACATTGCAGGAAACACTTCACAAGCATAACAAAATAAAGAAATATAAAAATAACTTTCAAGATGCTGTTGAGGAAACTCCAGATGAATCAAATGGTTTAAGTGTGTCTCAGAACATGAACCATTCCGAACACAAAGCCCCAAGTTCAAACAAGAGCCTTCTGAAGAATTGGCCCTTAATGTCTTCTATTATTGTCTACTGTGTATTCCAGCTCCACGATATAGCCTATTTGGAGGTAATTCATCTTTTTTTCCAAAAATCAATCTAATGGAAAAACTGGTAGTCCGAGGAATCTTCTGGAGAATTGACCCTTAGCTTCAACAAACTTGTCAATATATCTTACCGTCACATGCTTTTTCAGATATTTTCACTTTGGGCTGTTAGCCCAAGGACCCTTGGGGGTTTAAGTTTCACAACTTCTGATGTTGGACAAGTTCTTGCCATCACAGGTATAAAGACATAGCCCAAGTCTCCGCAGGCCTTGGTTTGCCTAAATATATTTTATCCACAAATACTACTAATCTCTTACATGATCAACCAGGCCTTGGTTTGCTACTCTTTCAGCTATTTATTTATCCACTGGTGGAAAGGATTACTGGGACTGTCATGATTTCTCGGATTGGTGCAGTATGCCCCTCACTGAACTGCCATATCACTTATATAATTACCACTTTCTATTAACTTACATTTTCACTCTCAAGTTTAAACTAAACTTACTTATTTTTCAGGTTTTAAGCATACCATTGTTGGCAAGCTACCCATATATAGCTTTATTAACTGGTTTTGGCCTCTCCATAACTCTCAACTGTGCATCTATGTTAAAAAATATTCTCTCGGTACGAACTTTTTCCTTAGATCGAGTTCTTCAGGTTCATAAAGTTATTGATTGATAAAAACTCAATCAGGTGCTTTTGTGAACATCTATCTTTCCATTTTTGAATTTCAAATGTTGTTACTCCCACTGTTGGTATGTATATATGCAGTATGATTCAAAAAATCAGTGGTGCATGATGAAGAGAAAGAGAAGACCTATTATTTTGCTTCATTCATTTTTGCAGCTCTTTCTCAAGTTTATGTTAAACTTTATGCTGTGTTATTAAATGTCTAAGGTTCTTAGTTGAATGTAAATGAGCTGTATCTTGATTTTCTGGTTGATGATATCACCTACTTCCTATACATGATAATTATGAACAATATATTTTTTTCGTATTGCCACAAACACTTACTTAGCCTTAGTTCTTTTCCATCAGAACTGAGGTTGATTTATCACCAGAATTTCTGCTCATATCTGTTCAACTACCTTTGTTTAGGCTTTAGCAGTTTCAGAATTAATCTCGAAGTTGGTTATTTGGTCTAAATGGTTATTTTTCATGTTTGATCAGGTATCAATCACAACTGGCTTACTAATCATGCAGAATAGAGCTGTGGTAACTACCTTATGCCATAAGCATTTTTTTTCTTATTATCCATATAATAGTGATCAGTAAAGTTCATGCGTGAGTAAAATGTTTTAACTTCAGTCCCAGGAGCAAAGAGGGGCTGCAAATGGCATTTCAATGTCCTCAATGTCTCTTTTCAAGACAATTGGCCCAGCAGCCGGTGGCTCATTGTAAGCTGCTAATTTCTCTTTATCATATGCTGATCTTCAAGGTCATCTTTGTGCTTACCATGAGATTGTCATCTCTTGAATTAACCCTTGTTTTGTTAAACAAACTTAGGAACATATATATGTCGTATAAATGAATGTAATGACAGTTCTTCTCTGTTATTGATCTCTTTTAATACCAGTTTAGCTCTTATAAGTACTTCATGTTTGGCCTGACTCGATGCAGGATCAAAGCTTAACTTGGTACATTTGAAAATGCTAGGATGACATAGTAATATAATCAGATGTCTATTTACAGTTCTAGTGAATGTGAGATTATGTCTATTGGAAATGTATATGATGTTTGTTTAACTTGAAAATAAAGATTTACTGTCTGCCAATCTAGACGTGTACACAAAATTATGTATCGTGATGCTCTTATGATCTGCAATTTATGCAGATTGTCCTGGTCACAACGGCGTCAAGATGCTGACATTCTTCCTGGTAAGTTTATTAGATTCAAGCGTGTGACTTTACTCACTACTTAAAATTCAAGTGCCAAAACATTTAACCTACAAAAGCATCAATTTCTGATGGCCTACTTTGGTGCACTTCAATACAAAGGTTAAGTCCAATAAACTAAACAAAGGCAACGTGATGTTGTAATACAGGTGATCAGTTGGTTTTCTTTGTTCTCAACGTCATTGAGTTGCTCGGCCTACTTCTGACCTTCAGACCCTTTCTGCAAGAACCTGAAGACAGTGATATTCCTAAATCAAAACAGGGTTCTTTGGACCAAGAAAATGTAATACAAGAGAGGCTCTTGTTAACGGAATTACCCTGAAGTACCAAAATTACAAGTTCAGGCCCATGACAGCATATCATCTTCAAAGAGTCAAACTAAAGCTAGTGAACAAATTCTCTCAGGATATTTGATTGTAAACCTTGGTATCCAACCCTATTACAGATTTATGTATGTGATGGAGAGGGGAAGATGCAGTTTTTAGGTGTATCTTCTTAGAAAATAAATGAATGTTTCGAGTGTTATGAATTATAAGCAAGTTGAAACATAGAATACAGAAGTGGATTTGCCATTTTGGAAATGCCAGACAACTTTGGAGTATTATTCAGCTTCATGTTTGATTATCTGTATTATGATAATTATTGCTATTTGGAGAGACATTTTTTTTCTTTGCCAATTGACTATATAAACATTTTAAAATTAGTTTAAACATAAAATTTTGTGAAGTATAATACTTTATATGTGATCTTTATGGATGTAAATTTTTCTAAAACATAAGAAATTAATGTGCAAATTTCATATAATAAAAAGGAATATTGACAATTGCTAGTATAACAATAACACAAATCTAAGCAAAAAAAGGGATTCATACATAAATTTTTACATCTACAACTATAAAATTTTACCTAAATAAACGTCTAAATAATTAATGGTACAACTTATTATCCAATTAACAATAAATTTAAAAAAAATTGAAACAAAAAATAGGTAAAATTTCTATAAATTTTTGGTTAAAAATTTAAATCACAAAAAGATAGTATTTGTGCCTAGATCATGTCGATGATTAATTAATGATAATAGTGGTAATAATGTTGTGAAGGAATAAGGCAAAAGTGAGTGATGGCAAATCCTCGTCGGACATCATTTTCCCCTTCCGGTAACCAGAACCAGCAGCAACTTCCAATTTCCACCGCGAATCAGAATCAGGGAACCCAAATCTCAAGTTTGATGAACTCACTCAAATCGTTTCTGAAGAAACCCCATGCTTTCCCTTTTCTCCTCTCCCTGTTCCTTCTCCTCACCTGGGTTTCCCTAAGATTCCAGCGCCCCTCCACTTCTGCTCCTCATCGACAAGAGTGGCATGCAAAGATTCAATCTGGGTCCGATCGAAATGCTAATCTTGTCAGGTTCCCAGCTTCCTCTTCTTCTATTACCAAAGATAAACGTGGCTGGCTGCTCAATCCAATTTCCCTTGCCCTTCAGTCACACATTTCAGGTCTCTCTCTTTTTCTTTCTTCCTTCAAATTATAATCTACCAATACAGTTAAAACTTTTTCTCAGACCATTCTTCAATGGATTTTCTTGTTGACAAAAAAGGGAGGTTATTCTTGCTTCAGGTGGGGCAGCACGTTGTGCTTCGGTTCATTTGGGTGAGATAAGATCTGGTGGTCTTAGAGGCAACCACAGACACCATACATGCAATGAGACTTTTGTTATTTGGGGAGCTAAGACACTATTCCGGGTATCTTCTTTTCCTCTTACTAATGTCAAAGCTGAAGGCTTTTACACTCTGCCTGTCTTGATTGGTGCATCCTTCCTTTTACTGTGCTTATATTTTGCAATTGCACATAATCCAGAAATTTGAAATGTTGGTTTTACACAAATAATTCGATTCCTTTCTAATCCCTGCAACCTGATGTATATACCTGGAGTGGAAGAGATTAGTATCTTGCTTAGAATTACTTTTAGATGAAAGTGTCATTGATCAGGAAGTGAACTTAGTACAAATGTGTCAACACAAACTGTCCACCTCCACAGGCTTTTCAGGAATCTTATATTTTAGTTGATGTCACCTGTTCGCTGTATTTTGGTAGTTTTTCCATATTTTCAATTAAAGCAGACATTCTCAGACTTGAACATTACTTTGTATGCTTAAGCTACATTCGTACCCGTGTATTACGCTGATTGGGTGTGTTTCTTGAAATCTACACTAAGCCATAATGAAGCTTTCTTTCTAAGCTCTTCAAAATCTTCAGTCTCTACCAAAAATCCCCAAGTTCGTTTGTTCCCAGTAAGTCATAATCATTTGCTCTTTGTAATTACATTTTTCAGTACCTAAGATACGTTTTGAAGACCATGATTGTGGGTGATTGGTTTTTTGTCTCAAATCCTTCCTTCCCTCCTTCCTATTTCCTTCATCCAAATTTGGGGGGTTCTCTACATTTATAGTCTCTCTTTACTTTTTCTCACAAAAAAAAAGTCTCTCTTTACTCGCCCATTGAAATTTGAAGCAGCTCGTGCTTTGAAAGTGTTCAACGTGATTCAATTTTTGCAGCTAGCTCCTCTAAATAAACAATTATAGCTCATGAGTCGCTGCTTATTTGTTATTTCTGAATCAAATGAAAGGGAAATGAAGATTGAATAAACAATTATAGCGACCTGTCGAAAGAAAACCAACTATAGCTATCAACTCATCTTGTCTATTATATTTCCCATAGAATTGTCTTTTTGAAAGAATAATCATGTTTCCCTTTCGTTATTATGGGTTAGGTTGCAAGTTGGCTATATGCCTAGTCCTTCTCTTGATTCACTAACTTTTTACAGGTGGAAAATGATGCGGTAAAAAAAGGCTATGCGGAAGTAATAATTGGTGCAGATGAAGTTGCTGTTGCAGTCAGCCCCCTTGGAACTGCTCATGCTCTAGTAAATGTTGATTCAGCACGAAGTACATACTTCATGGGGTGCCAGGATAGCATAGTCAACTATAATGGCTCAACGACTGATTTTAATGTATGGAAAGATCTATAGATTTCCCTATTTATATTCTCATGGTTGCTCCAATAAGGTGACTGAAGTTTAATGTGCCTGCATCGGGCTGGTCGTTTTCATGCAGATGAGGGTTTTGAAGGGTGTGAATTAGTTTAGCTAGTGTAGATTGGGGAACAAATGTACATAAGGCATAGCTACTATTCATTGGTCTTCTTTTGTTCTTTCCTTTTTTTTTTTTTTTTTTGACAAAAAGATGTGAGCTCAGATATATCTCTACAGGATACAGCTTGCCTGTCCTACAGCCTTTAATATGAAAGCTGTGTTTTAGCTCTTGAAATTCAGCAAATGTGCATGTTCAACGATTTAGCTCGTTATATAATTTTGCATTTGCATACTTCATTTTGAAAGCCTTTGCCAGTAATACTTGCACAAGCTAAAGCCATTGTGTTTTATATGATGAAAGGGCATATGAAAGATTAATCCAACTTGAGTATAATGGGACAAAAGCACTGTATAAGGATGATCTTGCAATCGGGTTAAATAGTAGGAAATCTATGAGCGATATGCATTAATAGGGATACCCAATTTTAGAATCTTAAGAGGTTGAAACATGCTTAAACTAGCCAAAGTTTGATCGAGCAAAGCAGCACAGTCCAAGTCACCAAAGGAAGAAATGGGGATAGAAGAAACTGAGTCACTTGATTGTTAAAACAGAGACAGAGTCCTGGGTGTTTTGGTGGCCTTCGTATCTACTAAATGATGACCCTAAACTATATATTTCCTCATTTTCTTGACACATTGCTAACTATGAAGAAAAACTACCAAAACCTTCTTCTCAATGTCCAAACTGTTAAAGTTACATACATGGATACACTACATATCAGGGAGAGTAGACATTGACTGGGAATCACTCGAAGAAGTTGCCGAGGCATTCTCCTGAACAAGGATGTTAAGAAAGAAGCACTACTAACTGGTGAAATTTTCAGTGACATTAAAAAACACCATTCAGATAGGGCCTGAACTTGTTCTGCGAAGCTGATGCTTAGGCTCTGGAGGTGGAACACTTGGTAAAATATTCTCGATCTCCTGCAAATAACACCATATTTGATCAAGTTAACTCGTGAAAGTGAATGCTGACCCTTGTAGGAACTGAAGGGAGGCAACTACTGAATTGTCAAGAGACAATTCTGAGTACAAAAAAAGTAGTTCACTTTTTGAGGTAATGACTCTTGAGGTTTGCCATGTAAGGAGCTTGTGATTTCTTCAAAAGGCATTTGAAGGGGTAAACACAATCCAAATTAACATAGAAAATAAAAGTTGGCATGGATAAGCAAATGTCTTACCTACACATCTAACAAGTTTATGCAACTAGTAATGAGTCTCTCACTGACCAAGCATTCCATTTCAAATGGGTTGCCATTTAACTCCAAAGAGAAATTTTAACACACCCTTCTACTTATGAGGCCAACCAAAGGTTGATGCCCTCGATGGGGGAAGCACTAAAATGAACTTAATTAGGTTGCTGCTAGCCCCTCCTCCAACAACCTGTGCCCCTGATTTCAAGTGATGTTTCGTCACATTCGTTGAACATATACAGTATCAACATCTGAGTATCAATAAAAATAACTCTCTGAAAAGGAGCAATGAAGCAAGGCTTTAAGCAGCTAGATGGTTAGGAAACTAACAATAACTGCAATCTAAAACCATATCCTTAAAAGTGCAGCTGGATATATATGTCTGTTTTTTTTGATAGGTAAGTGTAGCTCTCCATGAGGTAGTAGTAAGGTCTACATACATTCTACCCTCTTCAGACCCTACTTTGTGGGATTTCACTGACACTGGGTATGTTGTTGTTGATAGGTAAGTGTAGCTGGATATTTTGGCTGCAAGAAGTAGAAACTTCTGGATCTTTCAGTGGCCAGTAGTGCTTTTCCGAGTCACTACTATCACAGAGAAATATCAATCATGCAGTTAGAGAACTACTACGATTCACCTGTCCATGTGCATCTATAGGTGCTTTTACTTTCTGATTCTTCTGACTGATTAGATATATTGTCGAACAGAAAGTAGCTTAAAGGCTCACAATCAACACCAAATAAAACTGAAAAAGGGAATGAGAAAACAATTTGTATGGCAGAGGAGAAGAGTGTATTCATACGGTAAATTATGATCAGTGAAGACAGTGAAAGACCTACTTCTGTTCTCAATGGCCTTCCTATCATTTCAAATAGCTAATGGGCAATTTATAAAATGATTAGATAACAAAACATTAATTACAAGTTTAATGAAAATCTTTTCACACCTAGAATAACTTTGACATACTTTCATCACGAAACAACAAACCATTTGTTAATTTGAAGGCTCTGTTGATTGATTAATCATCTCAAAGAAAAAAAGAAACAAAAAGTGGCATGAATTACCAACTTGTCCTTCTGATCGCACAAATCATTCATAACATTTTGTTTCATTGTAAAGGAAAATATCATGTCCAATTAAAGATATAGCTAATGAACTTAAAGAAGTAAGAACATCACAGCATTCAGTGATCGGCAGACCAGAATCAGCGAGAGTTTCTGCCGCAGAGAAAGATTGATTATCACAAAGAACATGGAATTAAAGAGAATGTGTAACTGTTTGAAGAAATGATATTGCACCAACAATTTTTACTCATGTATTAAGGTTGTGCATCATTTAGTGCACATTGCCACTGCAAAGGCATACCTCAAAAATCACTAGAAGAAATGCAAATGAGTGCTGAATTCATGCATGAATTATTTTGATTTGCAGATCCTACCTTCTGTCTCTTAAGTCTTTCATTCTCCTCTTCAAGCCATGAAACCTTGTTCTCTAGTTCATGGGTGTAAGCCTGTTCATCGAAAGAGTAAAATTTCATCAGTGTAGAGATGATAAACTATATCCCAAGAAAATGCAAAATAAGTAAAAGAACCTGCTTTCTTGCTCGTGAACGAGCTGCGGATTCCCTATTTTTTATCATCCTCTTCTGCCTCCTTTCTACACTATTTTTAGCCACATCATCTCTAGCAACTCTCTTTCTTCCAGATGTTTGTGTATCTGATAGTGTTCCCATTACATGTGCAGGTGATAATAATGTTTGTGTGTCTGATAATGTTCCCATTATATGTGCTGGAGACATTGTCACCTGAGTTTCAGGATAAGTTGCATCCATTATTGGGTTAGCAACAACTGGTAAAGGCTGTTGAATTGGATGTCCTGGCATAAAAACTGGTAATATATTCTGCTGCTGCTGCTGTTGTTCCGGTACCTGGTGCATTATGGGAATTTGATAATGTGGCGGCTGAGCTTGCTGTATCAATGACATTGAACCCAAAATTCTATTGCCTTGGGTTGACTCTGCAATCACTCCAGCCTTGACTAAGAAATCCTCCAAAGTTATCTCACCTAAAGTAAGTTGCCGCTCCTGGCTTCTCTTATCAACACTATCTATGCTTACCTCCTGCTGAATGTCCTGCCACACTTCATCCACAGTCTTCTTGCTGAGATCCCTGGACATTGTAATGCTTGACGCCCCGTGCTGCACTGCCCCATAATCATTTCCCCCCAATTCTTGATTAGCCTCAATAGTCCATACAGTTTTAACAAACTCATCGAGATTCATGCTATGGAGTGGCTTCCCACAATGCCTCAATTGATTCCTAACTTCATCAAGAGTGAGGCTGTAGAGAGATCCTTGCCCAGCCAAAGCATTTTCCTTTGCTTCACCTCTCCCCTGAGTTACCATTCACCACTATCTATACATCCACGATCTCAACGGATAAACCAACCAATACAGATATCAGCTCCTAAAACCTTAATTCACCACACCAAAAGTTAAGAGTCTTAATCTTGAAATGCACAGAGCCCAATAATTCACAACTAGCAATCAACCAACCCAGAAAACCCTTGTATTCACCAGACGAAAAATTAAAGTCCTAATCTTGAAAATGTGCAAAGCCCTGTTTTCACAACTAATAACATCATGCCAATCCAGAAATCAATTTCAAGCCCCATTATTTTATTCACCACAGAAAAGAAGTAAAGTTGTAATCTTGAAAATGTGCAAAGGCCAATGGTTCACATTTGTTGTACGAGAACCCCACACAAAACAGAAAAGAGCAAAGCCCAAAAAGAATCATAAAAGCCATGAAACAGAGAAATGGCAACATATAAAAAAGGGGAAAAGAGAAAACAGATCAATGGAGGAGAAGATCATACCAGTAAACTGAGAAATGGAAAAATCACTCAGAATCCATTAGCTTGCATGCAGCAACATTCACCTAATAAGAGAACACAGACCCAGAAGCTGAACCTCAATCGATGCAGAGAGTACTATTAATATTAATATTCAATACTGAAGTAGACCCAAAATTCTATGTATGAAAATGGATAGTCAATACCATTACCAGAGAAGAAACAAAGAAAAATCAGCCCTTGGTTTTATCTACTACCACTGACCCCCCCTTTTTCTTGAAAAGTTTCTGGCTTTATTTATGAGCTTTTGTTACACCTGAGAGCTCAACATGCAACCTCTTTTGTCCTCTCTTTGGTCAGACACAACCAAAGAAAAAAAAACTTGTAAACCAATCAATGATTACTAGTACTCAGCATTAAATAATGTAGTTTTGTTTTACGAAAATATCATGAGTTTGGGTACATCATAAATTAATAAATATTAAAAAGATTTATTTATCAAACTTTTATAAGTAGTTTAAAGTTGAATTATTTATTAATTAATGTATATATAAATATAAAATATGATGGTGAAAAATCTAAAGAAATGAAAGATTATTAGTTTAAATTGGTATTTTCTATGTTAAAAGAATGATAAAACATGAATTATTTTTTGTTATATTGTAAATTAATCACAAACTTATAAATGATTTGATGTTTACAAAATATATGAATGAGTTGGTGTTGAGTTGAAAGAGGGGCCAGCACTAGGAGAAGAAGGCATAAGGCATGAAGTATAACTCTTTGCTAGGTCTTTATTTTCTTTTGATGCATCATACAATTTCTATTTATATAAAGAATTATGTGGCTTTTGGAAAAAATCATATTTTTATAGTTTTATCTTTCTGATATATCATTTATATATATTATGATTGATTAAATTTTTACTTATAAAAGGAACACACACATATATAAATATAAAATAGAATTTACTAAATTTATCTGATAAAGTAAAAGAAAGGAGTATATTTTAGATTTTTGAAGTACGATTTTCTTGTTTATCCGATTTAATTTTTTTTTTATCTCTTCTAAAACTTGCTAAATAGTTGGAGCCTAAACATATATTTAAATAATTTAAAGAGGATTGCTACATTGATTTAATTGGAGATACTGTTTGGTGATATTTTATACAGTAATACTATTTGATATGCAAAATTAGATGTTTGTTTAACATGCAAGACAATTAATATAAATATTTTAGACTAGTCGCGCGACATTTAATGAATCAAAAGTCTATTTTGATTAGTTTGATGATTCTAGATATAATAATACTTATAATATTATATTACAATATATTATATTGTTTATTTTTAGTATATAATGTATCACTTGTAGATTGAAACTAGGAAGAATGAATAAAAACTTGAATATTTAAAATGCAATTTACAATTTAAAAAATTTAAAAAGTAATTTATATTAATGTGGCAAAAATAAAATATTATAACCCAAAATTTAATTCCATATAAAAGTCAAAAAAATTATTTACTTTTTCCCTACTTATAATTTTAATTTTTTGAACTCATTATGTAAAATCTGATAATTTTATTAAAAAAATTAAAAGTATACAATTTAAAAAAGTATTTATATGCTTAGCCTAGTATATTATGTTATATTAGAAACATAGAATATACATAATATATCAATCTTATATAGTAAATTAATTTTCATATATAAATATGAGTTAAAATAAAATATAAATAATATTTTCAAATATGTTCGGCCGACATCAACGAATTGAATTTGGTGGGTTTATAAGATGTAACATTTTGGGGCGTCCGAACTTTTTCGGATTGTCTCCCCGATTTGCTTCCGGCTCTTCTTCATTGTTGGAGCGTAAGGCGAGAAATACCTATTTTTGTGCATGAAATTGCATCTCTATAAATATTAGGGTATTTTGTTTCGTCCAAGTGTGCTATTGGTCTGCTGCTTCTCACAATTTATTTTCATCAGATCTGGTCGTCTCTTTTATGTATGTAGCTCCTTCATCTTCACTCTTCTCCTGCTCTTTTTGTGTAATCTTGCCATTTAGCCGAATTTATTACTTTTTTGTTCATCTCGGATGTGTATATATATGTCTTCGTATTTGAGCTTCGAATTTGGAGGGGTTGGTTCTTTTGGAGGATTTATTATTTTGAAGCCCTTATTTTTGTTTCAAACACTTGCTAGCTTCAATCTTTAAAAGGATGGAGACTGAAAATGCCCCACTTTATTAAAGAATCTGGATTATTAACGTGAAATAGGACTACTTTGAATCTAAATTCAAAGCTAGTGGACTATTTCAAGCCTTTACTCTACTGAAAGACTACCTATAAGCACAAATAAAAATTAGATATGCTGTTTTGAACTTATATGGACAACTATGCAACCTATTTGATGTATGTATATTTTTTCTTGTGGTTGTTTTGCAGTGAGGGCGGGTTTAACTTGTTGAGTGTTGCTACTCCTCCTCAAAGGGAACATGCAGGTAAGTGTATACTTGGAGAAACCTATGCTCTTTCCAAAAAAAAAACAAAAAAAACAAGCTAATGTTGTTTAGGTAGTTTTCTTTCAACTATATGTATGTTATTCTTTGTTTTTATAAAGTTTTTTCAAGGCACAAAATACCTTATACCATTCAACTTTTTCCCCTCTTCCCAAAAGCAAGGAGATGTTGGACCAATTGATCTGGACAAGAAAACGACGACATTGGAACCTGATCAAACGAGCAGTGGGGGTCTTTTTGTTCCTGGGAAGGAGAGAGTAGTTTTTAAACCTTCAGAGCGAAAATCACTTCTAGGTATGATTTTTCTGGCCTATATCTTTGTGGTTTTGGCACTTCATTTATTTCCATCTTCTCGTAAACCAAAAAAAAAATGGTTTTACGTAACGGAAACATTGCATAGGTTCTGTTTGTCAAATAGTTCAACATCACAATAATTTGATCTTTATATGGAAACACGCTTATTCTTTCGATACTTGGTGATGCCAGCTTATAAAAGATATCTGAGAAAATTCACAAACTTAACCAGGATGACTCCAAACTAGTATGTAAACATACTGCCTCTTTCCTCTCTCTCTAACAAATTGAAGGACTATCTGCAGTCTAACGAGGAAATATGATCAATGCTATCTTATGACCGTAGATTATCTATCTCTCTCGCTTTATATCAATGATAGATTTTCTTTTCAAAAATTTGCTACTTCTTTTGGGTAGGTGAAAAGGGAGAAGGCCATCATGTGACAAACCATGTATAAAAAGGGATAGGATGCCCTTAATAGTTTCGGGAAAAAAAAGAACCAAAATTTCGCACTGAAATGACAAGAAAGAAAAAGGAAATGAGGCTGCGCCTTGTGACACCTCTTATATCCTGATTGTGATGTACAACATCCCTTCACGCTTTCTTAATTTGTTTATTTCTACATGCCTACATATTTTTTTTTCAAGTGTCAGTTCCTCGGAGGCTCCACCTGAACATAAGCCATTTGCAGGTTTTCCGATATCTGTATGTTGGATTCTTGTACCGAATGTGATTATATCCTGTTTGTTGCATAGATTCAAAAGCTTTTATATAATCATTCTTTTGTTGATTGAGTAAAATTTAGATACAAGTTCCTTCTTGCAAGATGTATGCTTTTCCATGAGAACAACAACAACTACTAGCCTCAGTCCCAAATAAGTTGGGGCTGACTGTGACTCCTCACTGACCATGTTACTTCATTTAAACTCATCATGAGAAAGTTTTTAAAAAATAATTATTTAGGTCTATCCAAGTCTTCTTTTTGTTAGGTGACATTTGAGATTTGTAGGTACTTGAGATGTCTTTCAAGAAAAGATTAATGTAAAAATATCACATTTTTTTTGTAATAGTTTCATATGCTTCTTTTCAAAATTATGTATTCCAGACTATTGGCACATGTATTAGTTGCCGTGTTGAGTTATAAACTTTGACCATGTCTCCTTCTCAATAAGTGTGTGATAAAATGAAGTGGTTTTGTGATTTATCTCTTTATCAACTTTTCACAACTGGATAGGGCTCGATGCCTTGGCGATTGCTAAAAGGGGAGGGGTTACTGTAGAGAGTGGATTTAAAGTTCCAAGGGAGAGACTTACTTCAGTTGCGTCATCTTTAGATGAGGATGAGGAGGCATCAGCTGCTTCTGGAAATGACGAGTTAGGACGTAATACATCTAATATTTCACGGAACAATGTACAGAGGAGGTATCGTGAATCGTATGCTAATGAGACATCTATTTCAGGTACCAGTTACTTTTCACATTCGAGGATTCATTGTTATAATCAATTCCAACATTGTGATTACTTTTGATGTTTGTTTGGCCTCTGCTGCCTGCATTTTAACTCAATCTATGAGTAGTACAACCACTATAGTCTGCATCTTATTAGACTAGCTACATATGAAAAGAAATAAGAACTTAATCATCCTGTCTAGATCTTGCGCATTTTCATTTTTACACCAAAAGATACATCCATGCTTTAAGGTACAAATATTTTCCTTTTTGCCTTCAAAGTATCTCTGATTTCTCTCGTTCAATACAGTCCACCATATAGCCGCTGTTGTAGTTTTCCAGTCTTCTTTTATTCCAACAAAGTAGCAGGCCTTTAGGAGATTCTGGCAGGCTTTGAATCTGCCGGCAACCCCAACAGAAAAAGAAATTTTCAGAAGAAGTTGGCTGAAAGAGTGTTCTGTTGCCGGTGTTGGAAGTTTTAGTGATGCGTGATGGTGCATCATAGATGGTTTCTAGCAGCGTCTGGTTGGGGTTTGGTCGCTGTCGCTTGCAGTACCTTGTATTGTTTATTTTTGTATAGAACTAATACAAAACTATTTAGATGCGGACAGGTTTATGTGATGATAAAAACTAAACCTCTTCTTGTGGAAAAGAGAACCCTAGTACTGCGGTGCTACAAGGAAGAAGACTCACCTCCAAAGGCAGAAACAACTCTGATACCATGAAGATTTTGAGAAGAAAAAGTTTCTTTGTATTTCTTGATGTTACAATTCATGAGTATGGATGCTTATTCAATGAATCCTGGGACTAAATAAGGAAATATTATGCAATTAAGTACACCTAACCACAATATAATCTACTCTTATGATTAAGCTAGGAAATCGGTAGTTAATCAACCTTTATATTCTAGGTAGTGCAGTAACTAATGAACGGGAAGCAGCTGAGACAGCCGTGCGGCCTCACTGGAATGAGAACACAGAGGTACATTGCTTATTAGTACACTCGCTTTGACTTATTTCCTTTTATTTTCAAGTTTTGAAGCTTGATATTGTTGAATTGCTTTTCTATAGTACCTTCAGTTTCTTATCTTGGAAGTTTCTAGATTCCTTTCCTTTTGTGTGTGTGTGTGTGTGTTTGTGTGTTTCAATTTCTTGGCCAATATAGGGAGAGGAGTTCTGTGGGGGTTAAGTCTTCCTCTTACCATTTGACGACTTTGCATATTGCATCGAGGAGAATAACTCAAGTGAGATGAAAGAAGGTTACATTCTGAACTAGGAACTTTGAGGAGCTGGTACCTAATTAGCTGTAGTCTAAGCTTGGCTGTATATTCCCTTCCTTTTTGTGTGTGTGTTTGTGTGTTTCAGTTTTGACCAAGATAGTGAGAGGAGTTATATTCTTCCTATCCTTTGATATCTTTGTGTATTACATCGAGAAGAATAACTTAAGTGGATGGAAGAAGCAATATTCTGAACTAGAAACTTTGAGGAGCTGGTACCTTTAATAGCTGGAGTCTATGCTTGACATTCAACAATATGTTGACAATAACTTTGAAGCAAATCTGTGTCCTTTTCAGTACTGTGGAATATCATTGTTAATTTTTTTTATGACAAAACCCGCAACCGCTACTCTTTGGGTGCGCAAAGGGTAAATCCTCGCTCCTATGCAATAGCTCGCAAACCACATAGGAGAAGTAACCCACACTTGGCAAGCCTAGTGCAAGAGCTAGACCCAGAAGGCAATCTCCTTGCTTTCGCTGTCCAGGAGTTTCGAACTTGAGACCTCCAACATGGAAGTCTCAAGCCCAAACCACTGGGCACCCCGAAGGGTTATATCATTGTTAATTGTCAAAGTAGTAGTATAAATTTGACTATTTTTTGGCTTTAGAGTATGATGGAATAAAGCAAAATGACTCTTTAAACTGTCTGTGCTTCTTTCATTTGTGAAGTAGCAGTTAGTCAATGCAACTTTCGACGCTCCTCATGGGTCATCTGGAAACAACCGCTTTATGTTTTTAAACATAGGGGTTAGGCTGCGTACATTCGACCGCCCCTCACCCCGCAATGAGCGGGAGCCTTTCGAGGCACTGGGGTATGTTGATGTTGATGATGATAGTAGTATAAATTTGCCCTTTTTACTAATCATAAAGTTGGTCTAAGCTGTTTTTTACATAATACGTATGAATGCACATTTATCGTTCGTCCATCTTAATCGTTCAATATGATGAAATAACAAATGCATCAATGTAAATGGTTGCAAATGACCAGCCATTCTTTTTTTGATGAGGAGTTCATTAAGAAAGTACAACATGAGTTTCTTGAGTGCGTCTCGTGTGCAAGATGTAGCTGTAATGTTACTTATTGAATCATTTGAAGTTTTTTCACTGTTTTACTCTTCTTCCGTCCCTCTTGTATCCATTAAAGTCGGTCAGGTGCTTCTGCTTAGATTTTACATATTGGTACCTTTAAGAGATCTCCTCTCCTTTCTTGAGATTTGGGGTCTAAATCTCTGTATGGCTTGTTGGAGGCCCATTCCTCAGTGCATGTGTCCTGCTGCTCTAGTGTTTACTTGTAAATTGGATCATATGCTTTAGTTTCTTGAACTAATGGACTATTCTCTGCTTTAATGTAACTCAATGTCTGTTGCTTCATTTCTGGAGACATCAATGTGGCACTGACTTGTGTCTAATTCAAGGTTCCAGCTGCATCTTCTGGGAGTTTACGTTCTACGATATTTAAGGGTGAGTCAGTTGACCGTGAAAGGGATGGAAGTAAATACAGGGATAATTACAGAAGTGAAAGCAGGGAAAGGAGAAGGAGAGAGAGAAGAACCAGCAGGGAAGAGAACCACTATAGGGATTCATCACATGGTTATGAAAGAGAATATGATGGGGATGATGGAAGAAAAAGAAGTAGATATGAAGGTTTCAGGACTCCTGGTAAATATAACATCTTAATATTTCAATGGTTCTGATTTTCGAATTGAAAAACAAGAGGGTAGCATCTAAACATGTCAGTATGTGCACTAAAATGTATATGTCATCACAATGTACCTATTCTTGTTTTGGTGCTTGATGGAGTCGCAATGGTGTCGACTACTTTTCACTTGAAAGAGCACCTGAGTCCAAAAAAGCGTGTTTTTTATTTTTGCATCTATGTGCATTACATCTTTCTTTTAGAGCTGGTGGCTCTAAAATCATCTGAATTAGGAAATGTACATTGGAGCATGTTATAATTGGGCACTGTTGGGTTAGTCAATGGCTACTTCCTTGTGGCTGAGTATCTTCTCACAATAGTTTTGTGACGTTTCATAAAGCATTTGAATTGATCTGGAAAATTGTGTAATCTTTCAAGGAAGATCGGAATGGGATGATGGTAGATGGGAGTGGCAAGATACCCCTCGTCGTGATAGTCGTTCCAGAAGTATTAGCAGGCGTTATGAGCCTTCACCATCACCAAAGTTTCTTGGTGCTTCACCTGATTCTCGACTTGTTTCCCCATGGCACGGGGATTATACTCCTCATTCTTCTGGTATGGTCTCTGTGAATTCTAACACTGGCATTGTTCTGTAAAATTTTTCTCAGCACACATTAATGAGAAACGTTCATACTTGCAGGAGCTGCTTCTCTGTGGGACAGTGTGGCTCCTTCTCCTACTCCAATAAGAGCATCGGGGTCATCAGTGAGATCTTCCAGTTCCAGATATGGTGCAAAATCCAGTTTTAATATGTCTGCTAAAGGAAGTACTCTGCCTGAGGTACTGCTTTATACTCACACTTCCATCTTCCGTAGTTCCTTTCTCCTGTCGATCTGGGGTTTATTGGAATATTGGAAGAAGGGTTTTTTTTTAACCTGTGCGTTTCCATCTAGGATGGAGATGATGATCCAAACGGCATCCCTGAAGATCAAAATCAAGAGATAACTGAAAATATGCGTTTAGAGATGGAGTACTATTCTGATCGTGCCTGGTAATTGTCTTGACATTTTATAGTATCTGCAGTATTATGAAGTCTTATGACCCCTCCCTCAGAAGTTTATGCGTGCTTACATGTATTTTTTTTCTAATAACCAGTTTTGTTATTTTTGATAGAGCCAATAATCACTTCTGTTGTGTAGGTATGACCGCGAAGAAGGTAGTACAGTGTTTGATGGGGATGGTTCATCAGCATTTCTAGGCGATGAGGCATCTTTCCAGAAGAAAGAGGTCGAATTGGCCAAAAAACTGGTAAGCACAGCGAGTACACAAGCCCTAATTCATGATTTTGGCATATGTTCGCATTTATATGTTTGTGAGAGAAGTAGCAAACTCTTGGGTGTTTCTGGGACTCGATGGAAGTTGTAGCAATGTGAACGGCTGGTGCTTTCAGCTGATTAGAAAACTTACTTGATGGTTAATGGTTTAGCTTACACTTGACAATTCGTGTCAGTGTCTGTATAACAATGTTATGTGTCATAGCTTGCTGTATTTGAATGAGGCATTACGGATTATGTTTTCTGCTTTGTGATCCCTCTATCATCAATAACTGATGATGAGAAGAAAAGGGATTATTCTCCAGAGATGATTTTATATAATTCTCTGGTGCGAAGGGAACTAGATTGCATGTATCCTTAATTGCCCTTTGATGCTTGAGCATGTTTCTCTCATTATTGTGATTGTGTTAGACGTTGTGCTTACCTACTGATTGAATTCCTTTTGTGAAGACATGTTTTCTCTTTTAGATATTTATATTGTATCATTCTATTGTAGACCATTGTTGAACATCCGAGAGAGGTCGCAAATTCAAAAAGGATGGAACAAATAATGCCCTTTTGAACCTAAACTGAAAGTGCTGTATTTTTCTTTCTTTCTGTGGTGTGCCTACCTTTCATACATCCAGATGTATTTTGCACCTCTTTTGTGCCACCGTCTACATAATATTGTAGCTGCCGGTTAAAGAAACACAAATTGAATATCTGAGTGGCATTCAAATTAGAACATGTTATTTTTATTACAAATCTTCGAAACTTGGTTTGAAGTTCAGGAAATTATAGAGAATTATGAGATCAAAATAGTTGATCTTCTTTAGCTGATGAGCTGGTTCTTCTACATGTAAGATCTGAGTAACTGAGTTAAAATGACCATTGGGGAGAACACAGAGATTCACTGGCTAAGGCAAGATATCATTTTAATTTAATGTCAAGAACTTCTTGGGCCTTTCTTGATGAGATAAGTCTGTTCTTCGTGGGTTAGCATAATATCAAGAACTTTTGTAGGCTATCAAACTTAACTATACTGTGTACTGTGTAGTTAAGGATTGGTTATGTATAATGTGTACACATGCAATGCATGTATGGTCCATCATTTATGTCGCCTTTCTTTGTTCCCTGCCACTTGTAACAGGTTCGTAGAGATGGAAGCAAAATGTCACTTGCTCAAAGTAAAAGGTTATCACAGCTCACTGCAGACAATGCTCAGTGGGAAGATCGCCAGCTTTTAAGATCTGGAGCTGTTAGAGGTACCGAGGTGCAGACGGAGTTCGATGATGAGGATGAACGGAAGGTTATTCTTCTTGTTCACGGTACATCTCTATGATACATCTCCCCAGTTGACAAATTTATTTTGGCTTCTCAAAAATATTTGCACCATCTTTTGTTTGGATAACTTAGCATTTATTGGCTTGTTGCGACAGATACAAAACCCCCTTTTTTGGATGGGAGAATTGTTTTCACCAAGCAAGCTGAGCCAATAATGCCCATAAAGGACCCAACATCAGATATGGCTATAATTTCACGTAAAGGTTCAGCTCTAGTTCGGGAAATACGTGAAAAACAAAACATGCATAAGTCTCGTCAAAGATTTTGGGAGCTAGCTGGCTCAAAACTTGGGGATATCCTTGGTGTGGAGAAGAGTGCAGAGCAGGTACCTTATGTTTTCCATCAGATTGAACATGCTATGCTAATCTAGTATGTTTCAGGTTTGTAGACGATATGGATCTGACGATCCCTTTCACCTTATGCTAGGTTGATGCAGATACTGCTACAGTGGGCGAGGATGGTGAGGTTGATTTTAAAGGAGAGGCTAGATTCTCTCAGCACTTGAAGAAAGGGGAAGCTGTCAGTGATTTTGCATTATCAAACACACTTTTACAGCAAAGGCAGTATCTGCCCATCTTCTCTGTGCGAGACGACTTATTGCAGGTTTGAACCATTTTCTCAGTTTGGTACTGGAGAGTTTATTAAATGATGAGTTACTATACCTGTTATCCAGCTTAACACCTACCTAGAAACTTTTGCTTTGAACATCATTGGGAATCAGTTAGACGGTAAAAGTGAACTAAGGACCCGTAATTAGGACTTGAATCTCTGCATACAATTAGATGCCAAGCTGCTTTCTTAAAAGCCTATTGATGTCCTTTCCATTGGGATAAATTTAACAGGCATTTTACCTATGAAAAACAAAGTTCACTCTGTTGGTATTTTTTTTTAAAACACCCATGGTGTTCAGGCCATCTAATTCCACAGGGTACTTGCTACGTACTACCAACACAAGTACTAAGTAACTCCACATGAAAAACAAAGTTCACTCTTTATGGTATTTTTTTAAATACCCATGGTGTTCAGGCCATCTATTTCCACGGGGTACTTGCTACCTCCTACCAATACAAGTACTAGGTAACTCTATCCACTAAAGCTTGGATGAATAGGAAGAAATCACCTAGTGTTTTTTTGTCTCCATTGGGTTTTGAACCTAAGACCTCATGGTTCTCGACCCACTTCATTAATCCCTAGGCCATATCCGTTAGGCACCGCTTTATTTTCTCAAATTGTTGAATGATTATTTTGGTTTTTCTTTTTGGAACAGGTGGTTCGTGAAAACCAGGTGGTAGTAGTTGTTGGAGAAACTGGTTCTGGAAAGACAACACAGCTAACCCAGGTTTGCTTAGATTAGTGTTTTCATGTTTTAAATCATCTTTTTAAATCTAAACTGGATCTGTAGAATTTTTTAATGGTCCTGGCTCTTATTTGTATGTGTTTGTTACTATTGCATGCAGTACCTTCATGAAGATGGCTATACAAATAATGGGATTGTTGGTTGCACCCAACCCAGGCGTGTGGCAGCCATGAGTGTCGCAAAAAGAGTCAGTGAAGAAATGGAAACTGAGCTTGGTGACAAAGTTGGATATGCCATTCGTTTTGAAGATGTCACTGGGCCAAGTACTGTTATCAAGGTTAGTCTTTTGACCATTTGAGAGGAGAGTATACTCTCACCTCGTAATTGTATGTTGTGTAATTTATTCAATTGGAAGACTTGAAGGTCAGTACCCTGGCTCACATATTAGTTGGTGTGAGCTGAATATATGTATATTTCCTCGTGCAGTACATGACTGATGGTGTTCTTCTAAGGGAAACACTCAAAGATCCTGATCTTGAAAAATATCGGTATTGTTCACTCTTTAGATGCTTTCATAAGCATTTTATATGTTGATTTCCTGGAATATCATGTTTCTGTTCTTTATGCATTGCAGTCGCTCAGTATCTCTTTTTTGCAGTGTAATTGTAATGGATGAGGCCCATGAGAGATCACTCAATACTGATGTCCTTTTTGGCATTCTTAAAAAAGTTGTAGCTAGGCGACGTGATTTTAAGCTTATTGTCACTTCTGCCACTCTAAATGCTCAGAAATTCTCTAACTTCTTTGGGAGGTAGGTTTTTCTATTGGATAGCTGAACAAGGAGATTGTATGTGTTAGCTTTCTGTCTACGTTCCACTTCACATAACCCTGTGCCTTTTTATTGCAGTGTACCAATATTTCACATACCTGGAAGAACCTTTCCTGTTAATAAATTGTATAGTAAAACCCCATGCGAAGATTATGTCGAAGCTGCAGTTAAGCAAGCCATGACCATCCATATTACTAGTGCACCGGGTGATATACTCATCTTCATGACTGGTCAGGATGAGATTGAAGCTACCTGTTATGCACTTTCAGAGCGGATGGAACAGCTTACCTCCTCAACAAAGCAAGCAGTACCCAATCTATTAATTCTTCCTATATACTCTCAACTGCCTGCTGATTTGCAAGCAAAAATATTCCAGAAAGCTGAAGATGGAGCTCGAAAATGCATTGTTGCTACAAATATTGCGGAAACATCCTTGACTGTCGATGGAATTTACTACGTCATTGATACAGGCTATGGTAAAATGAAGGTGTACAATCCTCGTATGGGTATGGATGCTCTGCAAGTGTTCCCTATTAGTCGAGCTGCAGCTGACCAGCGTGCTGGTCGAGCTGGTAGAACTGGCCCAGGGACTTGTTACCGGCTTTATACTGAGAATGCATATGAGAATGAAATGCTGCCAAGCCCTGTACCAGAGATTCAACGGACAAATCTTGGGAATGTGGTTTTGCTGCTTAAGTCTCTCAAAATTCAGAATCTGTTGGATTTTGATTTTATGGACCCACCTCCTCAGGATAACATCCTCAACTCCATGTATCAGTTGTGGGTATTAGGTGCACTTAACAATGTTGGGGATTTAACAAGCCTTGGCTGGAAAATGGTGGAGTTCCCATTGGATCCTCCCCTTGCCAAAATGCTCTTGATGGGAGAACAACTAGAATGCTTAAATGAGGTTCTGACTATTGTTTCTATGCTTTCAGTGCCTTCAGTTTTCTTTAGACCCAAGGATAGGGCAGAAGAAAGTGATGCTGCTAGGGAAAAGTTTTTTGTGCCAGAATCTGATCACCTTACTTTGCTTAATGTGTACCAGCAGTGGAAAGCTAATCAATACAGGGGGGACTGGTGTAATGACCATTTTTTACAGGTTAAAGGTCTGCGCAAGGCTAGGGAAGTAAGGTCTCAATTGCTGGATATCCTCAAGACGCTTAAAATCCCACTCACTTCCTGTGGTCCTGATTGGGATGTTGTAAGGAAAGCCATCTGCTCTGCCTACTTCCATAATGCAGCTAGGTTGAAGGGAGTTGGGGAATATGTTAATTGCAGGAATGGAATGCCTTGCCACCTTCATCCCACTAGTGCTCTCTATGGATTGGGTTACACTCCCGATTACGTGGTTTACCATGAGCTAATACTGACATCAAAGGAGTACATGCAGTGCGTGACAGCTGTGGAGCCACACTGGTTGGCTGAACTGGGACCAATGTTTTTCTCCGTGAAAGAGTCGGACACATCAATGCTGGAACACAAAAAGAAACAGAAAGAGGAGAAAACTGCCATGGAGGAAGAAATGGAGAAGTTGAGGTCGGTACAGGCTGAAACTGAGAGACGAAACAAGGAGAAGGAGAAGGAAAAGAGAGAAAAAGAACTGCAGCAGGTTTCAATGCCTGGTTTGAAGAAGGGATCAACTACTTATTTACGACCTAAGAGGCTTGGTCTGTAAATTACACTTTTTGCTGTAGTTAGAAATCTGGTATGATCATTCTTGTCCACATGTGAAAGCCACGTACAATTCTCAGCCCATCTCTTAGTCATCCTCAAGTTAATTTGGTGGATGGAGATTCAGAGAAGTAAAAAATTCACATGAAAATTCAAGAGACAGCAAATGCCTGTGCAAGTTCGTTGGTATAGCAATTATCTTTACTCATTGCAACCTTGAATTTGAAATGCTTGTATAAGTTTCTTGATATAACAGTTGTGTTTGCTCCTTCTGAACGTTTGAGTTGTAATTACTTTTGGTCTGTATCAGATTGCAGATTTACATTATCTTCTTATCGGGAGAGGAATAAAAAGGAGGATATACAATCTATTACTTTGTTTGTTGGCATCCTTGCACGAGATGTAGATAGAATTGTGTATTTTTTGGAAATTTGTTGTTCATACCTTTCTTAATTATGAAAAAGATGTTGCATAATGTAGGCTTGTAATAAGGTTGCTCTTTTTCAGTTTAGGCACATAGGAGTGCTTTATGTTGGCGGGGAGGTGATATAATGTTTTTAGATTGAAGAGCAAGTGATATGGTGTCAAGTGTAAACATAGAATGAAAAATTATATCCTCCATAGGAGATACAAGTTGTTTCTTTTTGCATTTTTCCAGCCAACTTCCTTTACATGGTTAACGCGGAAAGATGTAGGATCTAAACGGGTAAAATTTATATAGTTGGTTTAAATTTGTGACATTACTCGGTTTTAAGTAGTAACTTATTAATCACTCTACTGCTCCTGGAAAGAACCAAAGAAATTTCAACACTGGAAAATAAGCTCAAATCATACTGATGTGCAAGCCATTTCCAAATGGTCTTTGCATTTGATTAGAGAAAATACTAAAGTGGCAAACTTTGGATGCCATAGTGGAATTTTTATCTCTTTCATCTGTTTTTCAACTCAACTCTGCATGTTCTATTACATTACAGAGACATCCATTCTCGTCATATTTATGACCTTTGTGATCTTCATATATGCTGCTAACTGCAAGAATGTCTAATAAGCTTTTAAAATAACAGAAATTGTTCAAAATTTAAAGCTTTAAAAAAGCTGGTATGACAGTGCAGAAACTGGTTTTTCAGGTAGCAGTACCATGATATATCAGCAGTTGCAAAACAGAGAAGCCACTACTCATTACCTAAATGTTATTTTAACAAGAGGAGAAGACACTCCAAAATGTTAAAAAATTCGTGTAACCAAAAGAAAAATGTAGTCTACATCAAACTTCATCAGGAAAATGAATGTAGTACACATCAAAATCATCTAATAGGGTGAAACGAGGGCACAGGAATGATATTATGACTACGGCAAAAGGTAGGAAGAATAGCATTGGACTTGGATGTAGGACACTGATGCATTACTTTTGCAGAAAATGCATTTTTGATTCAAAGCAGTAGCACTGGAGATTGAATGAAACACGGGAACCTCAGAGTTATAATCTGCTTCCACAGTATCTGCAGTATTTTTGTGATCAAAGGGCCAAGCAAGCCTAAAATTAAAATGCGCAGAATTGTTAACATTGATTTATAGATTGAAAGAAATAGATCAGTTAAAAAGATTATAAGATGGAATGCAAGAATTACTGGGAAAAAAAGGAAGATGGAACAAAAAAATTAGCTGTAATTTTTACAGATTTATGCAAACAAGTGTATGTTATGTAATGATGATACTAAAGGAACCAATATGGTAGGGGCTGATATTAAGTTTTACCAGGATCTAAGGCCTCTGGGATGCCAATGCTCACACTCTCTTGTCACCATTCTTACCAAAACCAGTATCTTGCATCATTGCTACAAATTCGTTGTAGTCAATGCGCCCATCCTGAAGAGAGAATAAGTATGCGAAGCTAATTAGTTGGAAGTTTGATCATTCTTCATTCTCAGTACTATGATTATGTGCTTATTTATGTTCCTACTATTAATCATGCATGCTATGTATTTCATGATATGAGAAATAAAATTTTGATTAGAACAACAAATATACATTATCTTGATCAACTTCACTCATAAGTTCTTCCATGGGAATATTGGTCAAACCAAACTTCTCACAAGCCTGTTGGAGCTCTTCTTGTGTGATATATCCACTACCATCTTGATCAAAATATGAAAAAGCAGCATACATGTGATCCTCCTTCTGGACTTTGTTTAGATGGAGCATAGCAGCGATAAACTCACCATAGTCAATGGTGCCACTATTATCCATATCTGCCTGCATTTTTCCATGGAGAAGGTTATTAAATAAGGATCAGACTTGATGCTCTATTCTTAACGAGATATGATTGTTCCAGGTGAAGACTGTAGCAAGTACCAAGACAGAAAAGCAAGAAATATTTCACATAACTAACCCAAAAGGCTCTATATGTCCAAAAGATTTAACAAAACAGAGAATATCAAGCCGACCATGACTTTTCTGGTAGTACTCTTAGTCTAAGTTTCTAAAACATTCACAGTAGAGGCTCTTGTTTCTATTACCAGTAATCTGGTCCTAATGGGCAAAGATATGCCTCTTCTTATGTAAGAGGAGCCTTTCTTTATTTGTGCCTTTGCAACTGCATAAGGGATTTATATATGGTTGGACCTCTAATAAAAAGTTTGGGGTTCTTGAATCAATAATAATATGTATGATTTTGCTACTTTCATTAGGTAATGCAACTAAGAGATAAATATTTCTGATGCTACCGTGCCATCGAATGAAAACAGCTTTGTTTTGTTCTGGTGTTGCTTTTATTGCCAGAAAACATTTGTGATTGTTTGGATTTGGTTGAGTATGCCTTGGAAAAAAAAGTTTACAGAGTCAAAGCTAGTAGGAAAGATATCAAACACAAAAAGTAAAAGCCAAACCAAAACAAAAAATGAACAAGGAATTTTTACATACCGCTTGCATTAAACTGTTTATTTCTGAATCCTTAAGTTTGGAACCAACTTTTTCCAACCCTTTTTTCAGTTCCTCCACCGTTATATGTCCACTGTTATCTGCATCTATCATTTTGAACATTTGCTTCAATCCTGCAATTTCCTCTCCAGACAGATTTTCAGCAATAACCTAAACATAACAGCTGTACTTGGTCAAGCATAACAATAACAATACTGCTAGTATTATTTGATAACACTAACATGCAAGGATATCCTTTTTCTACTTTTCATTTAAAATCACTTGGAGAAATGGAGAATTACTAGAAGATAGCCCTGCCACTTTCCATTTGGAAAAGATATAGTTCTCTCATTGTTTCTAGTCGAGATTCTCTATTGTCAAAATAAAGAAATACTGCTACAGTACTAAGACCGGTGATCAAACTTGTCAAGAAAAGAAACAACTTACTCTGATTGCTATCTTCTTTAATTTATTCATTGCAGAAAATTGATTGAGACGAGAAAGAACAGCAGAATCAAGAGGCTTATCAGGAGCAACTCCACCAATGCGGACCCATGGATGACCTGAAATAGACGATAAACAGTTTCACTTTCAAGAAAGAGAGAATCCAAATGAACTCTTAATCAGATGTAAAGATGGACAAATGGATTTCTTCAGACGCCTGACGAGTCAACTTCGCATTTCTATCAATTTATGAATGCTTTTACAATTACATTTTTCTATATATGTCATAGTCTCTGTTAAGCGATCCATCAAAGAAGCTCAAATAAAAGGTCAGAATCTCTGTTAACCTATCCATCACAAAAGCTCAAAGTAGAAGGCAAGAATCTCTCATATTTCACAATTTCTTAACCAATGATACAGATACGGTTTTTAGGAGCATAGGATTTCTACTAATGTGTCTCAACCTGTCAACAATTTGGGCAAAAATCCACACTAAAAAACAAAGTTTCTCAAACGTTAGCTTGAGACGAATTGCTCTTTCAGTCCATCATTCTTCTTCCTTTAAGTGAACTTATGCTTTGATGTTCATTAACTCACTCTAGTTTTCATGCAAGTCGCCTATATCTTTCTCGCAGTACAGTGGATACTACAATGAGGAAAAGCTACTAAGCTGTAACTGCTGTCAAGTTCCTAAAGGATTGGACTTGGATCTTACAGAGAACTTCATGAGCTGTCAGCCGCTTTTTGGGATCTCTCACAAGCATTTTTCTGACTAGATCTTTGGCACTTTCAGATACAGTTGGCCAAGGTTCGGATGCTAAGTCAAGTTCCCCTTTCACAATCTGTTCAAAAATTCCTCGCTCCGTTTCTGATGGAAAAACATCAACGTGCATTAGGCATCATAGTCAATATCATGATCTTAGCATTATAGAAACAAAATCTCACCATCCCAAAATGGAGGCACGCCACTAAGAAGTATATAAATAATTACTCCAGCACTCCAAATATCACATTCTTGACCATAACGCTTCCGCAGGACTTCTGGTGCTACATAGTAAGGGCTTCCAACCACATCCGTGAAGGTTTCACCTGGTGCAAAATTAGAACTTAACTAAAAACTCTATTTACGTATGTGTCTATTGGATCTAACAAATATGTGGGGGTAGCTAATGACACATGAATTTGAGTTCCACATTTATTATATGTACCTGGTCTAAAGAAGACAGATAAGCCAAAGTCGATGGTCTTCAATGAGGATTCCTCTTTCTCATTGACAAAAAGGAAGTTCTCAGGTTTGAGGTCCCTATGCATAACACCGAGTGAATGGCAGGCTTCGACAACACCCACTATTACTCTTGCAAGTTCAGCAGCTTTCTTCTCTGTGTAATGCCCCCTCTTTATAATCCTATCGAATAGTTCCCCACCAGTGCAAAGCTCCATTACAACATGAACAGCAACAGCATCCTCATAAGCCCCAACAATCTGTACAACACTAGGGTGGCCTGCCAAGTGGTGCATTATCTGAACCTCCCTCCTTACATCCTCCACATCTTCTTCAGTTGTCAACTTCCTTTTAGCAATTGACTTACATGCAAATTCCTTTCCTTGAGCTTTGTCCACACATAAAAAGGTTGTCCCGAATTGCCCTTGTCCTAATTTCCTTCCTAATGTATAAATTTCTTTCAGATTGCCGGTTTTCCGTCCCAAAACAGTACCAACTTGGAGGCCTACACTCATTGCTCTCTTCAGATTACTAGACTTGTTTCTTTTCACATCCTTGTCATCGTCTTTTTGGGAATTTCTTGATTTGTCATCCTGATCTCCAGGTATCTGAAGATGTGGAGGAGGGGTGTTCTGAATATTATTAGAATCAGAGTTTTTTCCATCCGTCTTTGATGAATCTGCTGAATCTTTGTTCAAAGTGGGTCCCGAGCCTCTATTCCCCATCAAAACATATATATACAGAACTCAGAGAATCAAAATCTCAACCTTTCTCCAACATAATTATCCAGACTTGTTTCTGTTCGTATCATGATCAACAATGTACAACGAAAAATCTGAATGATCCAACTGGTTCAATGAATATAAAAATTGCAACGGGGGGGGGGGGGGGGGGGGGGGGGGGGGGGAAAACAAAT
>JAOTQJ010000002.1:16875928-16899077 GCA_025642045.1 Solanum sejunctum | reverse complement strand
GGGGGAGAGGAGGAGGAAAATCAAAGATGTCTGAATCAATTGGTGCTTTAAAAGGTGATGATTTGCAGTGTGCATACAAAGCTTCGTTATGTGTAGTAAATAGATAATTACGGTTCACATGCTACCACCCAAAGAGAATTTTCGCTAATAATTAATTCAATTTCGATGCAAAAAAGGTGTGCAAATAAATTCTACTACTTATATTACGGGGTCTTTTGGCTACGAGTAATAAGTGTACTTACGAAGACTACATCCTTTACTACTACATTTTTGAGTATTAATTGCTAGCTCCTCTTTTGTTGGCAGTTACATTTGTAGGCTCTTTTTCTAACAACTAGAAAGCGTGAAAAGGAAGGTAAGAACCAAACCACCCCACTTAGGTACACCATTTCTTGGTAGGAATGCTTTTACGGTTGATTATGATTATAATAAAGTGATATTTCATATTCACAAGACAAATTCATAAATTCATTTCATGTTTGAGCAAAAACTTGAAATGATTAACAGGAATAAACTAATCTTGTCTAATTAAATCCTAATATAAATATCAAATCCGAAATCTTTCAAATAAAATTCGTCCTCACCAAGAAAGATATGATACCAATACAAGCTCCTAACCTATCGTGACTTGAAAGGCTTACAAGCAAAAGAATTACACAACCTCGTATAGTTGTATTCACCACACCACTCCACAATAACATGGAAAGAAAAATAAACAATGAAAAGAATTACATCACAGGCTAAACTTGCTTGAATTTGGCACAGACAATCTGCAATCTGCATACCGGATCCCAATTTCTAAATGTGCAAGGAAATAGTTATTGGAGTCCCAAGTTATTTGACAATAGGGAACTTAGCAACTCCAACATACATTCATATATGATCTAGGCAACAATAGAAGGATCCTGCAAGACGGAACTTCAGTTTCAGTATTTCAGTAGAACTAGCTTCAAACATGCAAACAAAAAGAGAATGAAGAAAAAGAAAGAAATGGCAGAGGGCTGGGGGAACACTTTGCCATCCAACATAGTGCAACTCTTCAGGATTGCTTTTTGTGAGAATATTATTTTAAATTGTTACACTTATGATAGAGATTCCTACCAAGAAGTAGTATTTAGGTTGTCTAAGAAATGTGCTCCAGTAAACTTAAAGATACATACGGGAGAAAGATAAATGAGGAAAAACATACCTTTGCTGTCAAATTTGACAATGCAAACTTCCACTTTTCTCTCGTTTTTGTACCAGCAACTTGCCCTGCTTTAGCTACTTTAGTAAAAGCACCATTCAGCCAGGCAGCTCCAGCATTAACATACCTGATCAGCAAGATAATAGAAATGTGGAGCCTTAGTAATATAATAACAAGAATACATTGTGCTTGCTTGCTAGAGTACAAGTGCTTAAACCAAAGTGAGTGGCCAAACACGTTTCTTAAACCAAGGTAGTTCTCCCCCTCATCCCATCTTTACTTGGGAGATGCACTATACTTGGTCTCTGTCCGTTTATTGAGGAAAAGGCACAATGGACGGAAGTGAGTGGTCATACGCATTACAAGATGTTCATTAGAAAAGATCACATAAAGCTTTTGCCACCTCAAAATACTTGAGCTTTTGAACTCCAATCCTTCTTCAGCAAGGAGGAACAACATGCCTAATTTCCAACTTCAACTTAAGTGGATTAGTAACTCAAGCAATGCAAAACCAAAAAGTTGAAGAAGTCATTTTATTTATCCAATGGGAAGCTAATGATTATGGTAGCAGGCCACAATTTAAGAATTGTTTGAGATGTTGTGAGGCCACATACTAGATATTGCATAAAACATAGCAGTAAACAGCGTGAGGAAACTAGAAAATACTTTTAAAATAATGATTAAATGCCCAATGCTCTCTCAGATGTCAAATCAACCAAGTCATTCTGTTCAACATTGCAATCCAATTCGGCTGTTCAATAAGAAAAAAACATTCAAAGGCCAAATTCTCTCTCAGAAGTCCAATCAACAAGACACATTCTACGCAATGCTGATGATAAAGCAATCCAATTCAGATGTTCATTAAGGCGTAAATCTGACTACAGAAGGGAAATGATAAAGAGGCAAAGAATGGAATGTAAAAAGACTCTATTTTCTTTTTTTTTGACAAAGGTAACAAGTTTGTATATAAATCTTCAGCATTAAGGCTGGAATCCCAAAAATTTACATCACATAGTTACATACAACTGAGTAGGCTCAGCAACCCCCCCAAAAAAGAGAAAAACTATCTCAGGTCCTATTTCATTTTACAAGGATCCTAGAATGTCTACAATTTCTACAGGATCATCTATATACTAGCAAAAAGTGTTACGGTCCATTTTAATCTTATGTAGAGGACTGCTAATACTTTCAAAACATCTTGAATGTTTCGATCAGAATGTTGCAAGGGAAGGAAAATATATGCTATTCCCTTCTCTCAGTTTAAATAAGTGACACCAAGGAGAAAACTGGTCATCCTTTTCCTTTCTTTCCTCTTCTTTTAATCAATCAAACAAGAGTAGAGAACGTCAAAACTTTCCCTTCCTTTCTATTCTTCAAGGTATAGGGTAAATTCAGCTCATATAGCCACTTAACAACAGCATACAAGATTCTCTCAGGAGATTATCTCAATAGATAGAAGCAGACACAGAGACAAAAGAGAGCGGTAATATACTCTAGAAATCCTAAGAACCAACTGCAGCAACAAGTACAGAAAAACTTGCATTGTTAAAAAGAAGACTTGAATCACATAGACATTTTAAAGAATCCAGACCTGCTTGATTTGACTGCTGATCCTGTATCATTCAATTTCCGTTCTGCTGCCATAACTGCAGCCATCGTTTTATCTGACACTTGAAGCCTTTGATCAACAGATTTAACTTTCTCATTTACAGCAGAAATTCCAACCGTAAGCTTTTCTGTTAGCCCAACTCTTCGGTCAAAGGAAATGACTCTGGCAGAGGCAGTGGCTCTTAATTGATGTTTCTCATCGAATGCCTTGGCTTTATTCATTGCATCTTGTCTGATAGCTGAACCTTTTGCCAACACATTTGAGACAACATTTTGGGCTTTACTGATATATACTTTCCCGTTCAACCTTCCATTGCTAGAAGAAGTAGGTTTGGCCTGCCAAAGGAGACTAGTGATCTAAGAGATTATAAAAATAATGCATAAAGTCGAAAAGAGCCAAGAATAAGTACACAGTAGAAAACAAATATATGCCTGCAAAGTACATCTGAAGTGCAAATCACAGTACATGAATCCTACACCACAAAAATACTTCCATATCTAAAAGCTCTCTATAGAGACAGTAGGAGAATAGTTTTTATGTTTTTTTGGACAAAAGATGCCCAACTTTTTAATAATTCGAAGGAAGAATTATCACCAACTTTACTATACTACCTCAGCAAGCGGAGAAGAACTTTCTCCAGCCACATTCACAGCATTATCAACTATCCTGACTTCCTGGAGCAATAAGTAGACTACATGAATTGTCAATATAGATATTCCTAAATTATTATGTTTCATAACCAATTTTGCAATTATATGAAAAGAGATAACACTTCCAAACTTGCCTGAGTCGCAGACGATGGAACATAGTCTTCTGCCTGAGTAATATTTACAATCTGATCCACTATGGTTGCTCCCTGCAAAATGAGTAGAATCAGAAGAGTATTTCCCGCAAACAAACAATTAAAGAAAGCAGTAGCAGTGAGTATACAAAAAAACATTTTCCATGCGCTTTATTATTCTTCAAACAACAATGGCATATCAAAATTTTGATGTACTATAGTAATTTGAAGTTAGGAGCACCATTTGTTCATTCTCTGTATTGAATAACTCCAGCAATTTCGGAACATTGTCAAGTTTGCATCATCAGTCACTGGCCAAAAGCTACAAGCAGATTAGGGGAGGATGTAATATATATAGACACATTATATTTCATCAGGATTTAATAAAAGATTTATTATATTATCAGGTTATCTAAAACCCAAAAATATACAGGTAATGGTTGGAAAATTTATTTAACTCTTCCATTCCCAAAAGAAGTGCTGAGAAATACATGCTGTATAGTTCAGCCTATATTTCATGTTTAAAAGCAAAAGCTACCTGTACTTTTTCTCCATCAGACAAACGATTAGCAAAAGAAAATAGAATCTTAAATTTATTTCCTGGTTCCTACACCTCCTTAAATTATTTTTTATATAACTCCAATATACCGTCTTCCTGTAATGCTGCTAAATCATTTACTGCACCAACATAAAAAGGATTTAATACTTGTTTTGACCAAAATTGTCCTCTCTGTGTAGTTTAACAGGTCATAGCATGTTCGTTTACGCTTTCCCTGAGCTACAAACAAATATAATCTCAAGCAAATACAATCATAAAGAGTTACTTGTAGCTGATTATGTAATTCTAGACCAGAGTGCATAGGATGTAGGAATAGCTTTAATGCTATTATGCATAATATGGACTAGAAGTTAGAAATACTGTGAAAAGAAGGAAATTTACCGACAACAGCAAAGCAATTTCAAGCGCTTTCGGATCTTTAAATGTAACGAAGGCAGTCTTGGATTGTCCTTGTTCACTGCACCCCGCACCAAAATCAGTGAATAAAAGGCAACAATTAAGCTCAAATACCATCACAGAAAAGGTGAAGCTACTGACCGCCGAATCTCAATGTGCTCAATCTCGCCGGAAAAGGAGAAGAACTCGCGAACCTCTCTCTCGGCTGCCAGATCTGATACATTACCTACTCGTACTGTTCTAACCTCCTAAAAGTACATACAGCCCAAAAAAGAAAATCAACTCACAGAGATAAGAGTAAAAGAAGAACAAAATTGAAAATCCCGCCATGAAAATGGAGAACTCACCTGCATTATTGTGTTTAAAATCTCTCTCTCTCTCAGCTTCTCGTTGCGTTTTGCTTCGAGGCAGAGGAGAAGATATAATGCAGTAATAATAAATATGATGAAGTGAAAGAAGAATGTGACAGCGGAGAATGTAACTGTTGTAGTTGTATTTCGAAGAGAATTCATGAAAATGCCTTACTTTTTCCCTAAAATATCGGCTTTGACATTCAGCACTCTCGCTTTGCTAATTATTGAAGACTCCAATGTTGACTGTATTATGATTATGTAGGATTTTGGATCAAATTAAAATTAAGTCCCCATCTTTTGCTTTTCCTTCACATTTTCTCCCTCTCTTAATCCAATCTAATGCATTGGTCCAGTTTGATTCGATTTTAGTATTATTGGTTCAGTTTGATTATATGAATTATTGGTTTAGTTCAATTTTATGTATTATTGATTTGATTTATCAGTTTTTTATTTTTAAACATATTAAATTAATAATAAAAATATTTTATCGATTTTCAGTTTGTCGATTTTCGTTCCTTAACGGTTTGACTTTCGATTACCTAATAAAAAAATACTCTAAAATAAATATATGACTTCTCTAACAATTTGACATAATACGATGAGGTACAGTAAAACAAATAAAATAATTAAGCACCTAAACTTAATAATATACAATATTTGACCTCAAGTTCTAATTTATTTTCCAACAAAAGGATTATGCACTGGAAACTAAGCAAATAAATAACTTATGAGTATCGATTTAGTATCAAATGATGTTAAATTATTAATATTTAATATTTATGGGGATAAAGTAATAAATTATCATAGTGTTAATTGGTTATTGTTTTACTCAATAACCCAGTACTAAAAATCAAAACTGAAGTAATAACTTGATTTTTTTTTTTGTAAAATCATAAAAAGTTTGTTAAGCCAATAACCCGATAATAATAAATTAATAATATTTTTTTAGTTCAATTTATTGATCGATTTGATTTTTGTACGCTCCTAATCAACGTGATTTGTTCCTTCTCTTTTTAAATTTTTAAAGAGATAAAAGACAAGATTGTTATCCTAATCTCTATCGAGGCTTTTACAAAAATTCAAAAGCTATTAATTCATGTCCTCACATAAACTTTCATGTAATAATCATGCCAAAACATGTGTTTAAAAAGGTAAGACAGAGGGGTATATATGTTTAATACTCTTCAGTAGTAATATTTAATATTTAACAAGGATGATAAAAGCTGGCATTGGCAGGCCCAAATCTTCTTTTCTTATTTTTGTCAATGTCCCTTTCTGAGTTGGACTATATGAGGCCTCTTTCGGCCTCTCTGTCCTTTCTTTGCCGTGCCATGAGACTTGCCACTTTTTCTTTGATACCATGTAAATATATTGCAAGAAACTTGAACAGTTTAATTAACATGTATGACATCCATTTTTCTAATTAATTTTCTTTAAATCAATGTTTCAAGGGCAACTATGAGCCCCCATTTGATTTATCTGAAAAAAATAACTTTTAAAAAGTACTTTAGAAGTACTTTTTAAAGTGATAAAATCTATTTAAAAAATAAATAATTATGTGTTTAAATAAAAGTGTTATAGCTAAAAAAAAGTTATTGATATATTTGGTACATAAGTGCTATTAAGCACTTTTTTAATTAAAAATGTTTGAAGTACCCTTCAAGCTGCTAACATTATAAAAACTGATTACTTTAAGATTTTTTTGTCTAAAAATAAGTAAAGTAAAATAAATTTATATTTTAATTCATCAATATCATTATTTAAGTAAATTTGATATATACAATTTAATTTTAATCTTTAAAATATTTAATTTGGATAGATAACATGAAACTTTTAAGATGTCTTTTTTTCATAATCGAAATTGAAACATGAATGAGATATTCAATTGCCAAAATATAGCAATTATTCCAATTTTCTGTTGCCCTCTCAAGAAATTTTCAACATTTAACCAACAAATAATATTTATTCTTTCTAATGACATGTACATCGCTTCTTGTTTCACATAAGGAATTTAAGATATTTTTTTATTACATTAATAATAATAATATCTATTTATCATTCATGTATTTCTCTAACTATCATAAATTATTTATTAAAAAATAATAAAAGAAGGACATTGTTGGGCGAACAACAAAAGAGTGTTGGATTGTGGTTTGAATTGAAATAATGAGAAGGGAGAAAGTAGTTAGAGTTATTTTAGTTAAGTATATTTTTGGGAATATGAAAAAATATTTAAAGTAAAAAGGTAATTTTTTTGGTCAAGCTATGATAACTTTTAAGCTAAAAAATAAAAAACTGAGGGATGTTATTTTTAACTTTTAACTTATTTTAAGTAAATTTTACCTTTTTTAAGTTGTTTTAAAAATTGTCAAACACTTCTACAGCTATGCCAAACGGGCTCTATATATATTTTCCCTATCCAAATAAATGATGTTTTACTCTTTGTAATTAATTATTTTTAGTGTATGTTTTCAAATATTTAAATCATTTTTAACTCACAAAATTATACATATTATATAAACAGAAAACAATAATTGGGTTAATTTCGACTCTCGTGTGCATGAGAAATTGCATAGAATAGTAACACGGAAAATTCGATGAAAATATTGAAATATATTACGAACTTTTTAATTCTCATTGTACCACACTCTTAATGGTAATATTCTTATTCATGTTATATAAATAAAAGGAATTTAAATTATATTAGTCTTTAATAATAGTAAACCTATAAATGTAGTAAGCAAATCCGAAGAGAGTAGAAACTACAACCATGATAATGGCAACACTCACGGCCACCTTTTTGAATTTCCTGAATCTTTTATTTGAAGTAGTTGTTGGTTCATATTTTTCATTGAAACTTTCATTAGTATTCTCAGCTGTAACTTTTTTTGGCAGTATAATTTTGAGAACACCCTTCTCAAATTTGGCCTTTACCTCATCGATGTTATGATCCTTCCCTACTTGAATCTCTTTGAAAAAGCTTAATCTTGTTTGATTTACTTGACGATCTCCAGAAATCCTTAGAATTCCACAATTGCTAACTTGTACCTTCAATCCTTCTTTATCCTTGAATTCTTGAATGCCAAGAAAAGTAAATGATTATATTTTGTAATAGTATTTTTAGGAGTTTTATTAATACTTTTAAGCTATTAAATAATAGTAGTATAGTTTTATTAATTACCTGGGAGATGGACCAAGAGCAGATCAAGTCCTCCTTGATGCTGCCATTCATAAGATGGCTCAAAATGACCTTCTACTGATCCAGCTAATTTGTTTTTCATCAAGTGTATTTCTTCTGAATTACTAGTAATTTTATATCTTTATGCTTCTAACCAATGGCATTGTTTCAAGTAGTGCTACTCTTATATAATGGACAAAGATTATTTTTTTGTAAGAAGAAAAAAATGATTCCTTTCGTGGTTTTGATGGTTTTCGATTTGATTTACTTTAAGTTGTGGTTTCCCTAGATTCTTGTTTAGAGCACATGATGATTTCTTTTTTGCAAGGCAATGAAAAATTCCATAATCACTTGCTTTGTCCTTTAAGAAGCTTAATAGCTCAATTGGTTGGTTAACTGAACTCCAATCTTATGAATAAAGGTTCAATTTTTTATATTGTAATTTCGTTTCTATTTTTTTAAAAAAGAAAAACTAGATGAAAAACCCAACACATATATTTTGCTATTTTCACATCGATGAGAGTATACCGCCCGACATTCAACAAGGTCATTTCACGAGAATCATTCACACAAATGACTCTATTTGGGTGGAGTAATTTTTAATTTTTATTATAATTTTGATCGTTTTAAGTTTTTTATCTTTATTATTTTAAGTAAAAAAAATATATTGATCAGAAATATCACTGACTTTGATAATGAATAATTATTTTATTCGAAATAAATTTATATTTTTATATTATAATATACGATAATTTATGTTGCGAGCATTATGAATTAACATTAGAGACATTGAATTTGATGGCATTAGAGGTAATTTTATTAATGGAGTGGTTAATAATTATTTTAGTCATCTCACTTGATGATGGAAGTTCACTTATTTTCAACTCAAAAAAGAGTTTCAACTCGAAAAACAAAGAGATATAATTCTTTTAAACAAATTAGGACATAACAAAGGAAAACTAATTTTCCTCCAATTGTGTTCATAGGTTGAATCAGAGTGAACAATCCTATTACTTTAGGTTTTAGATCATACTTCTTATAAAAAACGTGCTGAAAATCTTTCATAAAAATTCAAATCAACCAAGTAAGAAGCAATCTATCCTTTCGTGGTTAAAGAATAGACCATATCCTCACAGATTAAGATTAATGAATTTTAATTCTTAATGTTAAATTATATTTTTTTAAAAAAATATTCTTTAATATAATGTTAACGACATTCTAATTTTACACAAATTTACTTATTATTTTGTGTGGTTTTGTAAAACATCTCAGACTAAATAGTACAATTTTGATATAAATTTTTTTGATCAAACATAAAATAAATTTCTGTACAACGTGTGTATAAATATCTTTACAAAATAATATCCAAGATAAATAACTCTCCAAAGACACATACTTTAGACACCTAAATAGAAAAAAAAAAAAAAAGCTCTCCGGTAACAAGTGACATCTCCTCTGCCCCCATTCCCACAATGCCGCCCAAAGCTTCCTCCGCGCGGTGGGGCCGCACCAGATCGACCGCCAGAAAATCATCTCTCGAAGTAACCAAATCCACCGTCCAGAAATCTTCTCCGCCTCCATCCACCTCCACCGTCGTGACCAATTCCCCCCCGCCTGAAAAAGATAATCAATTGTCTCCCTCGATGACCAACTCTACAAGTTCTAAAATCAGTGAGAATCCGGAGCAATCCCTGAGCTCCCAACTTCCAGAAACAAACACTGGAGAAACCGGAGTTAAGTTGAATGAAGCTGACCAAGGCACACCGCCCAAAACAGTGGAAATTGAAGCTGCTGGGGAGCAGAAAGTAGGGCAGAGTGGCAAGAAAAAAATGGTGAAAAAGACGGTAAAGATTGTCAAAAAGATTGTCAAGAAGAAAGTGCCCAAATCGGTTGCAAACATCAGTGGAAAGACCGAGGAATCAGAAGAAGTCAGGGAAAGTGCTAACGCTGAAACTGTTTTGGATTCATTGGATGTTGAAAAAGCTAGCCCTCGAGGCACAATCGAACCAGAAACTGTATATTTAGAGCCTAGTAGTGCTGCTACAGTTGGTGAGGGTGGTGACCCGGAAAAGGGCAATTCTCAACCAATAGAAGTTGAGAAAGGTACTATTACTGCTGAGCATGAGCTTATGTTTGTAAAAGATGGAATGAGGAACTGTGAGCTTATGTTTGTAAAGGATGGAATGAGGAACTGTGAGTTTAGTGCAACTAAAGATATGTTAGAGCTTCCAATGTCGGAATCAAAAGATGCAAAGGACAATATAGGTTCCCTTGAGGCAGGAAATATAGTTCTTGATTCAGGAAAAACTAATCTCCATCCAGTAAAGCTTGTCCAGAAGATTGTAAAGAAGAAAGTGCCTAAATCTGTTGCAAAAAAAAGTAGAAAGACTGAGGAATCAGAGAAAGAGAGGGAAAATGCAGACACAGAAACTGTTTTGGATTCATTCCATGTTGAAAAAGCTAACTCTGGAGGCACAATTGAACCAGAAGCTGTATATTTAGAGCCTATTAGTGCTGCTACAGTTGGTGAGGGTGGTGACTTGGAGAAGGGCAATTCTCATCCAATAGAAGTTGAGAAAGGTACTATTGCTGCTGAGGGCATCTTAGAAAAAGATAGAGTGAGGGACTCTGAGGTTAGTGTAAATGAAGCTAAATTAGAGCTTCCCATATCAGAATACAAAGATGCGAAGGACAATATAGCTTCCCTTGAGGTAGGAAACATATTACTTGATTCGGAAAAAGGTAGTCTTCATTCGAAGATTGTCAAGAAGATAGTGAAGAAGAAAGTTCCCAAACTTGTTGCCAGGAAAAGTGGAAAAAAGGAAGAATTGGTGAAAGGTAGCAAAAATGGGGATGCAAAAACTCTGTTGGATTCAGCAGGTGTTGGAAAATCTAAAACAAGTCCTCCAGAAACTGAAAACCTAGAATCTTGTAAGGATGTTTCAGCTGAAAATGTGAAGTCAAAGAAACACAGTTTAAATCCAATGGAAATTGAAAAGGCTACTAGTATCAGTGAGTTTGGTGAAACTAAAAGTACATTAGAGCCTTCCATTTTGGAATGCAAAGATACTAATATTGTTGAGAATGATAATATGGGGTCTCTTGAAACGCTACCTGTAGTTCTTGATTCAGAAAAAGGTAATCTTAACGTTTCTACTTGTTCTAATGTGGTTTCAAGTAAGGATCAAGATTTGGTTCAGTTGGAAAAGGAAGCTTACAGTCACGGCGGGGAGGAAACAAAGGAAGCTGTGGATACTAGTCTGAGGTTGAATGAAGGAATTCTATTGAGTGGGGAAATGGAGGCATTAGAGCGGAAAAAGAGGCGGAGGACAGAGATTTTCATTGGGGGATTAGACAAGGAGTCAAAGGAGGAGGATATCAGAAGAATCTTTGGTGAGGTTGGTGAGGTTGTGGATGTAAGATTGCTAATAAATCGTGAAACAGGAAAGAACAAGGGGTTTGCTTTCGTCCGGTATGCTTCTGCCACTGATGCAAAGAAGGCTGTAGAAAGATATTCTAAAGTTGAGGTAATGTCATTTGGAATTGCTATCTGTAGTCTTCTAATTAGAACAAAGTTTGTTTAGGTAGTGCAGTTAGTTGGTTGGCTGTTTGTCTATACGTACAGCTAATAATTCAAGTATGTGGCTAGATTCATATTTTTTTAAGGACAGACTATCAATTTACTGGATCCTATAGAACAGTCTAAGTTTTAATTGAACTTATGTGTGTTTATCAAAACAAAGTGCTGGAAGCTTATGAAACAAATTTGCATACTCTAATACAGGTTAGAAATAGGTCTATGATTTTGGAAAGTAGGTTATTTGAACTTATTTGGATATCTAGCTTTAAATGGATAAGGCTGCTAATATGCTCTTTTTTTTCTTGTCAATAAGTGGTATGGTTAACAATTCTTACTATTTGCTTTATGTAAACTGTACAAGTAATATAAACACTATGGTTTGAGGAATAATCTTGCTGCTGGGGTGTATTCTTCATACAATTTTCATATTACACCCAGAATTAAGGCATAGAGGATAATATATTTTAGTTAGTCTTGTTGGATAGATAGTTACAGTTTCTCTCTAAGCTGTTGTATGCAATGGACTAATGCATTTATTTGATTTTGAAAACTAGATATCTGGGAAGCAATGTGGTGTATCCCTTGTTGAGGGTAATGACACAATATACCTTGGTAATATCGACAAGAAATGGAAGACTGAAGATGTAAGCTTTACTGTTTGCTGCTGATTATTGTAATTCCTCTGGGTTAAATAACTTCTGAAGAGTTTATTTCTTGACAGGTGATTGATCTACTGAAGAAGGCTGGAGTTGAAAATATCGATAAGGTCACAGTTATGGCTAATCCTAACAACATCGAGCAGAATCGAGGGTTTGCATTTGTTGAACTTGAAACAAGTAAAGAAGCTCAGATTGCTTTCAGTAAACTCCAAAAGAAGGATGCTTTTGGAAAAAACATGAAGGTAAAAGTTGCATGGGCACAGCCTTTAATTGAGCCAAATGAAGAAGAAATGCAAAAGGTCAGTTGATGATGGAAGGTTTTGGAATTAATGCATTTTTGCTTATTGAGTTGTTTACTGAAGTAAATGCTAGGCAATGCATGAGAGAAGCAGCCTCAATTTTCTATATTTTGTTTCTTTTTCTTTCCCCTGTCTTTAAAGACTAACAATCTTTATCTAATATAGAACTTTTATTTGATTAAATACTTAATTCCTTTACTTTTGTGAAGGTTAAATCAGTTTATGCTGAATATTTACCTTCCTCATGGATTGAAGAAAAAGTGCGAGACTACTTTGGCAAATTTGGTGAAATTGAGAGTGTTGTTCTTGCAAAAGACCTTCCTTCCTCAAGGAGAAAAGATTTTGCCTTTGTCAATTATGTAAGCCGTGAGTCTGCTCTTGCGTGCATTGAAGCATTCAGTCATGAGCCAGCTAATGACGGTGGATCCAAGGTTTCCCATTGTTTATATAATTGACCATTAAGTTGTTGGAAAAATTGTTTTGCTTATGATTATTCTTCAATGTTGATTATATTTTAGGTAAGCATGAAGGTATCTCTTGCTAAACCCATGCCAAAGAGTAAGCAAACTAAACGTGTAACTCTTTCTACTAGAAGGGAACCTCGTGAAGAGAAGAAAATACAGGACCAGTGTGAGTTTTTTGAAACCTATATCTGTCAATTTGATGATAGTTTAGTATAAAATTGTTTGCTTTGTTGCATAAAACTGGGCTTGATTACTACCTTTCAGATCAGATAAACAATTTTCAATTCATTAATTAAAGCTAAAATTGCCCGTACACTGAAGTATACCAAAAGTCTACCGAACCTACAAATGATATGGTTCTCAAAGAAAAAGCCCCCAATCCTCTTTACATCTTGGGACTACGATGGTGCACCAAAAATAAATAAGGGATCGGAGACTACTGCTCAACTGCCTAAAACTCATTTCTACCCCTTCAAAAGCCCTTCTATTTCTCTCTCTAAATGATCCTCAGCTGACCCAAATGAACAACTTTTCATGCTGTGCTCTTTCTCCCTTGATTACTACGTCAAGTAGATTGGAATTTAAACATGTTTATGAGATACCAATTAATGAAAAGGGAAAACTACACAAACTAGACCCATTAGGCAAAGAATTGGGTTCTTTTTTAAGAAATAATAAAAGAATTATTCAAAGCAAATTATTTGTTGAACTCTAAATTGGTAGAAAATATATTCTTTGTGATACTCTGTTGGTATATTGATACCAGATATAGGATTGAGCTTAATCCTGTGTGATACTCCATATGTGCAAGTATCGTATACAATTGGACTCTTTTTTGAAGAAATAATTAGAAAACAATTAAGAGAAAATTATTAAAGTCACATTCTTATTTATGAAACTCTAAATAAAATGTATTTTGTGTGATACTATGTCGGTGTATTGATATCATATAGGAATGTGTTTAGTTCTCTATGATGCTCCGTCGATATATTGATACTGTATTAGTATCATATAGGAGGGGGTATAATTGTAATTAATTAGGGTGGGCATAAAATGCAATGGGGTACATGGATGTAAATAGTTTTCCCTAAAGAAAATACATATTTTCTACTTAGATAATTACTAGCATTCTAAATTGCTACCTCTCTAACCTATAAATTTCAACTGGCAAAAGTGGATAAGACACCCTTGTTTATTAAGATTATGACATTTGAATCTTCATAAACGTTTGAATATTAACATGTTATATGAAGGGATGAATATTAAATAATTAAGATCATTTATTTTTTCAACAATTGAATGTATAAAGTGTATCTTTATTGGAAGTTCATGAATGTAAAATTGGAAAGAAAGAACCCGTTTATCTAATACTATATCAACAAAATGTAAGAAAGATAAGGTGTTAGGGTGGTCGGTGGTAGTGATGGATGGTTGTGCGAAATGGCGGTGGGTTAGTTGGGTGATTGTCGTGGTTCTGGGTGGTAGCTAATGGTGATACTGGTTGATAATAGTGGTTAACATTGGTGGTTGTTAGTGTCAATCGGTATAGTTGCGGATGATGTGTTAGCGATTGATAGCGGTGGTTGGCGATATGCGGATGGCATGGTGGTGGTGGCTGTGTTGATGATTGTAAACTGTGTGCTAGTGACAGATGCGACTGACTCTGGTGATTAGAATAGTGATATGTGTGTTAATTGTAAATGGTAGCTAGTGGCAATGGCAATTGACTGTAGAGGGCGGCATCAACAGTGCATAGTGATAAAAGTGGATGGATAGTGATGAAGTACGTTCTTTGCATAAATCCTTGCATCACTAGGATCCTAATAATATCAAGTTCTTTTATAAGTCTTGATGATTCAGATCTATTTAAAGTCATTAAGTGGTTATAAAGGAAAAAAATGCACTTAGTGATTGAGTTTTGAATGATTATCATTTAGACATAAAAAATGAGGCCCAAGTAAATGAAACATAACGATATTCCTTTTTCCTCAATATAATCTTTTCTTTTCCTGACGAAAGATCCTTTAACTTGTTGTGTGTCCTTTAACCAAATATGTTGTCTAGAGTTAAGTATCTTGTTGCAGTAATTAAGCCCATTAAAACATTATTGCAATAAGTGAATATGTCAAATTGGTCTCTAACAAAGTAGTACCAGTTAAAAGAAATTGGAGGAAACTAACATAAGAAACTGAATGTAGTTAAATTTAAGATGATGCAAGTATAAATGCAGGCTTTTTGGTGCTTGTGCCAATTCTTTTACTGAAAGAGGTTGCTTCCAAGAAAAAAAGATACCTAGAGTAAATTAGTTGTCTCTTGGTAGCAGTCATGAGTCTCACTCTCATCTCTACTGAGTAATTCCTTTATTTTGGTTATAGCCATCTTGAAGAGGCATGAACCCAGCAAAAAGGCAAATTATTTGAGAAGATATGATGAGGGTCATAGAGTCGATGGAGGATCTTCTACAACCAATGAACTTCTGCACCTCTTGAGACAACAAGGACCAGCTCATCAGCTTCATTCTGATTTGAACACGGGTAATTTCAGATATTTCACTTCTAGATTTTTCTCTTTTGCCACATGTCACTAGACATAATTTGTTGGCGTAGCTTTCCATTTTAAATGTTCTGGAAGTTCTAACGTGCTTTAATTTTTTTTAAATAAGCTAAAGGTTAGTGTAATGTAATTGTTCATGCACTTTCGTATAATGACCTCCTAAACTCATTGCCTTTTTGATAATTAAGGGAATAGAAAGATGCTTAGAGTAGAAAGGCATGTTAGGCTAAAAGAAAAGGTCCGAAAATCATAAAATCTGCAATATGTCATCAGCAAGGGACCATGTTACAGCTCAGTGCCAAGACATCTCATGAACAAGGATTTTTATTCCTAAATAGAGACCCCTAGGCTGGGAAACCCATCCAATCTTATCTTAGACAGGAAGTTTTTATTATACTTTTATCCCCTTATTTATTTGTCTTAGAAATTGGTTTAGCGATGTCGGTTAATGTCCATTAGTAGTTAAAGGTATTTGGTGAAGAGAATCAAAGGCTTCTCTAGTTCCTTTTGAAGTGAGAAAGTATCAATAAGTGAATTTCCTTGAAGGAAAAAACTCTAAAAGGAGGCCCTTTTTATTAATGGTATTTGGGTCATTTTGGGTATACCTACGCTAGTATTCTATTGCATGCTTGGTACCTTCCACCGACACAGGTACCGGATAACTTTGTCCACCAACACTTGCTATATGGATTATGGAAAGAAATCACCCAACTTTTTCTATTGGTGCTGGGATTTGAGTTTTAATCTCCCATGGTTTCGTGTACTTCATTGACCCATTGGGTCTTAAAAATGCACTCTAGAACCTCAGTTTTCTTTTAAAATGAAAGAAAGAAGGCAGGGAGCTTGAAAGTAGCGTCTAGTGCCTAGCAGTGTTATCAAAAGCAAAAAAAGCGCAAAAAAGTTCTAAGATTTGTTGGGGGTAGGGAGCTTTAATGAAAGAAGATTCCAAAGGAGAAAAAAATATAAATATATATGTTTAGCTCAAGAGTAATGATTATAAGCATACGACATATACCCAGCGAAATCTCACTAAGTAGGATCTGGGGAGGAACATATATGGACAATGAAATTGGAATTTTTCAATGATGAAGTGAGATATTAATTGTTTAGTGTCGCGGTATTGCCTCTTTAGAAGAGTCTCAATGGCAAGGAAAAGTATGTCTTAGTACCTTGATAATGATACTGAAGCGCATATTAAACGAAGCAAAGTGCTCAACACGTTTTGAGCCTCACTTCACTTAAGCATGCTTTAATCGTGCCTTTGACAACACTGGTGCCTAGTAGTGGGTCGTAGGCATTTAAATCCTGTAGCGAGAGGCAACTTAAGTGCTAAAGGGGCATGAGACAAGATTGCTGCCTTGTCAGGCTTTATGTTAGCCCCTTCACTGAATCACTTTGTCAATGCCTTTGATATCGAAAGCATGCTTGAACTGCACTGGAACCTTAAAGTAAGTCAGAGCACATGTTGGATGCTTTTCTAAACAAGTGAGCATGCTCTTGTACACACCCACTTTCAGCCTACAGGTTGGAGTTTGGGAGTCACCAAGGGAACAAAATATGACAGAACCATTGCACAATCATGGATAGGGGAGTTTGGGGGTTCTGTTACCTTGTAAGAAAAAAGAGATAAGAGGCTGTATATACCTTTTTATAGTTCTGATGCTTTCTACTTTGTTGTATATGTTTTATGTTTAATGGTTATTCATTGCCAGATCCCTGCACTTAGGATCCATCCCACTCCACCCCACCTCTTTTTCCCTTCCTGTTGTATCTAATTGATATCTGTCTTTTATTATTCTTGTCCAAGAATTCTCAGGTATTAACCATCAGTATTCGTTATCGGGAAGCAAGCGACCGTTTTCAGCTGTAGTAAGTCGTGAATTCGGTTGTATTTATGCTGCTTTTATCTCCTTATGTCGCTTCCACTTCTATCTAGACATATGTTTATCTCTGAGGCACCTTCCTTCTGCCTATGCAGGTAGATAACCCACATCGTATGGATTCCCGTGGAGTTTCTAGAGTGCAGTTAGAGAGCTCTTTCCCTACCGCAAATAGAAGGTTCATACCATTGTCTTTGCTAATGGACATCTTCTGCAATCATATAAAGTAGAATAATGTCTTGCAGATACTTTAGCTCAGTAATTTTGACCTTGTACTTTTTCTCATTTAGTATGTTGTCACATAGTCGTGGACCTCTTGGTGCACCGTCTTTTGCCTATTATAGCCAGATTGGCAGTGACCATTCATCAGGTGAGTTGATCCTGCAACTAGATGGTTCTTGAGATTATTTTTGACTCACAATAGTTTATGCCTTTATTGAGTATGCCGATTTTGGTCAAATTGTCTACTTTGGGTCTTATCAGGTTCAGTTTATGGGGTTGAAAGCTTTCCAAATTCCTTTCAGGTATAGAATGTTGAATATCTGTGGTCATTATTATGGTTCACTGTTTTGCATGGCAAAGATTCTGTTCATTGGAAGCCTCAATTATACCACATTCCATTTCGATTTTAAACTAGCATATTATACTCTAATATGTGCTACTGTTGTATGTTCTGCGCTTTTGAATTTAATGGCCTGAGAACTGTATGTTGCTTTAGATAATTCATTGTTTGATATTGCAAGTGGATAGTAGTATACGTTCCTATTCTAGAATCAAACCTGTTCTGGAATCGAACATTGCCATTGTGGACCAAATGCATCTTCTTTATATGGAAGTATGAACTGTGGGCTATATCCAAGTCCTCTGGAGAAGAAATAAGAGAGAGAAAACTTGTAGCATGCAATAGCTTTCCTTGGGAAAGATGGCATGTAAACAGACCAACACGAGACAATCTTTTAACTTCATTCTGCTCAATAACCTAGGATCTCTATAATGCTACCCGGTTAAGAAGTGGAAAGCTTGTTCCTAAATACTTCCTCTGTCCCATTTTATATGGTGCCCTTTCCTTTTTAGTATGTCCTAAAAAAAATGTCACCTTATTATAATTGGGAATATTTGAAGTTCAAAATTTCCCATGAAATGATTTATAACCATACTAATATTTAGATTTGTTTTGGAACAAGTTTTAAGATACTTTTTTTTAAACATCATGCCTAGTCAAATAGTGCCTCATAAAATGGGTCGGAGGGAATGGCAGATTATGTTTCTAAATATTTTCTCGTATTCCTGATTAGCATGTTTACTTTTGCATAGTTACTTCAAGTGGCTTATACAACCTGATTATTCACCATTTCACCTGCAAAAAGCTCTTAAGCTCAGAAACCGACTCCTCAGGGAAGTTCGTCTTGATGATACCTATTGGACACTTTGTTGCGCCTAAATAAGTTAAAATTTTCTTCAGTCTATTTCATAAAGGATGAAAAGCTCTAGCTGTTGAGCTTTGTTGGTAAATAAGTAATAGAATTTCTAAAATGTATTTGATTAAGTATACCATATATACATTATTATCAATTTATTTGAATCAGAGCCTCCAGCCTAATTTGTTCTCCTTTTTAAGGCATTTATAGACAGTTCTCTTTCTTTTTGAACATTAAATGAAGATTGAGATGCTAGAGACTGGCGTTTCTGAGTTTTAAATCAGCACACAGTTTCTGATCATTGTTTTTGTTTGTCTTGCAGTCTCATGACCGCAACCCTTATGGTGGATATCGTAGCATATACCGTAGATGTGAGTAAACTTCTTTTAGGATCTTCTTTGGCTTTTGAATGTTTCTTTGAGCTGTCTTAGCTGACTCAGTATATTATGTTTGCTTTATTCTTTGAATCCAATCTGCCCATCCTTGCTATAAAGTTAGCAGATGAGAGGTGTTCCTAATGCCAGATGCTATGTCTATGAACCCTGACTAATGCCATAATAAGTTGAGGGCCGTCTTAAATGTTGGTTTTGTTTCCTGCATGTGTTTCTTCATTTGCTTTTTTCTGTTTGATTGAGTGGGTAGGTGAGTGTTTACGAGAGAGTTGCCAATGAACCCCTTCCTTCCATCTGATCTGAACCAACAAAGTCACATGGTGCTGCCCTATAAGACTATCTTGGTTCACCATTAGTCAAAATTCTTGTCATAGTGTTTTTCTTTAAAGTTGTGGGAGCTCCATTCAAATTTGGTGCTTCAGCAGTTTATTGTAGATGAAGACTCAAATTTCCATGGTGATTTGGGTTTGCGCTATTAATTTCACATTATCCTACCGGTCTTTTGCATCTTGTAGCAGTTAGCTTCATATTTGTCATGCATCCATCATTTTCGGTTGAGTTCCTTGTTGTATAGTATTTCCATCTTAAACACATGGTCTCCAGTGTCCTGGATTCCTCTTTAAGATTTATTTTACTAAGCACTGTTTCAACTTTGTAAATTTCTGCTGAACATTATATTAGTAAGTTGGCAGAAGAACTGGAATATAGTCAAAAGTTGCCACGAGTATCTGCGAGTGATGTGCTGATCTAACCCACTGTGGATCTTAGTTTTCATTTGACCTGATCTTTAACATCATTGTTCATTGATTTCTACAGATTGATGGAGTGATTTAGGAATGCTGCTGAACTGATGTTTCTAGCAAGAATTGTTATACTGACAAGTTTGGAATCCATTTGGGAGTTTTGAAATGTAAAGCTAACATGTTATTAATTCTGTAAGTTATTTGCAAGATCATAGGAATGTTGAGTTGAGTCAACTCCTGCTAAGGATTTTGTCACTTCATCGTTACATGTTTGGGTAACAACCCCGGGTCCTTCCTGTATTCCCTGCAAATTTTGGCTATTAGCCTCCTGTCAAATAGTATCTATTGTCAAGAATTTTCAAATTTTACTTTTTATCTTGCCAAAGGTTTTAATCCCTTTCTTTTGATAAGTTGAGAAATAGTCGAGAGCATCAACTCAACTAGTGAGCAGAATCTTACTGGTCTGGTATTTCTTTGATTAGATCGAACCATTAAAATAAGGAATAATTTTTACAATGAAAAAATTGGGTGAGAATCGTTTAAAGAGACAACTTTGACTAGGTGAGGATAGCCTTGGCTGCAGAAATCATGTTTTCAAGTGTTGGCTTATTTATGGGCCTTGAGACCACAGTCAGGGTTAACCCACAAGATGTTGATGTCAAGAACAGAAAGCATCTTGTTAACTCTGTCAATAATCTCTTCGGTTGATGATATTCTGGGAGAGTGGATGCCATAGACACCAGATCCAATTCCAGCACCATAATTCACTCAAGAGTTGCTTCTCATTAGAACGTGAGTTCTCAATTGTGATAATATCAGCATTGATGGAGTGGATAATGTCGTTGAAGTTTGAGTAGCACATGTGAGTGTGGATCTATGTAGTGTCCTGGATACCGACATTAATGATTCTGAAAGAGTGAACGGCCCAGTTCAAATAGAAAGCATGCTCGCCTTCCTAAGAGGCAACCTCTCTCTCAATGCAGCTTCATCACAGTTCTCCAAATCTTCCACCTCATTCCAACAGCCAAAGCAATCTAATAGCAGATTTTAAATCTGTAAACAATGATTACACATCAATAATGACTAGTAAAACAATCTTTGGGGGTATGAAGATCCAAATATTGGAGGGTGATAGTAACTACCTTCACTGATCATTTCTCACCAACGACTTGATGAAAATAGTAGCTCATCCTATAAGCATTCCCTTCATTTGGGCGTTTGATCATGTTTGACCAGAAAACAGTCATCGAGTTTGGGCAGTTGATATCATCATAGATAATTGGTGGCTTCCCATTCATTAGCTGTGAACACCCATAGTTACTAAAGATACTTGAGAGAGATATCAAAGACGCATGAACCAAGAGAAAAACAGCAATTCTTTAGTAAGCATGTGAGTTGCCTTACCTCAGGCTCTCCATTGAACTAAGACATCAATGTCGAGCAATTCCTTAAGATCAACAACCTTCTTGATTTCCTCCTTGATGACTTTAACATGTTCCTCCTCAAATATCCTACAAATAAATGTATTATAAGAAAACAGGTCTAACAAAATTAGTAACGAGTTGAGCTGGTGCAAGATTAATTTTGCTTTCTATTCCATTTAAAAACAATTATATTTTTATATTTAATTAAAAATATTGATTTTATTCTTAATAAAATAATTTATCTCATAAGTTCTTCAATTTCGACGGAGGGAGAAGTGATTTTATAATAAAATGAGTCCCTTAAAAAAATCTACACACCGACAAGTTTGGTTACGGAGTTTTTTTTTAACACTACAATCATATCGAGAAGTAATTCAATATATAAGTATTATAGTTAAATTAGAGTTGACAGCGGAATCGAAAGTTATGAATATCAGTTCCAATCTGTATATGGTAGCTTTCAATTGGGGAAGGGGTAGGGGTACGAGATGGAGAATGAGACAGAAGGGGGCAATTCTATTGGATCATCTCGAACTATACCAATACGAATTAAATTGGTGTCCAAATTAGAGTTCAATTAATTTAGATTTAGACTGTGAGGGATCCCATTTGAAGGAAAGCGCTTGACATAAAAAAAAATTTCATATCAAGATCCCAAATAATATTAACCTTGAAATAAGTTGTATAACCAATATCAACTAAAAGATCTTATGTATTAGCTCGTACGACTGTGAGGGATCCCATTTGAAGGAAAGCGCTTGACATAAAAAAAAATTTCATATCAAGATCCCAAATAATATTAACCTTGAAATAAGTTGTATAACCAATATCAACTAAAAGATCTTATGTATTAGCTCGTACGAGTATGTATGTAACACATTTTATTTTTAAAGATATTCATGAAAAACTCTGTGAATGCAAAAAAAAAATAGTAACATTTTGATTGTTGATTTATCATTACCCCATCCCCACAAAGAAGCTTTTTATTTTCAACTCGTCCACATCAGCATAACAACACCCTTGTCCCACCTGTCCCGCACCTGCATTTATCTTATTCTCAAGATTCAGAACACATTCAAAGTTAAGATAATAATTTTTAAAATTTAATTATTTGATAATTTAGTTAGTTTGAACTTGAAATGTTTTATAAACTATCTTAAATAGTTGAAGATAATCTTACAAAATTAATATTTAAATATGATTTATTCAAATTGAAGTGAATTAGACAAATTAAAAAATACGGAGAAAGTAACCGTAAGAGATAACGAATAAACTATTACCCTATTCATTCCATTTAGTTATCATAGTCTACATTTTAAGGGGTCATTTGGTTTGAATATAAGTTACGATGAGATAAGTTATGATGAAATAAATTATATTGAGATTAATAATGATGAAATAAGTTATGCTGACATTATTTTTTTATTGAATATTTGATTTGTTGCATAAATTTTAAGAATATGTTATTTGTTTACAAAAATACCTTTCAATATTAGTTTTTTATGTATTGTTTTTGTTAACTTTAGTTAATTAATATTTATTTTTAAAATAAATTTTCATCTTATATAGTTTAAATATTTTTATGTATGCATATAACTTTCTTCTTATTTAATGTAAAAATAGAACTTCTATTTTTAAGTTTGTTAAAGTAAAAAAAATATTATGAAAAATCTAT
>JAOTQJ010000002.1:16834305-16863743 GCA_025642045.1 Solanum sejunctum | reverse complement strand
AATATATATAGATATATATATATATATATATATATATATATATATATATATATATATATATACACACACACACACACATAGAGAGAGAAAGTAGAAGTTCCAAAGTGCAGAGTTGGTTATCATTTTACCCCTACAAAAAATAAAAAAATTATAAAATATTTATTTAGTTTAATATTAAATAATAATCATTTATCATAAAGTAAATTCCTCTTATCAAATATTAATAATTTGAACGTTTTAATGTTAGCCTACTACTTGATTATTATACTAATCTTCTTATACTCAATGCTAACCTTCTCATTAATTATATCATGTAGACTTTTCATCTTCTTTGTACAATATATCTTATTTTATTTATTAAATATAACCTAACATTTCCAGAATAACTATTAATCAACACAAGCCACATATCTTCTATTTATATTAATTAAAATGAAACAAGATTTATCAAAAAAAAAGTACAAAGAAACGTTTTATTTTCATTTGTGTTCATAATATCAAATAAAAATTTACTTTTTAGGTTTTAAAAAAATGAAAGCGTCAGAGAAAATGAAGAGACAAAATAGTGTAATATATCATTTATGTAATTTAATGAAGAGTAAATATTTGAGTTATGAGTTCTACATATCGTTGGAGTTGAAAAGAGAGGAATCAAGTTACCATATGAAATGGTTGAAAACAATACGTGAAGAGGATCAATGATCATGAAGTCAAGGAACTTGAAGCACTTTTTCAATTTTCAGTAACTTTATCTTAACCTAATTCTTCCTTCTAAATCTTGATTTTACATTCATGTTGTAATTATAAATGCATATATGCTTAAGTCTGAATCTGAATAGCCAAAAACCGCTCCATATCCCAAATGACCCAGTTTATTGAGAAATTACTCTATTGATAAAATTGTGTTCACATTTGTTTTCTTTTCCTTTTGTTTAAGTTATCCAAAATAGGAGTAATTTTGATTTTAGTAATTTTCAATTGTACATCTAAATTTGTAGTTTGCTGCATTTCTTTATAGATTAATATGTGACACAAGCACAAAGCGTTTAACACGGAATCATAATGGATAACTCATATATATTATGGTACTGACGTATTCATATTGTTTGAGGCTATATTATCTTAGCTAGCTTCACATATTTATCTTGATGGCAAATGCACCATTCTACTATTATGGATTTTATTTAATAAATACAATGTAAATGCTAAAATTGATATTGTTGGCATTTTCTATTTTATAACTCCAACTTTTTAAATATACAGAAGCTTTATAATAGTGATAAGAGAACAAACATGCAATGTACTTTCCCAAAGACTACTCTTCAAAAAATCAAGCATTGTTAAGATGATTAAATACTATGCATGATCTACATAAGATGTGCAGACGAAAGATTATGTGCTATAGCTTACTCGCGCAATGTGGCATTGTGGAAAATGGAAGCTTCAGCATCAACATCCTGCGACAAAAGTTAAGACCGACTAGAAAAATATAGTATTATTTAGTAACTAAGTCATGGCAAGGCATTAGTGTTAGGAGCTGAGAAGTACAAATGTTCCTTCTGCCCCTTGTCAACAAAGGCACTGAATATACCACCAGCCAACCAAGAGTATCGCTGCATAAAAGCTAACTTTTCCTTTTTCTATATTTGTAAGCAAGGACTTCTCATTGAAGAAGATAAGTTGCCAGCTATGTACAATGGCTACACAAAAGAAAATGTGAAACTTTTTTCAAACTGCAAGTAAACAAGCAGTATTGTGCACTTAACTTAGAGAAACAACCAGCTTAGTCTGAAGAATATTTGCAAATACCCTCAGCACCAAATGAGACAATTCACAAAGCTTGCATCGTCTAAGACAAATTGAGGTGCTTATGTCTATGTTATTTATTTTTTTATAATCGTGGTGTATACACTAGCCTGAGTGCACCTCGACTAATTCCACCAAATACCTGCCACCTCTCGCCAGTAACAAGTATCAGTTAACTCTATCTACCAAGGCTAGGACAGATGGGAAGAAAACACCTAGTGTTTCTGTCTTTGTTATGGTTTGAACTGAAGACCTCATGATTCTTAACCCACTTCATTGACCACTAGGCCACACCCTTAACCTTGGGTGCACTAATGTCCATGTTATATGGAGTCAGGAATGTGATTTAACCACACGCAGTCCAATATGACATTACCATGTCATACCTAGTCAACAGGTATATCAAGGCAAATTAAGAGCCTAAGCAACATTGCTAACTATCTCCAAAACTTCTTTTCCCCTATAACAATTTGCAAAAAAGACTAAATCACAGAGACTGATTTTAAAATCCTTATTGTCAATGTTACATGAACTGGGGTATGAGAATCTGCAAAAGCTATCGACCCAACAAGGTGTTACACGTGCCATGCCCATTAAACATGGATACTTCAGGAGAATGCTGCAGCCAAACAAGACTACAAACCTTTCGTCAAACTGGTATAACCTAGTCAAACCCCAGTTCAGTCATTCTTCTAAAATTGGCTATTAAGACGCTCAGGTTGAGAGCTCGGCTACAGTTGATCGCTGCAACACTGAAAAACATAATTCCTAATCTTGCAAAAGTAGAAGGGCCGAGGAGTTTTTTTTAGTCAAACAACGCTAAGTGAGAGCATGTCAAATTCAAAACTTTTCTCCCTTCATCAAACCAAACATCACCTCCAAAACATCCCAGACTGAAAACCAGTAGCTCATCCACGGAACTACTATGATCTTACTCAGAATAATATATTATTCTAGACTATTATCACAAATGTAAATAAAAGAAATTTACTGCTAAAGTTAGATGCGCTCTCCCCCAAGGTATTATGACAGTTAATATAACAGTACAACATTCTCAATGATCTACGCACTAACTGCAGTTGAAGATTCAGCAACATTCAATTGAGCAATAATACCCTGAATTTTGCACACTGAAGATTGGCACGTGAGAAGAACACTGTTTTCAGACATGCATAGCTGAAATCCACAAATGACAAGTCCTGCACATAGAACAGATATCACTGACTAATTCAAAAGTTGTAGAAAATTACATGAATAATGATATCTATACATCTGACAGGGCCAAATGCTACCAAAAAAGAAGGGGTAGGGCAGGTGGTTGCTGCAGTAAAACAGAGCAAAGAAGTCATTATCAGATTCTACCGAGATGGGCTTCCTTTTTGGAATTTTCCCCTTTGTAAGGAACATAAATTACTGTCCTTTGAAGGGATGGTCGTAAAACCTCAAAACCGACCAAACTGTAAATTTCAGTTTTTTGGGCTTTATTAAGTCGGTTTAGATTATATATATTTCAAGGGTTTGGTTTTTCGGTTTACTGAAATTTTGGAAAACCCTTGATTCAGCGTCCCGCGGTTCCAAACTCAAGTGCTAAACCAAACTTCGCTCCTCTCTCTTTGTTTTGATGAAAGCCTCATCACTCGCATTCAACGGGGAACCTTTTTGACTATTTACCTTCTTCCAATGCAAATGGAAGCAGAAAAGGTCATCAGGCAATCTGCCAAAGCTGAACGTTTTTCTACGGGTAAATTATCTACATGTCCTAATGAGCTACATTTGCCTATTGCCCACAGAAAAGGAGAAATCTATTCTCTATGGCTGTATACAAGACGTATACTAACAATGTAGAAAACCTACAAAAAATGGTTCTCTCCAAAAGACCTACTCCTTTATAGAAACAGGAACTACACGGGTGCAACAAAAGGGAATAAGGGATTGAAGACGACTACTCAATTGAGCAAAGCTCATATCTACCCTTCAAAAGCTCTCATGTCTCTCTTTCCAAATGACCCAAAAAAGAACAAGAGGAGTAACATTTCACGCCTTGTGCCTTCTTCTTCTAGCTCCACTCCTCCAGCTTGAACATAAACTCCTTCATGGATCTTGGCATTACCCAAGAAATGCCAAACCATATGAATATATTCCCCCATAAGCTCGAAACTAATTTGCAATTTAATAGAGTATGATTTAAGTCTTCACCCTAAAATACCATATCAAGCAGACAACCTTTCCTTTTTCAAGATTCCCTTCTGTCAAAATCACCCCTCTAGTATCTATACACGTGAAGAAACATACTTACCTTGGCACCTTAGGTATCCAGACCAAAGCATATGGGAAACTCTCATCTGCTCTACCCAAGAGCTTCTCATAAAAAGACTTTAACAGAGAACACTTTGTTATTCCTCAACTCTCAATTCAAAACATCAGATTTGTTGACTGGTTCAACATTGCTTTTGAAGTAAAACTGCAGTCTCTGAAGCTCGGTCACCTCCCAATAGTGAAAATTCCTCTGCATCAACTCTGTGATCTAATTCCCCCTCCCTTTTGGGGCAAATGGGAAATAGTCACATGTATTTTCCCACTTTTCTTAATGTAAGACTTATCTTACTTGAGGACGACTTGTCTTTTGTCATAACCTCTTTGAGTAAATGGTTGCTTTTCTTATTTATTAAAACATAGAAAAACAACATAAAGCAATGAGGAGATGATGATCATGCCCATAGAAGCATAAGCGCTTTATGAAGCATAGGAACTACATGAGAAAATGAGCCGATTTATTAAGAAAACAAGACGGTAATGCAGGAAGTCTAGATCAAGTATCCATATCTGCAAATAAGAACAAAAAGAAATGAGACTAGCACTAGATTATATTACCAACTTTGAAAGATCAAGACCAGAAAGATTTATTCCTCGAAATCTGACTCTGTCAGACTGTATGCATTTGATAATGTCAATGCGTGTTAATTCAGTACCCAGCTCCTCATCCTCCTTCCTCTTGCTCAGGGCAGCTTTAATTCCATCTACTAGTCCCTGCAATGGAATAGGTAAAGTAAGAGCTCTTAACAACTCCGCCGACACACAAATTAATTTAGCTGTTTATCACTCCCAAAATAGCTACATTTCAGTACAACATACCTTTTCAGTAAATGAAGATTAAAAAGAAAATTAAGTAAAAGATCTCATTGATCAGAACAAGGCCAGCAAGGCCGTATACAAGAGGGATACCAAAAAGGAGAAACCTACAAAAAATGGTTCTCTTCCAAAGACACCCAATGCTCTATACAAGTTACAAACAAAAACTACATGGGTGCAACAAAGGAAAACAAGGGCCGGAGCCTACTCAGTTGAGAAAAGCTCATCTCCACTCCTTCAAAGCTCTCATATTCCTCTCTTTCCAAATGACCCACATTAGAGCAAGAGGAGTAACATTCCACACATTGTCGCTTCTTCTTCTAGCTCCACGCTTTCATTTCTCCTTCCCAGATCTTGCCATTACCCAAGAAATGCCAAACCATCTGTATATATGGCTAATCTGACATCTCCATAACTTTCATTCAACATATATGTGCAAGAAAAGATTCATCGAAAGAAATAAAGCACAACTATAGAGTAGGTGTGTCAATATCAAAAGTTTGGAAACCATGACAAGTAGCGCTTTGGTTCACTACCTCAGGAAAATATTTGTTTATAAACCAAGAAAATATCAACAAACCTGGTCCTGTTCTATTTGAAGAGGCTAAGTATAACATTCTGTCTTTAAGAAGCATAAGCAAATGAATGAAAAGTATCTTATCTACATGAATCACCAAATAGTTACAGAAAAAGTATCTCCAAGGCTTGAAAAACTAAGAAAAGTAATTCCAATCATACACTGCCACAAGGTACAGGCACATGGTTCAAGCAAACAAAATCTGCCCTAAATCTTAATGAACACATTCATAAGGCAATATGAGAAATATAGAACACAGATACAAGCGCACAATAAACAAGTGAAGAGGATAGTGGTTTTACAAGAAGCTGATAGTACTCCGCCTCCCGCAGAAGCTGAGCATATTCAGAATCTTTCAGGGGTGGAATTACACCATCCCTCAACCAATTAAGGATATGCCGGAAGTGCTTTCCATCCCTGTCAACGAATATGTGTCCCTACAAAAACACGTTGAAAGGAGATATGAAGTCATGAAACCATAGACAACAGATGTCTTTTCTCAAAGATCAACATGAAGGAGAATTAGCTTGATACCTGTCAAACATAATAAATACTCCCTCCGTTTCAAAAAGAATGGTCTAGTTTGACTTGCACGAAGTTTAAGAAAACAAAGAAGATTTTTCAATCTTGTGGTCCTAAATTAAAGTTATGTCAAATATACTAAATTAACCTTAAATCTTGTGGCCTTAAACATGTCACGTGGAAAGTTGAAATAAAAATGTTGCCATAAAAGGAAATAGGTCATTCTTTTTGAAAGATACTAAAATGGAAAGCAAGTCATTTTTTTTGAAACAGAGGGAGTGTATTTTTTGATAAGAATGACATATAAATAACATTTCCTCACATATAAATAACATTTCCTCAAGTATTTGGTTAGAGAGAAATAGGAGATGTTTTGATGGAGAGTCAACTACTTTGGGCATTTTGAAGGACAAATGTATTGCAGATCTGTTTATAGTTGGTCCAACTTGTATCCTGCTGTTAATGCAGAACAAATTCCGGAGTTTATTAAGTCACTAAATCTACCTTAGATAGTTTGTATAGTTAGCCAGAGACTTTTTGTAAATATCTTGTAATTTTTGCATCTTCTTGATGCGGTTATTAATATCACTTGCTTTATCAAAAAAAAATAACATTTCCTCAAATTAAAGAACTAGCTAATATCAATGAACAAGTCCTCCGAGCCAATTCCTAATATGGATGAAAAAACCAACCAGTACTTTAGGACCCTGTGCATGTACACAGTTTATCCAAAACCGTCCACGTTAGACCTACTAAATATCAAAATCATTGATCCTATAAGAACACTAGACACAAAAGTTGAGCATACAAGCGTCAAGACTAACATGATGTAACATCTAATTTCACACAATAGAGGAAGAAAAAGCAAAAAGAGAGAGAAAGAAAATAAGCGCAAAAATGTATGAGACCTTGGAGCTTATGTAATGCTTGTTTATGTTTCACGTGAACCTGTTCTAAATGTCGCATCTTGTACTGATATTTCAGCATTCCATTCCCAAAGAAAGGAATAGAATATTGAGATTCTCAAAGTAATTGGTGAAAAGATTGGTGCTTTTTGTTTTATTACAAAAATTACACGTGCAAGGTAATTTCTTAACTCGTTTCCTTTTATTTTATTGATGTTCCGGTGTAAGAAAACCCAGTATATAGTACGCCAAAGAGTAGATAACCCACACAATTATGGTTCTCTAAGATATCCAATCATCTTTCTTGTGAGTCATGGGTGCATTAAAAAATTATCAAAAACAAAAGGGATATTCTAATCTGTGCAAGATCATTACTCTGCTTAATTTCTCTATCACATACATGTTGACATTCCAAAGGCACAATGTCGTGGCAACTCAATAAAAAAAATAATAAAAATAAAAGAATTTAAAAGAAAAAATAATTTAAATTTAGGAGTCGCCACCTAATTTTAAGGATAATTAGGAAACCAATTAATTATTTATAAAATAGTCTGCGAACCAAAAAATTTCAGGTAAGGGTTCAAGTTATTCCAAAGGGAAGATATTAGCACCCTTCAGAATCCACAACTGTGGGTCCCAACTGAATTCATTTTTTACAAATTGAGGAGGAGATATACAATATAACATAAGTATGATAATCACGAAATAAATACAAACAATAGAATAAACAATGATATGAGAAACGTCCTAGTATTTGCCTAACATCAACAATATATACAATAATGAATAAATAAATAATAAACTAAAATTGTTCCATCTTTTTTAATGGGAGGTCTCAAAATCTGACAGATAGACTCATCGTTTAACAAACAACGAACATGAACTTAAACAAAAATAAATTTTCTCTGTCTTTTTGAAAGGGGAGACCTCAAAATCCGACGGATAGATTCGTCATTGGCCAAGTTTAACAAACGATGTGCGTGAATTTAAACTAAAGTTTCCAAATTTTAAAATATAACAAATATCAATCTTAACTAAAAATTTTCCATCTTCTTGAATGGAGAGGCCTCGAAATCCGACGGATAGATTCGTCATTGGCCAAGTTTAACAAAAACAATGTATACATGTGTTTTTAAAAAATAAGAATTTGGATGAAACTAACACAAAACAATGTAAATAATGCAATAGTTTGCATGCCAACTAAATGATAATAACAAACTTCAACACAGTAGATAAACAATAATGAAATACCAATAAAACTTGCTGAAAAGATTTTGAAAAGCATAAAATTAATTCATATGAATCAACAGTAGCTAAACACAAACAAAATAAAACACCACGAACTAATTAAGTAAACACAAAAATTAAAAGAAACACCAATAGGGAAGATGAATTTTATAAATAAAAAGAAATACAATAAGGCAGTAAATAAATGAAAAACTAAGTCAATCTAAAAGCATAGGAAAATTAGCAACGCTAATATGAATAGAAATATGTGTAAATATATAAATGAATCATGAATCTCTATGTATAGTAAGCACAATAACAAGAGTAATTGATGGAAAAGCAAAATAAAATGACAAATAAAAAAGAAGATGTTACCAGGGGTGATTGGAGGTTGTTTTAGCGGCTGCTTTTCCAGCAAAAACAGGGCTGCCGGTGGTGGATTTCTGGTGGTATTCGAGCTGAAATGGGTGTTGTTTCGGGGCTGCCTTCTGGGGTTTTGAGTCGGGGTTTTGGTGTGGAAGAAGGTGACGTGAATTGTGGCGTTTTGGGGAGGTTTTGTATGGGGTTTCGTGGCTGGTTTGTGGTGTGATTTGGGGTCAAAAATGGGGCTGTTTTGGGTTCGTTTCGGATGGGGTTTCGGGTCAAATTTCTGATTGGTTTTTGTTGGTTCTTTGGTGGTGTTAATGGCTGATTTTGGTGCGTTTTTGGGTGGGTTTTCATGGGGTTTTGGAGGAGAGATGCAGTGGTCTAGTGGTGGCTGTCTTTTGGGCAAGTTGGTGGTTATTTCCGGCGAGATTTTGGAGGTTAAGGGGCTGCTCAATGGTGGTGGTTTTGTGATGTTTTGGGGGCTGTTTTCCACTGGTTTTGGGCGTGGTTTTGGGTATTTTCAGGTGAGGCTTTGTGGTGGTTGAGGGTGGTTCATGGGTGGCGTTTTGAGGGGCTGCTGGATGGTATTTCTTGGTGGTTTTCTAGGCATGGTTCATGTCGCTGAGGTGGTGTTTTGGAGGTTTGTTGGTGGATTAAGGGGCTGTTGGGCAGAGGTTTATGGGTGTGAAAAATGGGGGTTTTGGAGGTCGTTTTCTGATGGAGAAGAAGGGTGGCTTGGCAACTGTATTGGCTGCTGTTTGGTTGGAATTTTGGGTGTTTCCCAGATGGTGTTTGTGTTGGTTTTGGTGGTTGGAAAGGTGAGGAAGAAGGGATGCAGCCATAGTGGTTGCTCGGAGCTCCGGCGAACTCTTCGTCGGAGAAGAAGATGAATAGTGAAACCCCCCAAAAAAATCTAAAAATTATTAAATTCTAATCTAAATGTTATTCATCCACACCTAATTATATACACATTTCATGTCAAAACCTAATGGGCTAGAAAGATAATGGGTCTAAATTGTGGCCAATTGGACATACGCGTATAATTATATCTGGATAAGAAAAAATAATTTACTACACTGCACTAAAAATGTTAAAATGAAGAAAATAAATATAATCAATCATAAATAATAAATAAATAAAATAAACAAAGACATGTAATTTAACACAAAATAATGATTTAACAAGAAACTAAAAATAATAATATAAAAGTATGACCTCTTTAAAAATTAGGCCAAAATTGGGTGTCAATAATACATTGAAGCTTTCAGCAAGCTGCATTTTCTTTTGAACTATCAGACATCAGTAATGGGACACTAAAATGGAAAAAGATGTTCATGAATACTACAGTATTCCTTATTCTGACTTTACCACGATAACAAAGCTCACTCACCAGCAGTGGATGGATAAGATAAAGGATGCTTGTCTGAGTCGCGTGGATCACAAAATGGACCCATGGTTTCAAGTCCACTTGTTGATTCCAAGAAAACCGAATCAATTGGTCTTTCTCCGGTTCTCCCAGCTATGATTCATACCTTTATATTTTTTCTGACAAAGTAAATAATTTTATTGATGGTGGAGAAAGCCCATGTATACAAGCAGAAGATTAGTCACCTAGTACTTCTTGTCATCAGATAATTTTGGTCTATTAACAAGAGTTGTAGTGTTAGTTATCAAAAAAGTCGGTTTATATGGATCACGTCCAAACTGGATTCTTTTGTCTGATCTTTTTCCTTTTCAGTGACCCAACAAGGTGTCTCTCACTATAAGAGCCATCATATGGTACTCAAACATGGATCGCATCCTGATGTATGTTTTATATTTCACATTTGGTCCGACATTATTCGTCGATGAATGAAGGAATACCTAACCTAAAAACAGAATGATGCTATGGCATTTCACTATGAATAACAAATGATATTGTCCAAACTCAGCCTAGGAATAAGTTGTGAATTGTTGAGAGAACGTTCTAAAAAGACGGAAAAGCTAATAGCCTGTTAATTATTGTTCACCCAGTGCCTGTTATCTGCAACAACCTTAAGGGCCAAAAATTTTCATTCCAAAGTGAGTCCATTCCAGCTACATGTTCCACATTAAAGTTTTTAGCAAAATCAGTGGAGGTCAATTCTGAAGGTGATGAACAGGTTAGAACATTCAGTGTTGCTACTGGAAAGTGTCAAAATATGAACAATAAGGATGCGCTAATGATTGCGAAGTGGGACAGAATCTGCTCCGAGTTTGGGGCACCCTAAAGATTTCTATTTTGTGTAGGTAAATGGGTGTCTTTTGTAGAGAATTATTTTTTCTTATAACCATGGTGTTTGGGCTTGCTTGTGATACTTTGACCAAATTCAAGAGAGAAATTATGGACAGATACAATGATTTTTGAAATCAACACAAAAACTAAGGCGCAATTGAAGAAAATGGAATACCTTGTATATATAAATTTTTACTACCACTCCCTTTCTTTTTTTTCTCCTTCCGGGATTCTCCTTTTGATCAATATATTTTCCTCAGGTTTTCCACATAATCTCTTAATTTAGATTTTATAACTCTAATTTTTGATATTTGAATTATTTTTAGCCGAATTTCTACATTCGTATCCATATATCCCCGAATCTTAAAATTTAGATCATAGACGATCCAACCTCTAGATCCGCACCCTCATCGTCGGAGACCCGCACCAAAGTCAAGCAACTTAGGTTCCCACTATCAATAAAATTATTTACCTTATCAAAAAAATGTGTTTTCATTGTATAGATAGGTATATACTCCTTAATTTGTCTCTTTAATTTAGTCAATTAGATCAACTTAGATACCACAAAACATGGAACTTTTTTTTCACATTTACATTTAAACCTATTCAGTTAAATATAAGCCTCTATCTCAGGAACTGTTTAAAAAACATGTCATCTCTAAGGGACTGTTTAAAAAACATATGTTAGTTAAATCTTTAACCCATTAATACATGATTTATTTATTTATTTGGTCAGCAAGGTCACTTTCTTTTATCCAAGCAAAGGTTGGCGTTAAAATTGTTGTGGTTGCATAGGGTCAGGAGCAATGGCTAGAGACCATGGGAAGTGGAGACATCTAACTAAACTTAGAGGAACTTCTTGTGACCAAACGAGAGGCTTGCCCTGATTTTGACGGGAGAAGTGGAGGAATAGGTGGACAGGACAAAAGCTGATGGTCCATTAAATTTCTATTCAATTTGATGTAGTTCCAACAGTGATTTTTTTGGACAAGTAACAGAGGTGCAACAGCTTGAAGCAATTAGCATGTTTCTCACCACTTAGTGATTAGATATACAGAAAACCAAAAACCTGTGGGCTAGCAAACGGAGTAACCAGGGTTAAGTTTAACTCGAGTTGAGACATATAGATGAGACCATCGGATCTTAGAATAGTTAGTCAGACATGAAAGAACGAAAAGGAGCTCCCTTGGCAGGGGGAGGCAGGTGCATCACAGCCATTTCTTTTGGAAGATAATCTTTGACTAGAGAAGGAACTAAATGTGAATTGGTGCTTTTATGTGCAACCAAATAGAATGTATCTTAGGAGTTTGTTATGTGTTATACTCAGTAGTCTTGCTTTTTCCAATCAAGGGTCTTGCTTGTCTAATTGCAGCATATGGAAGGAAAAACTAATCGTTTAAAATTCTTGCAGGTCTCTACTTCACATCATTGTATATGGTATGAGATAGAGCAGAATTTCAAGGGACTAAAGCAGACCCCCATTCTCTCAGGTCATGGAAAATACTCAAAATTTTCTAAAATTAAAGTAAAAGGCCAACTTCCTATCCTCCTCCTTTAAGTATGACTGATGCTCTTCTCTAACAATTGTTCAACATCTGAGAGTCAATAGTAATGTGCAGCAAATAATTAAAGAAGAAAGTGTGCGCATAACATGTACCTTCTCTGACTCCGGGCAGATAGCGTGACGACCACTAAACATAGCAGAGAGCATCGAGTCCGGCTCACGCTGTGTGAGGGTATCCAGTGTTGTGCAAAACTTCCTCCCTCCTTTAGAAAAGAATTTTCAAAATCACTCATAAAAATCAGCCCAAAGAGATTGTGTGTGAGAAATGACAAGGCAAAATCATTTTCCTGCGTGACAATTCTTCATCATTGTCCTTTCATATTCAAGTAACAAAGTGAAGATATTAAACATAATATTTAACACTAAAATACGTCAACATGTATTACAATCTTGAAAAGTTTTTTTAATTGTTCTATGTTGTAGAGCGAAATGGAAAAGAGATCTCACTTCTTGCTAACTCAGAGCCCCCCCCCCCCCGACTTCCTCCGTCAACGGAGATGTATAAGATTACAAATACTGTAACTGGCATAGTCATTCAATAGATTACTGCTTCTAATATTGTACCTTATGCCTCATTCAGTGTACTGCGAGAGAATGGAAGCCTGTGAGTTTAAAGTAACTTCTCAGATTTACAACCTAAGAAAGAGTACTGCTTCTAAACTGCACCTTATGCCCATTCATTGTACAGTAAAAAAATTGGAAGATGTTGCATAAATCAGCTCGCCTAGATCTTAATGTGGAGCAGCACTACGTTACGATTCAAATGTCAACGCCCAAAATGCCAAGGGAAGGAGATTCAAAAGAGCAAGGGCTTACCGATATTCAGACGAACCATGGAAGATGAACTGTCGGAGTGATAGGCCATTCTCAGAGTCACAGAATTTCCTTGGGATTGATGATTCAATGAACTGTCACTTCTCAGAGCATACAATATATTCTCCTGCAATTTTCTAGTCCCAGAAAGTAGCACTATTGGCCCCTCTGACTTAAGTAATTTCCACTTTACCTCCGACACTTTTGGTACTAAGGAAAATTACACACATATTTTGGATTATGTTTAAACGTACTACTTAAAAAAGCATAAAATATGATTTATATTTCATAATCTTTTAACACTAGTAAAATCATTCAATTTGATTAATTCACTTGTGACAACAACATACCTAGTAGAATCCTACAAGTAACGCTTGGGAGGGTAAAATATATGTAGATCTTACCACTATCTCATAAAGATAAAGAGACAGTTTCTGACAAATACTTGTCTAAAAATTGAGTCCTATAAGCAGAAGATACTAGATATGAAAAAAAATAGAACGGAAAAGGAAAAAAAAGAAAAACAACTAACAATGAAAAGCAAATGATAGTATGCAAATACGATAAAAGTTAACAAATATAAGACAAATAATGAAAACACGAGATATAGAGATACAACTACTCCTAACTTACTATACCACAAGGTCATACATCGACCTACCCCTATTAGCCTATTAGTCTTCTACTCTAATATGCGACTTCCACTCTTTTCTATCTAAGGTCATGTCCTTGATAAGATGAAGTTTTGTCATATCTTGTCTGATCACCTCCCCCCCAATACTTCTTTGATCTACCTCTATCCCTCTGTGTAACCTTAAATTTAACCTCTCGCACCTCCTAACAGAAGTATCAATACTTCTCCTTTATACATGTCCAAAACAGTCTTGCTTCCACTATTTTATCAATCACAAGGCCATTTCTAACTTCTTTCAGATGGTCTCATTCCTAATATTATCACTATTGGTATGTCTACACATCCATCTCAACATTCTTATCTTTGCGATTTGCATTTTCTGAACATGTAAATTTTTAATTAGTCAGCACTCTACGTCATATAGTAAAGACGGTCTAACCACTATTTTGTAAAACTTGTCTTTAAGTTTAGGTGGTATCTTTTCATCACACAATACTCCAGAGGCAAGCCTCCATTTCGTCCATGCAGTCCTAATACAATGTGTGACATCATCGTTGATATCACCAGTACTCTAGATGAAAGCTTTCTCTTTTTGGAATAGGTTGCGTGGCAAGGGTCACTTCAATGTCTGCTTCATCTCTTGTAACATTAAATTTACACTCCAAGTATTCTATTTTAGTTATGCTCAATTTGAACCCTTTGAATTTCAAATTATATCTCAAAACCTCTAATCTATCAGTAACTTTAGTTCGAGTCTCATCAATTAATATTATGTCATCCGCAAATAGCATACACCATGGAGCTGCTTACTGGATAGACTGTGTGAGCTCATTTATTAATAAGGCAAAAAGAAATGGGCTCAACATAGATCTTTGATGAAGTCTCATCTCAACAAAAAAATATTTTGAGTCTCCTCCCACCATTCTTATATGTGTTTTGGCTCTGTCATACATATCCTTTATCACCCTTATATATATCATTAGAACACATTGTGCCTCTAGACATCTCCATAGCACATCCGTTAGAACTTTATCATGGGCCTTCTGAAGGTCAATGAACACCATATGAAGGTCCCTCTTTCTCTCCCTATATTTCTCCATTAATCTTCGAGCAAGATAGCTTCCTTCAATAGTCGACCGCCTCGGCATAAATTCAAACTAATTCTCTGAAATAGACACTTCTTTTCTTACCCTCATCTCCACCATTCTCTCTTAGACTTTCATAGTGTGGTTTAACAACTTGATACTCATATAATTGTTATAACTTTGAATATGATCCTTATTCTTGTATAGTGGAACTATTGTACTCCTTCATTCATCAGGCATGTTAGTAGTCTTCATAATAGCATTAAATAACCTAGTCAACCACTCAATACATCCTTGACCATGCTATTCCAAAAATCCACCAGAATCTCATTAGGTTTGATCACTCTCCCTTTATTTATCTTACTAATAGCACGTCTAACTTCTTCAGTTCTGAAACACCTGCAATAGCCAAAATTTAGATGACTATTAGAGTGCGCTAAATCACCCAATTCAATATCTTTGTCCCTCTTTTCATTTAAGAGTTTATGAAAGTAAGTTTGCTACCTTAACTTAATGGAAGTCTCATCTACCAACACCTCACCTTTCTAATCTTTAATGCACTTCACTTGGTCCAAGTCGCGAGCTTTTTTCTCTCTTTCTCTACTTTGCAAGCCTATACAATTTCTTGTTCCCACGTTTTTCACCTAATTCAACATACAAGTGCTCAAAAGTTGTTGCCTTAGCACTCATCACTGTTGACTTTGCTTATGACTTCGCCGTCTTATAAATATCCTTAAACCTTCATTTTTCATCTTCATCCCTATATTCTAACTACTTCGTATAGGCAATCTTCTTAGCTTTCACTTTACCTTAAACTTCTCCACTGCACCACCAATCACCTTTGACGTCCACTGAAGACCCCTTTCGAAATTCCTAGCACCTTAGTGGCTACCTTTCTAATGTAATCAGTCGTGGTATCCCACATGGTGTTCACATCTCTACTACTACTTCAAGTCCCCAAATTACTCAACTTTTTCCCATCTCCCGAGAAAGGCCAGGAGTTATGCCACTCCATCTAATCCTCGATTGGGTATTAATAACTTTCTTCCTCTTACCCCTCTTAATCTCCTAGCTCATTACTAAATGCCTATGTTGAGTGAAAATATTTAATTCACTTGTTACAAATAACCAAATTTATTCTAAAAAGAAATATCACCTAATGATGTCATAAACTGCATTCACAAAGTTATAAAAATATAAACAACAGTTATGTTACGTATTTGGATTACATATACGAGTGACTATATTTTATTACACACTTCATCAATTTTAATTAAATATTATATTACAAGGATTCATTAACACGGAAAAATTAACAACATTAATAACTAGATATCTTTAAAGAAGGTATTATTTTTATGAAAAAAAAACTGGAGCAAAATTTGAAATCTAATCTTTTCTTTCAATGGTAAGAAGTGAGTTAAAAAATTGAGTTGAATTTTTTTAGAATTGAAATTTAGTTCCAACTTGAATTTAGAATATTTGATTAATTTTATAACCAAACACAAATTTAGAAAAATATGGAAAAGTTATTCTCGTGGACGAATGAAGCGACAAAGAGACAAGTAGATCACGACAACAACAGAAAATGACTGTATGCAGTATACAGGGCTTTGAGCCCATATAGATGCATTAGTACTGGTCTTGGGAGAATTTTCCGATATCTCAGTGATGCTAATCAACATAGTCAGCCACATTCTCTAGCCTTCAAAATGAATATGATGGATCAAAGGAGGAGGGGAGGAAGATGACTTGGATGAGAATTAGTTTAGACTTTTGATATTTATGCTTTGTGTGAATTATTTGATATTTACTCAAAATTTGTATGCTAACACACACGAAAAAAATGAAAAAAAATCCCCTAATTCTTGTTTCGGTACCCACAAAATGCTTTAAAGCACCGTCAAATGCACATCGCGCCTACTACGGTCCCATGAAGTGTTTCTATGAAAAATGGGTTTGGAGCTCCAGCAACTCTAAAGTTTGTGAGCTAACACCCATGGAAAACTGAGAAAATCGCATAATTCATGTTCCACCACCCATAAAAATGCTTCGAAGTATTGTTAAATGCATGCAAAGCCTATCAAAAATATTAGCGGCCTCGTTACAGAAGGTCACATGAATTTTAATGCAAAAAACAAGCATGGAGCCCTACCACCTCCAAAATCCATGAGCTAACACCACGAAAAACTGAGAAAATAGCCTAATTTCTATTATGTCGCCCCTAAAATGCTTTGAAGTGTGACTAAATACACTCCAAGTGTCCCGCCCCAAAGTCCCGTTAGAGCGGACTGACACTTGTTGCCGATAAGGCTCGAGAGAACCAACATGTAACTATGTGCTTTCTATACACACTATAAGGGGTTTCTACATTTGAAATGCCTTTAAGAAGATAAACAGTGATAACAAGTCAAAAGAAAATACATATGACTAGGCCGTTGGGGCCACGGTATTTAAAGTATGAGACATGACCACACTTTACTTTATATAGTCTACAAAGCATCTAAATAAAGAAAAATCTGATATGGGTCGGGACAGGCCCCGCCTCAACCAATTGTGCAATAAAAACATGTAAGCTCTAGACATATACAAAGCCCCGATGCAACCTGGAGCTTGGTGACAACAGCTGAATATTCTATACTCCTACTGGAGAGATCTACTAGCACCTGTACCTGCAGCATGAAATGCAGGTCCCCCATAAGGAACATTAGTACGAGATAACGCACTAAGTATGTAAGGTAGAAAACACTGCATATAAAGTAACCATTTAAATGAAACTGTATACTGGTGCATCATAAAAGACCACCTTTAGTTGTACTGTGGGATCATGTACTTTATGTTCTTTATATCACTTTACCTTTACTGTAAAATCTGTGCACAACTGTAAAATAAATAACCAATGGATCAGTGATGAAACTGTATCGGGTTTGTCCCTGGCTAGGTTTTACTTAACCCCTCGGGCTACCCCCCGTGCTAGGATCGTCCTTGGCTAGGTGCTATCTCCACCCCTCGGGCTACCACCTATCAAAAACTGTATACTTTATCTTTCAATTACCTTTGAGATGATTCTTTTGGTGGCCATAATATTGGAACTTTAGGACTGTATAGGTAGCATGTGACATGTGGATAATCACATAAGACAATATGACAATGAAAAGAGTACATTATACAAATGATGAAATGCGTAAGAAATGGACAACTCATGAACTTTATTTTGTAACAGGAACTCATGTAAGTTGGTATTCAAGCATGTATGCAGATTTGAAGGTGACTATTTATGAAATCATATGAACATTTAAAAGAGTGGAGACATGGTTAATAGTTGTGTCGGAGTTAGTGAGTGTCTTTATGTGCCAAGGAAGAATCTATGTTTCATGTCAAGTAATACAAAATCAAGTAACCTTACATACCTCGTTGTATGACCTCGTTACTACCTCGAGATAACCTTCCCTTTATCTACAACATGGTAGGTGATAAAACTAGAATTAATAGCCAATAGATACACCTTGGCATCTCAATCACATAAGAAAATAATACATGGGCAGCAAACGGGTGATTATAAACCCGAGCGTATTCCTTTAACTTTTCCGCCCCTAATCATATTTTCTAATACAAATTAGCATATAAACATCATGTACAACCTACTTTGTTGTCATAATAGTCTTACAATAGTCCACAAAGCACAACACATCACAATTCCACACAATCTAAAAATGGGTAGCATAATGTTACCTTCCTTCGCTACATTTTGACGTCGACAACTCCAAACTTATTCCAAATTTAACGAAACTGTTCCAGCAATAGTTACACATATAAATAGACCTAAAACAGTCTTATAACAGCACTTAAGAAGTCATAAAGGATGTGAGCTAATAGCCTTACATACAACAGCCCGCAAGTTCCAATCAACATGACGCTTAAGATAACACAATAAAAAATGAGCTTGTTAAGTGAAACCAAAATTAGGGCAGCAACCTTAGGGTGATATTTATAACTCAAACCATGTTAAGAATACCAAGTTCTCTTCATAATACAGCTCACAAACCATAGAGAAGTCATTGAAACAAAAGGGAAATATGGAGAAACTTTCAAAATAGAATATGTCCAGATTTTCCAGCACAAACATACTAGCATATACTTCTTGTTTTTCATAAGAGAAATCATACTAAACACATGTATAAACTTACTTACCACTTACTTCAAGGTGTAGGGATTCTCCGAGAACCCTAGGAGAGTTGTTTAGCTGCTTACAAGGTGAAAAAAAGTTGAGAGAACTTTGAAGACAAATCTGTTTTTTTTTTTTAGTTCAAGTGAACAATGAATTGTGGAGCTGCTTTGGAACCCTTTATAAAGGGGTCTTTGGCCGACCTTCCCTTGACATTTTGACCATCTTAAACCACACATTAATAAGCTGCTTATCCCCCAGCTTGGCCCTCACACTTGGGCCTAAATGGGTCTCTAAGTTGATGGGCTTGGGCTGCCTATTTTTCAACTTTCTTTTCACTTAGTTTTGGGCCCAAATTGTTAAGTGTGTTGTGATGTCTTTGGACCCTTTTTATTATACTTCTTGGGCTGAAAATGTAGCCCATTTACGATGCTAAAACATGGGCTAAAGTTACACCCTTACACGGACTTTATTTATAATCGAACTTGGACAAATTCAATGTCGAGCCTCGTCTCCGTTTAGCTTGCAAATTTAAGCTAAGCAAGTAGGTGATTCACCTGCTAGCTTCCTAAGTCCTACAAGCACCTCAATTCTTTTACTTCATTTAAGACCGTAATCTACTCAATTCGACGCAAAACATGTATACACTCGACCCTCTTAAGCGTTAGAAGCACATATAGCCCATTAACACGAGATTCAAGCACTTTTAAAATTTAGCATCAATTTGTCCAAGCCATGTCATATTTCATTTGAATTGTACTAGTAGTGCAAGGTGTGGGGGTGTTACACCAAGCCTACTGATACTCTTAGCGAACTCGTTACAAATGTTCTCATAAATTTTCATAAAAAATGAGCCCAAAGCCCTAGAACATCCAAAATTTCGGTTAACACTCATGAAAAACTAAAAAAATCATCTAATTCCTATTTCATTATCCATAAAATACTCCGAGTGTCGTTGTTGTTTGATAGAATCAGACCTACTAAAACTCTTTTCGGGCATGTTATTGACCATTACATTGAGTTTTTTTGAGAAAAAATGGGTTCGGAGCTATGACAGCCCTAGAATTAATGGGCTAACTCCCTTGAAAATTAAGAAAATCGCCCGATTTATATTCCAGAGCTCATAAAATGCACCAAACCTACTGGAACTCTTAGAGCTCATTATGAATGATTGTGTGGAATTTTTTGAGAAAAATGAGTCTAGAGCCCCAGCACCCCAGAGATCGTGGGTAATAAATCACTTGATTCCTATTTCAAAGCCTATAAAATGCTCCTACGCGTCGTCTGGTGGTGTCGGTGCTACTAGAACTCTTAATTGACTCATTATGGATGATTATGTTGGATTTTCCAAGAAAAATAACCCCGATTACCCCAGAATCTATGAGCTAATACCATGAAAAATTAAGAAAATCGCATGATTTTTGTTTCGGAGCCCATAAAATGCTCCTAAGCAATGTACAATGAAAGCGAGCCTACTAGAACTCTTAGTGGGCTCATTATGGACGGGTATGCAGAATTTTTTGAGAAAAATAGGCTTGAAGCTCTGGAACCCGTAGAATCCACGGAGTAACACCCACGAAAATTGAGAAAATTACCTGATTCCTATTTTGGAACCTAGAAAATGCTCCTGGGCACCGTCCAACGCCTTACTGAAACTCTTAGCGAATTCGTTAGGAATGGGTATGTGAAATTTTTTGAAAAAAGGCACGAAGCCCCAACACCCCAAAATCTATGGGCTGCCACCCACAAAAAAACTAAGGAAAAATCACCTGATTCCAATTCTAGAGGCCATAAAATGCTCCAAGTGCCGTCTGACATCACCGGCATACAAGGACTCTTAATGGGCTCGTTATGGATGGGTATATGAAATTTTTCAAGACAAATGGGCTGGAGGCCTAACAACCCTAAAATTCATGGACTAACATCAATGAAAAACTAAAAAGTACCTAATTGCTATTTTGGAGCATATGAAATGCTCTAGGCGCCGTCCAATGCCATCAGGCCTACTAGGACACTTAGGGGGCTCATTAAAAATGAGTATGTGAAATTTGTTGAGAAAAAAAGGCCAAGAGTCTTGGCACGCATCAGAATTCGTGGACTAACACTCATGAAAAATTTGAGAAAATAGCTTGATTCTTGTTCCAAAGCCAATAAAATGCTCTCGGGCACAGTCCGACACCGCTAGTCCTATTAGGCTTCTTAAAGGGTTTGTTATGGCTTCATATATGGAATTCTCCGAGAAATGTGCCCGAAGCCCTGGCATGCCTAGAATTCCTGAGCTAACACCTATAAAAAAAATTGAGAAAATCGTCTAATTCCTATTTCGGAGCCCATAAAATATTCTCGGACGCTGTACGACGCCACTAGGTCTAATTGGACTCTTAGAAGGCTCGTTATGAAAAGGTAGCCAAAATTTTTTGAGAAAGGTCCGGAGCTCTGGCACCCGCAGAATTCTTGGGCAAACACCCATGAAAAAAATTGAGAAAATCATCGGATTTAAATTCTGGAGCCCATAAAATATTCTTGGGGGCCACTCGATGCCACCGAGCCTACTAAAACTCTTATCGAGTTCGTTACAGAAGGGAACATAGAATTTTTTGAGAAAAATAGGCCCGGATCCACAAAGCGCACGAATTAGTGGCTATAACCCACGAAAATCTAAGAATTATGCAATTCCTGTTCTAGAGCCTATTAAATGCTCCCGGACGTCGTCCGATGCCTCTGGGCCTATTGAAACTCTTAGCAGGCTCATTACGGACGGACATGTAGAATTTAATAAGAAAAATGCGTTCGGACCCCAAACATCCCTAGAATTCGTGAGATAATACCCACAAAAATTGAAAAAGTCACTTGATTCTTGTTCTAGAGCTTATAAAATGCTCCCAAGCATCGTTTGACGCCGCTAGCCTACTAGGACTCTTAGTGACTTGTTACAAATAGGAACATGGTTTTCAATAAAAATGGGCCCGAAGCCCCAACACTACTAGAATCAATAGACTAACTTAACCCATGAAAAACTGAGAAAATAGCTTGATTCCTATTATGAAGCTCATAAAATGCTCCCAAGCAATGGTTGATGCTATCGGGCGTTGTTCGATGCCACCAGGCTTACTAGAACTCTTAGCAGACTCATTACGAATGGGTACATAGAATTTTATGAGAAAATGATTTCGGAGCCTTAGCACCCTTAAAATTAAATAGGTAACACCCACAAAAAACTAAAAAAATCACTCGATTCTTGTTCTAAAGTCTATAAAATTCTCTCGGGCACCATTTGACACCACCAGGCCTACTGGGACTCTTAGCAGGCTCATTACGATCGGGTATTTGAAATTTGTTGAGAATGGTTTGGAGCCCCAACCCCCTTAGAATCTGTGGACTAACATCTACAAAAAACTAAGAGAATCACCCGATTGTAGTTCTAGAGCTCATAAAATGGTCCCGGCATCCTCAAATGCTATCGGGTCTACTGAGAAAAATAAGTCCCGAGCCATAGCACCCCTTAGAATTTGTGGACTAACACCGACAAAAAGCTAAGAAAATCATCCGCTTCCTATTTCGAAGCCCATAAAATTTTTTCGCGCGAAATCCGACGCTATCAAGCCTACTAGGATTCTTCGTAGGCTCACTACGGGTGGGTACGTGAAATTTTTTGAGAAAAATAGGCCTTGAGCCCGACATCCCCAGAATCCTTAGGCTAACACCTACGAAAAAACTGAGAAATTCAATACAAGAGCCCAAAGCTAGAGTTGGTGTGTGCCAACAACATCTCAATAAAATGCATGGCCTAAAGCTATTTTTTTTAGAAAAATATTATATTTATTTAATTTTTTATATATTTTATTTATTAATATTTTTTAATTGACAATATAATATTTCTTGTAATATTTTGTAAGATAAGAACAACGTATATTAATTATTGTACGTTACGTAACAACATAAATGTTTAAATTTTTTTTCAATAGAGTCAATTATTACAAAAATTACTAAAACTTCTCCATAAGCTATTTAAAAATTTAAGACTTCATTTGATTGAATATGCCAATTAGAGTATTTTATTTAATTAAATAATATTTTGTATTACTTTTAATTATAAAAATCAATATTGTAGTTATTGTTACCTTTAGAAAACATACAGCTAACAATATTTAAAATTTAATTATTTGATAATCTAATTAATTTGATCTTGAAATATTTTATTAAATATCTCAAAGAATTAAAATATTTAAATATGGTTGATTCAAACTGAAGTGAATTAGACAATACAAAATATATATAAGAGATGACTCTGTTATATTTTAGTTATTATAATTTTTTTTAGAATTAAATAGTATAAATTTTACCTAACAGTATAAGATTGACTTTCGAAAGATTAGGTAACAACAAAAATGAGTGAGAGGATTATTTTTGAAGTTAATGGTAACACTAACTACATATACTTTTTTTTTTATATTCTAGGGTAGGGTATTTTGTTTTTTTCCAGGTGTGCTATCCGTCTCACAATTTCCATTTTACAGCAGATCTGGTCGTGTCGTTTTATGTATGTATGTCCTTCATCTTCGCTTTCTGCTCAGTGCTTTTGGTTTTGGTTTTGGTTATTCCTTTAATCTTGCCTCTTAGTCGAACTTACTACTTTGTTGCGTCTTCCAATGTATATATGTGTTCGTGTATTTGAGCTTCCAACTTTGGGGGTTGATTCTTTTGGAGGATTGTAATTTTGAAGCTCTTATTTTTTGGGGCCTAGTGTTGAGCCGCCCTTGGTTAAGACTCGAGGTCGAAAGAGATATTTGTATAGGTTGAGTTTTCAAGCTTCATTGGTACTAGTGGATTTCACAGTCGATCTGCATTTCCTCCGCTTCCTGACAAGCCTTCTCCATTACCTTAACATGTCACCCTCTATCTTTTCAAGCTAGGGAAACTGACCGACTCTAAGATTCTGTCTGCTAATTGACATTGTTGCTATCTTTTTCTGCTACATTTGAACTAATCTGTACCTATCTTAATGGGTTATGAAGCTCTTGCACACTGATCGCACTGTTAGACACCATCATTAAGTGCTTGAAGTACTAATGCTTATTGAGAAGAATGCATTATATTTTATTACGTCTTATTGAACTACCTTAAGCTTTTCTTAAATATAGAGACTGTTGAGCCTCTTTCATCTTCTTTTAGCATAATCTTTTTCCCAATCTAATTGCAGTGCACAAAAACTCAGAAGTATTTGGTCCAGTGCAGATGAAAACATAATTCTGAAGGGTTGACACTCAGAAGAATATCTGTTGAAACTGTAGGCGAAAGACATATTTATAACCAGGATTTTATCTCTTGTATCCCCAAATATCAGTTGTCTGAAATAAGACATTTGTAGAGAGTATTGGCCCAATGAGCTCTATCACATCATCCTTGTCTTTGCTTGCACTTATATCACCTCTTCATGTATCAAGACAATGTCTTTGCTTACAGCCAGCACGTAGTTTCTACCAACGATGTGCTTTCAATAGTCGTGGTAACGTTACCCTTTCAATCCATGGCCAATCAGCACCCCCTCATCCCTCCAGTAATTTGCAGTCATGTTGTAGAGCTATTGCTTCATCATATGATGGAACAGTATCTGTGATTAATTTTGAAGATGCTATGGAAAAAGACTGGTCATTTCTCGAGTATCCAAATTCCAGTGAAGAGCATAAGCAAAAAATTGATGAGATCATATCAGCAGGAGAGATCATGGAGACTTCTAAGGTTCTGATTGCAATTAGTTCTGATGAATTTCTTGATAAAGTTGTTGCTTCATCAAATTGCAGGCAGTTACTTGTTGTTCATGACTCTCTTTTCATGTTAGCATGCTTCAAGGAAAAATATGACAAGGTTAAGTGTTGGCAAGGAGAATTGATGTACATACCAGAGAAGTGGACACCTTTTGATGTTGTTTTTCTCTACTTCCTTCCTGCATTGCCCTTTGAACTTGGTCAAATTCTGGAAGCACTAAGAGAACGTTGTTTGCCAGGTGAGAAATTAAGTCAGATTACGAAACTTATGTACTGTGTACTACTTCATTTGATCTGATGTTTTCATCAAGTCAAAATGATCATCTTTGCATAAATATAAGAGGGATTGCTTAATGGTGTCTGAATGCTCTGAAAATTGCTTTAATATATTGAATTACGAAGTAAAAAAACAATTGCCTTTATATGTTCAGGTGCTAGAGTTGTGATTAGTCATCCACAAGGCCGGCAAGTAGTTGAAGAGCAACAGAAACAATATCCTGGTGTGGTTGTCTCTAACTTGCCAGAAAAGATGTTACTGCAAAATGTTGCTGCGGACCATTCATTTGAAGTAGTCAAATTTGTAGATGAGCCTGCTTTCTATCTTGCTATTCTGAAATTCGTGGCTGACAACAACAACGAATAGGTTCTTCTCTTAAAACTTCAAATCGTCCGAATTTGTGTGAATGATTTGGTGATTGGATTGCAATTGTATTTTTATTTATATTTTTGTACTTGTCTAGTGAGTATTGGGCTAATTAGTATTAGAGCAAACAACACAATTCATTAGTTTATGTTTAATTACGTGCCTATACTTTAGTTTTGGAAATGATCTTTTGCACCACATTTATTGTGCCAGATATATGTATTTAGTGCATTTAAATGCATAAGCTTGATTTCCATGTATGCGAGATATACTAACTCTCTCACCCATATCTTTCTTCTCTCCTATCTCACTCTCCTCTTTTTCTCTTTCATCTCTCTCTTTTATAGTAGAATCTTGTTTTATCTATTATCTTGCTTTCTTCTCTTGCCAGACTCTCCATACTTCTAAACAAGATTATACTTGCACAGTAATATCATTTGCTTTAAACAAGTTAGTTTTTGGCTCAGCTAAATTGTCTATTTTCCCAACTCTTTTCTTGAAGTTTTCGTTATTGATTTTGGATTTAGAATACCGATCTTTTCCTCATAAAAATAGTAAAGAATATTATAAGTCGACATAACTTATAATGACACACACACAACCAGTGATAGAACATTACCTTCGAATGTAGAACATTTTAAAATTGAAATTGATGTTCATTGGATTAAATCCAATAATCAAAGTGAGCACAGGAACAAAATTCTTCCGTTGTCACAATTTGAAATCAAGCCATGATAGTACCTACTATAATCACTAAGTAGGCAAGTCAAATCAAATCCAAAAAGTGGAAGATAACATTTAAATAATAAATAAATAAGAGAAAGTAAAAGCAAGAATAAAATACAAAAAATAAAGAGCCCATAAAATGCTCCTAGGCTTTGTCCGGCCCCATCAGGCCAGCTGAGACTTTTGGCAGGCTCGTTGCGGACGAGCTCATATAATTTTTTGAGAAAATTAAGCCAGGAGCCCCGCAAGCCCTAAAATTGATGGGCTCACACCCACGAAAAATTGTCGAAATCGCCTATTTCATATTCCAGAACACATAAAATACTCTAAGGCGTCGTTTGGCGTCATCGGGCTTACTGAGACTCTTCGTGAGCTCATTACAGATGGGTTTGTACAATTTTTTTGGATAAATTGGGCTCGGGATTGAATTGCCTTGGAGCCTCGTCGGTGCCCAATTCCTTAGGTGAACCCCCACGAAAAACTCCTAAAATCGCATGATTCCTACTTCGGGGCTCGTAAAACGCTACTGGGTAACATCCGTCACCACCGGCCCCACTTGACCTCTTTCCACGCTTGTTAGGCATGGGTTGGTGGAATTTTTGGTGATTAAATTGCCCCGAAGATCCGCTGGTGCCCAATTCCGTGGGCAAAGCCCACGAAAAACTTTGAAAATCTCATGTTTCGCCTTCCTTGGGCCATAAAATCCTACCAGGCCCCCGGGCCACCTGAACCGCTTGTCGGGCTCGTCCTCGACCCACCCATGTGATTTTTCGAGAATCTTTACTTGGAATCCCAGGTAGCGCTAGAATCCGTGGGCTAACACCCATGAAAAATGCCCGAAATCACCTGTTCTGCCTTCCTTGGGCCATAAAATCCTACCTGGCCCCTGCCAAAGCCCCCGGGCCACCTGGGCCGCTTCCCGGGCTCATCCCTGACCTACTCGTGTGATTTTTTGGGAATCTTTGCTCGAAACCCCAGGCAGCGCCAGAATTCGTGGGCTAATACCCACGGAAAATGGCCGACCTTGCTTGTTTCGCCTTTCTTGGGCCATAAAATCCTACCAAGCCCCCGCCAACGCCCTCGGGCCACCTGGGCCTCTTTTCGGCCACGTCCCCGACCCACCCGTGTGATTTTTCTTGAATCTTTGCCCAAAACCCCGGGCAGTGCCAGAATCAGTGGGCTAACACCCATGGAAAATAGCCAAAATCGCCTATTTCGCCTTTTGTGGGCCATAAAATCCTACCAGGCCCTCGCCAACGCCCCTGCACCACTTGGGCCGCTTGCCGGCCTCGTCCCCGACCTACTCGTGTGATTTTTCGTGAGTTTTTGCTCGGAATCCCAGGCAGCGGCAGAATCCGTGGGCTAACACCCACGAAAAATGGACGAAATCACTTGTTTCGCCTTCCTTGGGCCATAAAATCCTACCAAGCCCCTGCTAACGCCCCCGGGCCACCTGGGCCGCTTGCCAGGCTCATCCCCGGCCCACTCGTGTGATTTTTTGAGAATCTTTGCCCAGAACCACATGCAGCGCCAGAATCCATAGGCTAACACCCACGAAAAATGGCTGAAATTGCCTGTTTCGCCTTCCTTGGGCCATAAAATCCTACCAGGCCCCCAGCAGCGCCCACGGGCCACCTGGGCCGCTTGTCGGGCTCATCCCAGACCCACTCGTGTGATTTTTTGGGAATCTTTGCCCGAAACCCCAGGCAGCGAAAAATCCATGGGCTAACACCGATGGAAAATGGCCGAAATCGCCTGTTTCACTTTCCTTGGCCTATAAAATCCTACTAGGCCCCCGCCAAGGGCCCCGAGACACCTGGGCCGCTTGCCGAGCTCATCCCTGACCCACCCATGTGATCTTTCGAGAAACTTTGCCAGGAACCCCAGGCAGCGCCAAAATCCGTGGGTGTTGGCTGAAGTCGCCTGTTTCGCCTTCCTTGGGCCATAAAATCCTACTAGGGCCCAGCCAACTCCCGCTGGCCAAATGGGCCGCTTTCCAGGCTAGTCCCCGACCCAACCGTATGGTTTTTGAAAAATATTTACCTGGAACCCCAGGCAGCGCCAAAATCCGTGGGTGTTGGCCGAAATCGCCTGTGTCACCTTCATTAGGCCATAAAATCCTACCAGGGACCAACCAACGCCCGCCGGCCAAATGGGCCGCTTACCGGGCGAGTCCCCGACCCAATCGTATGATTTTTCCAAAATATTTGCCCGGAACCCCAGGCAGTACTAAAATTCGTGGGCTAACACCCACCGAAAATGGCCAAAATCGCCTATTTCGCTTTCCTTGGGCCATAAAATTCTACCAGGGCCCAGCCAACGCCTGCCGGCCAAATGGGCCGCTTGCCGGGCGAGTACCCGATCCAACCGTATGGTTTTTCGAAAATATTTTCCCGAAACCCCAGGCAGCGCCAAAATCCGTTGGCTAACACCCACGGAAATGGTCGAAATATCCTATTTCGCTTTCCTTGGACCATAAAATCCTACAATGGCCCAGCCAACGCTCGCTGGCCACATGGGCTGCTTGATGGGTGAGTCCCCGACCCATCCGTATGCTTTTTCAAAAATCTTTGCCCAGAACCCTAGGCAGCGCCATAATCCGTGGGCTAACACCCACGGAAAATGGCCGAAATCGCTTATTTCGCCTTCTTTGGGCCATAAAATCCTACCAGGCCCATGCCAACGCCCCCGGGCCACCTGGGCCGCTTGTCGAGCTCATCCCCGGCCCACTCCTGTGATTTTTCGAGAATCTTTGCCTGGAACACTAGCAAGCGCAAGAATTCGTGGGCTAACACCCACGGAAAATGGCCGAAATCGCCTATTTCGCCTTCCTTGCCCCATAAAATCCTACCAGGCCCCCAGCAGCGCCCACGGGCCACCTGGGCCGCTTGTCGGGCTCATCCCAGACCCACTGGTGTGATTTTTTGGGAATCTTTGCCCGGAACCCCAGGAAGCGCCAAAACACCCACGGAAAATGGCCGAAATCACCTATTTCACTTTCCTTGGGCTATAAAATCCTACCAAGCCCCCGCTAAGGACCCCAAGAGACTTAGACTGCTTGCCAGGCTAATCCCCAACCCACCCATGTGTTTTTTTGGGAATCTTTCCCAGGAACCCAAGCAGCGCCAGAATCCTTGGGCTAACACCCATGAAAAATGGTTGAAATCGTCTGTTTCGCCTTCCTTGGGCCATAAAATCCTACCAGGGCCAAGCCAACGCCCGCCGGCCGCATGGGCCGCTTGCTGGGCGAGTCCCCG
>JAOTQJ010000002.1:16805535-16815628 GCA_025642045.1 Solanum sejunctum | reverse complement strand
GAAAGCTGCCTGATAAAGTACTTCTGAGCATGGCTTGCTACTTGAGTTGGAGTTCTTGTAGTCACAAAATTGCGAGAGATATTTCTCCAGTCACCTTTTCCGTACTTCTTCAGCCCCAACAGAAATTGCCTGACCGCCACAAAGTAAAAACAACATGGAACCAGAATTCCAAAGAGCATTTAGCTATGTGAACTCACATCATTGAAATTTGTAACACTAAAGTCACACAGCTAATATTTTTTTAACAATAAAGTCACTCAACTTACCTGTGCTCTTCCCCGGTCCATGGGACTCCCTTTTTCCTTTCGTATTCAGAAGATCGATTTGATGTGTTTCTCTTGCGAGATGAACTATAGAATCGCTTGTTGAAGATGCCTTCTTCTTGATCATAATTGATCCATTCCAATGTGGATGAGTTACTACTAGTACTTGTAGTGTAGCCTGGTAGTGGTATTAATCCAGCTTCTATATTAGTAATATCTTCTACCAATTCTATATACTGTTTGATCACATCGTTCACCGTCTTTCCAGGGATCATTGATGCTACATTGTACCATCTATCCGGAGTCTCCTTATCAAACAAAGCGAGCGCGTCCTCAAACATCTTGTTCTCTTCAGCAGTCCATGTTGTTTCCTTGTTTTCCTCAAATAACCAATTTGAGTTTCTAACATTTGTTGCTTCAGGAGGAGGGAAAATAAATCCCATTTCCCTGCTCATGTTTTCTTGTTCATTTACAAATTACAAGTTTAGCTAGAGGAGAAGTGGCAGCCTAGCTAGTTGTGTTTTCTTGGTAAAAATTATAAGAAGTGGGGTTTGTTTTTTATTCCATCAAGAATCAATTGAGGGAAATCTGAATAAGTCTTTTGGGAAAGTAGTATAAGGTGAGGAATCTAGAAATTATGATCACCAAACTTTCCAAAACCCAAGGGAAATAGGGGGGAAAAGGTAGATCTTGCAAGTGTAATATTAAGCATTTGAGGTCTTAAGCTCAGATGGACACCTATATTCTACAATGGAAAGTATAGGAGAAGCTACTATTAAAAAAAGAAGAAAATACAGTTACTACAAGGAGCAAACTCGGTGCACTAAAGCTCTCGCTATGCATAGGATTTGGAAAAGGGCTCGACCACAAGGGTTTATTATATGCAGTATTACCTTGCATTTCTGCAAGAGACTGTTTTTAAAGTTTGAATTTGTGACCTCCTAATCACACGACAATAACTTTTTTCAGTTACTGCAAGACTCGAAAATAGAGTTACTATTGTATAGAAACTATTAGGACATATAAATGAAGTCCTTAGAGGAAAGGGAGCAAATTTAATTTAGAGAAAACGAAAATTGACTATTTGTCTCTGTGTTAGAGGTATTTTAGAAATATTTGAATTCGAGTAAATAGCTTAACAGAACGATTGAACATAAAAAACATTTATACAAGTTATATGTTTCATTATCACTTCATGGAAAATCGTTACATATAAATATGTTAATAGTATTTCTTTTCCCCCCAAAAGCATATGTCTTTCACCCATACACAAAAAATTGTCTCATTACGAATATGCATAAAATAATCAGAACTTTGACAATAAGATAATCCGAGATTATGCTAAAAGGATTCCTTTCTTTTTCCTAATAATAAAAATTGAGAAGTGTGTATAGGAAACCTAAGAGTATATAGGGAAGAAGCTTAAAGAAACGCATTTTCATTTGGATTTGCTTAAAGAAATGCATTTTGCTTTTTCTATATTATTATATGATAGTATTTGATTAAGCATGATAGTTAAGAAGTTAAATAAAAAAAAAAACACTTGTGCCAACTCACCTCCAGTATTGCTAGAAAGGTGTTATTATTCCTTTTTTCCGTTCTGGTTGCCCATTCGATATCTGGTGTTCTCGTTGGAGCCTGATTAATTTGAATTCGCGTTGTGTAGAGCCTATTCGAGGGAAATACTCCCTATTAAGAATTTTTTTCATATTTAAAACTTAACCAGAGACTTCTGATTAAGCAAGAAACAGTTCTATCTACTGCGTCATATCCTTTGATCGTATTATTGGAGGTGCTTTTGGGTGTGTAGAGATAGAGATCCTCAATCCTAACTGCTAAGACAAAAAGGACAACCTGTCATTGCTCATAGAGCTGCCTGTTGGGACACAAAACAAAACATTTAGGACAGCATAGGCATCGACCGGTGTCAAATAGATGGGCGGGTCATTAATGAGCTGAGTTAATAAATAAGTGAATTGATGATCATTAATAAAATTTGTTTAATTTTTATTTGATTTTTTTATTATTTTCTTAAGTATCTAATGAAAATTTTGTTAATATATGTGACACCCGTAAAATTATCGAAATGTTCCTAAAACGTAATTGTGCGCATAACGTGTCTTCCCAAGTTTCAATGGGAAATTTGAGACCGAATTTGTGATTAGCGTGGAAAATTGAGTGAAAAAAGATCTCGGCCCAATTTTATAGCAACCGAGCCGAAACAATGAGGGTGTGCGCCTGGGACGCGGACTTTCACTTATATTTTTTTTATGAGAATTGAAAAAATCAATGGGAAAGCGATTTACAAAAAATTACACATAAAACGTATTTGATGAATGTGATTTATGTGTATTTTCTTGGGAAAACAGTTTTTCAACGCGTTTTTAATTTTTTAGTCAAAAATTACATAGGTGCGCGCCCAGTCCATGTCGCGGACTGGGCTATTCCGAGATGAATTTTATTCTTTTATTTCGGGAAGGGTATTTTGATAAATTCCTAATCGCTCCCAAGTCTTATATGCGATTATAAGATTGTTTTTCTGCGAAATAAGGATTTTAAACCCATTATTTATTAAGAAAATAATCACATTCCTTAAGTAGACTGTGACTAATTACTTACTCATAAGAAAATATAAAAACAAAAAGAGTTTAAATTTTATACATTGTCGGTTGATAAAATTATCTACACCATCAAGTGAATTTAATGATACTTAAATACAATAATTTATTTTAATTAAACAATAAGAAAAAAAAAAGAATATAAAAGATCTACTAAAAAAAGAAGAATATCAATGAGTTGAATCCTACTTAGATTCTAACTTATATTATTTCCACAACCAAATTAGTTTTTTTTAAAGAATCTTTACAACTTTATTTTGAGATGTAGGTTTTTCGCAAGCTAAGAGCTTCGGTCGAAAAAGTACGCAAAATTGTGACCTTTGTAATAAATAATCTTTCAAGCTTCAAAATTTTTGAATTTGACAAATTTCTTTACTAGTGATATATCATCATAGATCTCGAATAGATTTCGCATTTACTACACAAGGAGCTAGTATCATTTGTCACTTAAATCTGTACCTCTCTCTAACTGATCTGAGATATTATTTGCCAACACTCCTTTTCAACTTTCTGTTTGTGTATAATTGAACTTATTTATTATGGCGCTCTGCCACTTTGTTCTCTTTTATGGTCATTATCTTCTACTAAATTGGGATAGTTCCTGGTAATGAATCCAAAACAATATTCTTATTCAAAGAGAAAATGAGAGCTTCTATGTGTATCACTTTTTTCTATTTTTTCATATCTAGTATCTTCTGCTTATGGGGCTTAATTGCACGTGTTTAGTATACCGATGAAAGTCACATAATTCGATTTGAGATTCGTGCATTGTAGCCTTGAAAATAACTGAATCGCTTCATCCTCACATCCATTAGTAGCTAATTCCAAAATCATAGAGTTCCAAGAAGACAGCCCTATGGTTGGTACTCTCTCAAAAACTTGCCAAGCCATTTCAACGTTTCCACACTTCGCAATATATGTTTATAAGTTCAGTAACAACAATGACATTCAACTCAACATTGTTCTTTTTAACATACTTATGAATCCAATTTCCTTGTTCAAGTGCTCCTAAGTGTCCACAAGAATTCAACAAATTCACCAAGGTGAATTCACTAGCTGATTGCTTCCAGTTAATGAAAAAAGAATATGGTATTCAAGTGCCTCTGTATCTAATTTGCTTGCTATGAAAACCAAACCAATAATCCATAATTCTCCATATATACAAAATAAACAAACAAAATTGAAATAATCATATATGCAGATCGATAGAAAACATAAATAGGATGCAAATCAAATATGTAGAAAAGGAGTAACTGCCAAGGCAGATATAAAAATTTATTGAAAAATCATCTTCCCCAAATTTTTTTTTACGTGTACGAAGGAATTGAAGGTCAGAGTTTTTAGGTGAAAAAATAAGCAAAAAGAGAGTAGATTTTAAGGGAGAAAGAGGAAAACTGATTTTAATTTTATTTTTTAAAAAAACTTTAATTAAGGGAAAATGAGTGACCTATTATAACAGGTTAAACTTACTTGATGATGTAAAACAATAATACACCACTCAAACAAAAAATACCACTCAAACAAAAAATAGTGCTCAAAAGCTTTTAGAATTTTGTTTAAATTATATATTGATTAAATATATAGGTAATTTTGAAAAATAAAATTTAATACCTTTCTTGGCTTCTTTTATCAACTTTTGGGAGTTGATGAATTATTGATCCTTGTCCACATGTCAGTGGACAATTGTGACTGGGACAATAGTTCTCAGACACACACACAGCACTTTCCTATACTTGTATTAATCATTTTAGCAAAAATTACGTTAATTAAAAAATTAATGAATAATTTATTAAATTTTTTTCATTTAATTAATGCCTTTTAAAAAATAAATAGTAATAAAAAGCTAGAGCATAAGAATATAATTAGAAAAACATATTAATTTTATTCTTGAATTTCTAAGATGCACTTATTTTGAGTTGGAAAAAATATATATTTAAATTGCATATAAAGATATATCAATTTTAACTGAACTATTTCTTATAGAAGTTGACAAATTAACTTGATAAAAAGACTAATTAATATTTTATTTATTTTCAGGATATTTTGATAAAATGCATCAGTATAGTTTTGAATACAATGTGATAATAATATAAAAAATAGTTGTTGAGTTAGGATGCTTTTAGCCTGATACCTTTTCTGATCCCTAGATAGAGAACAGTAAGGGTCTTGGAATATAAAGGACAACAAACAATAAAAACACTCAGATTTTTACGTGAAAAAACTCCTTGCTCAACGGAGGAACAACCACGACCTGTCACTATAGGATTTAACAACTAAATCCACTAAGAGCAAAGTAAAGAAATATAATATACGCCTTACTTCTCTACTTTTCCTTACAACCCAAACATCTTGTGCATTCAGCATAAGTAGTGAGCAACCTTACAATCAACTTCAATATAACCTACACCTCTAGAGTAGTTAGAGAGAAAACAAGCACACACACACCTTAAGACTACAATTTTGTCTTCAAGGTATGTTTCCACACTCAATACAGAATAATGAAAAATTAACCACTGACCTTTATAAATGAGGAGTGATAGTACATTTTGGTGCTCACTATAATTTACTCAACACACAAAACATTAAACTAGTACCTAGTCTATCTGATTCTTCAATTGGGTATGTTGTTGTCTTGCATAGGAAGCCAAACGGAAGCTTTTCAACCAAGGAGTATATTCTTTCTCAATTCAATTTTTTGTAAAAAAAACCTCTCTTAAAAATCTTGGATTTCTGTCTTTTATGTTGGCGTGTATACAACCTATAGATCGCTGATCTTTTAGTACACTTCTAAAAGATTTCTCACCAACCATAACAACTATACAAGATGTTGTCTACCACTAAAAATATCACGAAAACCTAATATCTTATCTGATCTTTGATATAGTTTGTTAATCATCAAAATAATACACATGTACAAATAAATCATCAAAATAATACACATGTACAAATACTTGTATACTTAACCATAGCAATGCTAGGAAAGTTATATTAAGGTTATTCTTTTATCCACTTTTTAAAATATGGTCCCATTACAAAGGAGCACTCTTTTGATTCTCTACCAATATGATTAGAAGCAAATCAAGATGAGGGTGACTCAATAGTTCCACGTAAAATATTTTCTATCATGCATGATTATGTAATTATGAGATGATTGTCTTGAATTGTCTGAAATTATTTTTCTAAAAGGTGAATGAACATTTATTCCACATTTATGTGGATTTGGAAATTGATGGCTTTTCAACGGTATATGATATATGCAGCTTAGCTAATTTAATTTAAATTTCAATAAAAATAATTTTATTATTGCTTCAATAATTCTAATATTAAAAATATCCTTTTGTTGTAAAATATTGCATGCGCAACCAAAAATGATAAAAATGACTTAGTTAAGTAGCATAACTTATTTTCTTTTACTTTAATTCTTATTTCATCTAATAACTTGTTGAGTTGTTTCTGGCTGTATATTAACCATGAGTTTCTATCTGTAACTATGACAAAGGTAAATAAAATTTTCTTTTCGTGATAACGGTAATATTTATTGTTATAAAAATAACTAGTCTCAATTGAATTAATGTCATTATAGTTAGAATCAGTAAAGTTGCAATATTTTATATAAAGTGTTAGGTTATAAGTACCCATGTACATTATTATTTAAATATCAAAAAGCAATAACTATATAATTGTCATAAAATCCTTTATCTAGTGTAGGGTTTGTTGGGTTTTATCAAACCAAATGCTAAAATGATACTCCCTCTGGTCGCTTTTATATGTTATCTTTTGTAATTGTACTTATATTAAAAAAAAGTAAATTTACTATTTTATGCTTATTTAATGTACATTGATTATTTTTTAGTTCTTTTAGTAATTGGCCAAATATATCTTTTCAAAGCTCATTAGCTATTAAGGATAAAATAGAAAAAGTAGTGTCATTTATGTATTGATTTATGAAATGACATATATTAAGAATAATATATTTATAGTAAGAACAACATATAAAAAGGACCCGAGGGAGTATTTAGCAAAGTACTTCGATCCCTCCATTCCTTTTTAATTCTCATAAGTTTTATTTTTATAGTCAAACTATGTATACTTTAACTAAATATTTAATCCATATTTTTTCATCATATTAATATAAAAAAAATTGCAATCAATAAATCTTTTCTTATAATTTTTTAATATTTAAATTTATTTTAAAATATCAAATCAATTCAATCTAATTTAACTTTATAAATTAATAAAAGTGACTTTAGAAAAATAGAATATGACAAATAAAAAAGTAACGGAGGGAGTAGTAACTAAGGGTCATTTACAGTATTACTCATATTTTGTGTTGGTCCTTGATTTATGTGTCTACTGATTTACATATAAGTTCGATTACTAATAAAAATAAAAGAAAAATGAAACTACAGCCCATTTAAAGGGAGAAAAGTGTCATTTTAAATTCAAAGCTAATGATGATAGATATAAAATGAATGAATAAATAAAAAGCTAATGAAATGTACGAAATTGGAATTGAGTCAGAATAATTGGAAATAAATGCGATGTGTCAATATATATTGATCAGGTCGGTAACATGATCGTATATAACTGGACTTCTTGAACCAAAAAAAATAATGGAGGAGTGAAATATTAAGGTACTAAAAATTTTGATGGGATAATTTTATTTTTTTATTTTTTAAAAAATATTATACTATTTTTTATCTAATTAACTCGATATGGTTCGAGAGTTTAAAATTTGATTTTGATGATTTGTAATATGGAAAATCAATAACAATAGTTTGATATAATTCAACTTACATATATTACTTTATATATATAATGATAGAGAATTATAACTTTCACTTTTAAATAAACGTCTTAATTATATTATACTTATATCTTTACATATATAGAAATATTTCAAAAGAAAGTGCAAGCAATTTCTATGCTCAATCAAAATAGAGTAATTAAAACCAACATCTAAATAATTGTTTTTGTACTAATACTATTTTATATCTTTGATAGTATTATTATACTAATATATATGAATTTAATATGTATATTCATATTTTGGTTCTTCTCATAAATACCAAGAATATCAAACTCTTTTAAAAATACAATCAAATACCATAATGTTGAAAATGTGATGTCCAACATTTTGATTTCATTATCTATCACATTGTGTCCACCCTGGCCCAATTGTACTTTCTTTATCTTAAAATATAATTGATATATATATGTTGTATCAGCCTGTATCGAATATAACATATATGTATTAAACTATATTAGTTGATACAACCTTTATTAGTCCGAATACAGTCTGTATCTAGCATTTTTCCTCTCTTTCTATTGAATTTCACTAGCCTTTCTTCTCTTTCTTTCATTCTCGCCCGCTTCTTTTCTCTTTCTCCCCATCTCACTCACTCACTTCTTTCTTCTCTTTTCCAATCTCGTTCATCTCTATCCTCTTACTATAAATGATAAATACCCAAACTATTGCTTTAGATTTCTTATTAACCCTCAACATAAGTCATTTCTGATTGACTTCTCTTCTTTTTTTTCCTTCGAATCCTGTGTAAAACTTTGTTACATAGATTTCAAATGCTTAAGGGAATCTCCAAACCTATTGTCTATTTCACTCTCCAAATATAGAGTTCTCTAGCTCCAATTCTCTATTTGAAGAAAGTGGCGCTGTCTTGATCCACACCATGAACTCTGTAGGTTGGTTATGTGCTAAAAAGTTAAGATTCGTGTAAAAAAAACTTGTACTTGCGATCTTGTTATCTGCGGGTACATTTAAAATTTATTTTGGTATCTCACTATGTTCTTGTCATTTTATATTGATGTGTTAATATATCTTTTGAAACTTGCAAAACACTTGCTTATTTCGCCTATTTGTACGAATTGTTCGATAACTTCCTTGTGGACTTTGTCCTTCTTATGATTGTGACTTTGTCACTATTAGCATGCCTCTTGTTCAAATCAATTGACATCTTGACTGTGGACTTTTGGTTCGTCCTAAGTATGAAAGTGGTCCATTTTAAGTACGAACTAGAAAGCTACTTTTAGTATGATTTTTGGTTCTCTTGATTATTGCGTTTTAACACTTCTTGATACAGGGCTTCGACCCTTTTTGATACTTGATCATGTTTGGTATGAAGGCATGACATACATAATGGCTGGGCGAAACTTGTTATTTGAATGTCTTGTAAAAATGCTTCCAAGAACTCTTGACACTTAGACCTGTAAATATCATACTTGATACAATTGATATATTTGGTCACCTGATCTATTTCTTATATTGCAATTGCGTTTGTAACACCTCATGAAATGATGAAAATATCCCTAGAATTGACCTTATATGTATTGTGCCTTCCCTTGCTCTGTTTGCAAATCCGAGACTGGATTGGCGATCAGTGCGAAAAATTGAGTCGGAAAATGGACTCGACTCGACAAAAACTCAAAAAAATGTGATTATTTTTCTTCAAGAAAGCTCAAAACAATGGGATTTCCACGCCCCTTCCGCGACGCGGAGTGGACGCGGAACAACACTTTGTTATTTTTTCAAATTTTGATGAAAAGTGAGAATTTACGAAAAAGTGAGAAATAACACTAGTGCACGTCGCACACTAGTGTATTTTCGAAGCAGATTTGTTTTTTTAATGGGGAGGGGCAATTACGACCTTTTCCATACCTCATATTATAAGCTAATCTATTTTTAAGTCATATTTAGTCCCTAAAACGTTAATTTCCTCAATCATTCTCTCAAACAAGCGAACCCTTTCAAAAACATACGCTCAAGAACTCAAGAAAATGATAGTAGGGCTTAAGGATTTCTCTAACTCGTCAAGAAATTCCTTCTATGGTATGTAACGCCACCGAAAAGTAATTATTTTGCTAATATTTATAGAAATCGAAACTAATTTTCACCAATGAATCTTCAAGTCTAAATTGAGGCTAAGTTTTCCGTAAACTTTGTGAGTATGTTAATTTTCATGACAAATTCCATAGACTCTTGATGGATATTATTATATTTGGTCTCTATATCATCCATTTTAAAGAATTATTATCAAGTTTATGTTCATTCTTGAACAAAAATTATTATTGTTGAGTTTTTTGAAAAGTTTTAATATTATCTCAGGAAAAAGAAGCTGAATATATGATATGTTAAAGAATGATTTTCTTGAAGGTTTCTTGGTACTTTAGTTTAGAAATCTAGTATGTTTGAAAGTA
>JAOTQJ010000002.1:16790393-16800859 GCA_025642045.1 Solanum sejunctum | reverse complement strand
GAATGATTTTCTTGAAGGTTTCTTGGTACTTTAGTTTAGAAATCTAGTATGTTTGAAAGTACATGAAAGATACCAGTTCAACAATGTTAAAGATTTTAGTTGAGGAAGCTAAGTAGTAAGCTGGGGTAAGTCCCCAAGAAAGACAAATTTCAAGAATTTATGATCTATTAAGCATGAGCTATATAAAGTATTTTGCGAGTAGTATTGAGCACCGATATGAGTGAGAGTAGAATAAATTACTCAAACTCAATAAACTATGTATCTAGCATAGATAGGATTGTACTATAGTAACTTCTTCATTAGCCACTGAGATGACCTAATTTTTGATGGATCCACTCCCCTAGTTATTCATCCCCTATCCCGACAAAGTTCGGGATGGCTCTAGCAGCGTGAGAAAGAGGTTGTATCACCGTGAAGCTCATAGTAGTGGTTATCAGTTAGAGAAACTCCTCAAGCTAAGAAATAAAGTTTTTGTTATAAATTTTCAGCATGTTATTTTCAGTATACCAGTTTTATGATTATTGTTATTTCATTTATAGATGATGATTATGTCTTTTGAGATATATTATGATGTACTGATTTAAATGTTTTGGTCATCTTACATACAGTACATTCCACGAATTGATGTCTTTAGGACCTGCATCGTTTTATGATGCAGACGCAGGTGACAAAGTTTCTCAGCAGCCGCTTCGTTGAGACCTTGACAGCTATCAGTTATTGGTGAGGCCTCTTCTTAGTCCGAGGCTCCTACTTCCATGCTATTTTATTTTGGTATTTACATTCAATTCTGACTACTTGGGGCCTATCTTAGTAGTCTTTTCCGATACTTGTAGTAGAGGTTCCATAGGACATGTATTAGCATTTCAGTTTCTAGTCTATTTAGATAGTATTTATGACTTTACATTTAGTCATTCAGTCTATTCATAAGTTAGTTTGATGCTTTAAGAGCCTTTTTCACTATTGATAAGTCTTTCGCTAAGTAAGTAGTTAGGCCAAGTAGTTCTCTTGGGACCAGAAATAGTTTTCGAGTGTCGATTATGTCCAAGGTGTATGCTCGGGACATGACAAACTTGGTATCAAAGCACAAAGTTCAAATGTCCTATGGAGTCTATGAAACAGTGTCTAGCAGAGTCTGTATTTTTGCAGTGAAGTGCGCCACATCTATAATAGGAAGGATATGGGATATTAGGAAGTGTCATATTTTCTTGTTATTCCTTGTCTCGTGCTTCAGAGTATATCTCTGTAAAGTCCCTTCTAACTCGTGCGTTCACCTATGTTTTTCAGATCATGCCTTCTCGCAGAGCTAAAAAACTAGTCAGGGGCAGAGGACATCCAGATAGAAGGAACGCAAACTAGCCTGGCTGAATTTTGGAGGAACCTAGAGGTCCAGACGCGCCTATGGAGCAGCCAAAACAAGCTGATATTACTAATGATGAGCTTTGGCATGCCATTCATACCTTGGCTCATGCAGTCATTACTTAGGGAGGTTGCCAGGGAGATTGTAGGAATGATGGGGCAGACACCGCCAGAGTTAAAGAGTTTTTGAGAATGAACCCACCAGAGTTCACGAGTTTCTGAGAATGAACCCACTAGAGTTCACGAGTTTCTGAGAATGAACCCACCAGAGTTCACAAGGTCTGATGTAAAGGAACATTCTGAGAATTTTATTGAGGAGCATCAGAAGATGTTTCGAGTAATACATATAACTGATGTTGAGCGGGTTGTAGCTAGACTCTTGTTTGACCAGTGGAAAGGGAGTAAGGCAAATGGGGCTCCACCTATTACTTGGGCAGTGTTTAAGGAGGCTTTTCTGGGATAGTACTTTCCCAGGGAGATAAGATAGGATAAGGTGAGATAATTTCGGAACTTAAAACAGGAGAATATGAGTGTATAGGAGTACAACCTCAAGTTTACTCAGTTGTCCCATTACGCTCCAGCTATGGTGGTAGATATGTGTACTAGGATGGATATCTTCATGTTCGGGCTCTCTTGAATGACTAAGAAAAAGGGCAGGAATGCAATGTTGATTAGGGACATCGATATAGCCTATTTAATGACGTATGTGCAATAGATAGAAGAGGAGAAGATGCAGAATAAATTGGAGTTCAGAAGTAAGAGAGCCAAGACCTCAGGTCAAGAGTCGGGTAAGAGAGGGACTGGAGGTGGAGGTCACTCATCTTTCCAGCTTAAGACCGCCGAACTAGAACCTTCATCCGCTAATGCACCAATACTGAGGATTAGAAATAAATAGAGATCACAGCACCGCAGGTTTTTGGGCAGTTAATCATAGGGTAGAGTAGCTCCAGGATCAAACCGCTATCCTACTTGTGCTAAGTGTGGTAAGTCTCACCCTGGAGAGTGCCTTCTGGGCATAAATGGATGTTTCAAATATGGTCAGGTGGGGAAATTCTTGAAGGATTATCCTATGGGGAAGCAGATTATGAGAGATACCATATCACAAATAGTGTCTTCAGCCCCGTAGGGTAAGCCACCTCATAGGGGTACTACAGCAGGGACAAGTAGTTATAAACCGCTTGTATGCCTTCTTGAAGGATTGTCCTATGGCGAAGCAGAATATGAGAGATACCAGTTTATAGACAGTGTCTTCAGCCCCGCAGGATAAGCCACCTCACAATGGTACTACAACAGGGAAAAACGGGGGTACAAACCGCTTGTATGCCATGGGCGCCAGATAGGAGAAGGAGAATTCACTAGATGTGGTTATGGGTATGCTTAACATCTTTACTTCTGATGTCTATGCATTATTAGACCAGGAGCCACATTGTCTTTTGTAACCCTATATGTAGCTGTGAGGTTTGGGGTCAATCCAGAATGTCTTCTTGAGCCTTTCGGTATTTCTACTCCTACTGGAGAGACTATTTTAGCCCAAAGAATTCATAGGGGCTGTCCAGTCTTTATTTATCATAAGATTATTGTGGCTGATTTGGTGAAGTTAGATATGGTAGAGTTTGATGTCATCCTAGGCATGGATTGGCTTCATGCTGGGTATGCCTCCATAGATTACAGAACCATAATAGTTAAGTTTCAGTTTCCTAACAAACCAGTCCTAGAGTAGAGGGGTAACTCAGTATTTCCCAAGGGTCAGTTTGTCTCATATCTCAAAGCTAGGAAGTTAATCTCCAAGGGATGGATATATTACCTAGTCAGAGTTCAGGATTCTTATGCCAAGGCACCAACTCTTCAGTCTATTCCCATTGTGAATGAGTTCAGAGAAGTCTTTCCCGAGAATCTTCTCGGAGTCCCCCCTAATAGGGAGATAGACTTTGGGATAGACACTCTTTCAGATACTCAACCCATATTTATCCCCCCTTACCGAATTAAAGTTACAGCTGAAAGATCTTTTAGATAAGGGTTTCATTAAACCAAGCGTTTCACCTTGGAATGCTTCAATTCTTTTCGTGCATAAAAAGGACAGTTCTCTTTGGATGTGCATAGATTACCATCAGTTGAACAAAGTCACCATTAAGAACAAGTATTCTCTTTCCAGAATTGATGACTTATTCGACCAACTTCGGGGTATCACCAGCTTAAGGTTAGAGAGAAAGATATTCCTAAGATAACTTTCAGAATCTGATATGGCCATTATGAGTTCTTGGTCATGTCCTTTAGGTTGACAAATGCATCAGCAGCTTTCATAGATCTTATGAACAGAGTGTTGAGGTCGTACCTAGATATGTTCATTATTTATGTTCATAGATGATATCCTCATTTATTCCCGTAATAAGGAGGAGCAGCAGACCATTTTAGAGTTATCCTTTAGACCCTTAAGGATCAGCAGCAATATGCTAAATTTTCTAAGTGTGAATTCTGGTTGGAATCTATGGCATTTCTGGGGCACATTGTGTTTGGTGATGGTATCCGGGTTGATTCCCAAAAGATTGAGACAGTGAAGAACTAGCCAAGGACTACAACTCCCATAGAGATAAGGAGTTTCTTAGGTTTGGCAGGGCACTACAGACAGTTTGTAGAGAGATTTTCTTCTATTTCAGCTCCCTTAACTAAGTTGACTCAGAAGAAGACTAAGTTTGAGTGGTCAAAAGCTTGTGAGACGAGTTTTCAAGAGTTGAAGACTAGGCTGACTACAGCCCCAGTCTTATCCTTACCAGATGGAATTGATGATTTTATGATTTATTATAATTCTTCCAAAGTTAGCTTGGGTTGTGTATTAATGCAGAGAGGCAAGGTGATAGCCTATGCCTCCAAACAGCTTAAGATTCATGAAAAGAATTACATAATTCATGATCTTGAGCTAGCTGCGGTGGTGTTTGATCTAAAGATCTGGAGACACTATCTTTATGGTGGGCACACAAATGTATTCATAGACCACAAGAGTTTGCATTATGTGTTTGGCCAGAAGGAACTAATTTGAGACAGAGGAGGTGGTTGAAGCTGCTGAAAGACTATGATATGAGTATCCTCTATCACCCAAGTAAAGATAATGTCGTTGCTAACGCTCTTAGTAGGGTGACCATGGGAAGCACAGCCCATGTTGAGACTAAAAAGAAAGAGTTAGCTAAGGAGGTTCACAAACTAGCTCACTTGGTGGTGCAGATTGAAGATTCTGATGAAGGCGGGGCCATAGTCAGAAATGGGTCAGACTCATCCTTGGTGCTAGAAGTGAAAGAAAAACACGACAGAGATCCCATCCTTCTCCATCTGAAAGAAGATGTTCAGAAACAACAAGTATTAGTGTTCTCAAAAGAAGAAGATGGTGTCCTAAGATACCAAAGCAGGTTGTGTGTGCCAAATGTTAACAGTCTTAGAGATAGGATCTTGGTTGAGGCTCGTAATGCCATATACTCACCCCGGTGCAACAAAGATGTATAGAGATTTGTGAGAAATCTATTGGTGGGGTGGTATGAAGAAGAATATTACAAAGTTTGTGTCTAGATACCTAAATTACCAGCAAGTTAAGGTTGAGAATCAAAGGCCTTATGGTGTAGCCCAGAACATAGAGATTTTGGAATGGAAATGGAAAATGATTTATATGGACTTTGTAACAGGCTTACCTCAATCTCATAGACAACATGATTCGATATGGGTTATAATAGACAGAATGACCAAGTCAGCTCACTTCCTACCTGTCAAGATGACTGATACGACTGAGGATTATGCCATACTCTATCTTAAGGAGATTTGAAGGCTGCAAGGGGTCCCCATATCCATTATTTTAGAAAAAAGAGCATAGTTTATAACACAGTCTTGGAAGTCCTTTCAGAAAGGGCTTGGCACAAAGGTAAATCTTAGCACAACTTTTCATGCACAGACAGACAGGCAAGTAGAGGGAATTATACAAACCTTAGAAGATATGCTGAGGGCTTGTGTGATATACTTTAAAGGTAATTGGTACAATCATTTAACTTTGATTAAGTTCTTTTATAATAATAGCTTTAAGGCCAGCATACAGATGGCATCATATGAGACTTTTTATGGGAGAAGGTGTAGATCATCCATATGGTGGTTTGAAGTTTGTGAGGCAAGGTTGATAGGACCTGATCTAGTCCATAAACTATGAAAAATATGAAGGTCATCCAGGAGAGGCTCAAGACAGCTCAGAGCAGACAAAAGTCATACACAGATGTTAGAAGTAGAGACTTGGAGTTTGAGATAGGCAATTGGGTATACTTGAAAGTATCTCCAATGAAGGGAGTTATGAGATTCAGGATGAAGGGGAAGCTTAGTATAACACCCCACATCTTATATGTACTAGTTCTATGCAAATGAAACATGATATGGTTTAGTTAAATTAACACCTATTGTTAAAAGTATTTGAATCTCGTATTAGAGGGCAATATGTACGTCTAACGCTTAAGAGGATTGAGTGTATACAAGTTTTATGTCAAATTGAGGAGATCGCGGCCCTAAAAAAAGTGAGAGAATTGAGGTGCTTGCAGGATTTAGGAAGCTAGTAGGTGAGTCACCTACTTGATTAGCTTAAACTTGCTAGCTAGACGGAGACGAGGCCCGGCGCCAAATCTATCTGAGTCCGTGTTAAGGGTGTAATTTTAGCCCACGTTTTAGCATCATAAATGGACAATATTCACAGCCCAAGATGAATAATAAAAAGGGCCTAAGTACATTCAGAATGTACTTGTTGATTTGGACCCAAACTAAGTGAAGAAACTTAGGAAAATGGACAACCAAGGCCCATCAACTTTGAGATCAATTTAGGCCCAAGTGAGAGGGCCAAGCTGCTGCATAACCAGCTTGATTATATGTGTTAATATGTGGTAAAAGTCTCAAGAGAAAGTTGTCCAAAGAGTCCCTTTAAAAGGGCTTAAAAAATCAGCATCTTTAAGTCATCTTTAACTTGGGAAAAAATCAGCTTTCATTAGGTTTTCTCTCTCCTCTTTCTTAGCTTTGCAAAGCAACCACAAAGAGACTTTTAGGGTTCTTGGAGAAGCCCTACACCTTGAGGGTAAAGGTAATCAAGAATACTTATGTGTTTAGTATGGTTTTCTCATGAAAAATAAAAGACTAAGTTGATTATACCTTTGCTGAAATTGTTGGATAGCATGTGTTCCACAGGTTCTTGTATATTTTTCTTGTTTATTTGGAAGCTTTTCTCTTTTTGCTTGGATTGAGTATAAAGGGAGGCTATTGGTCTTAACTAGTCTTAGTTTTATAATTATGTATAAAGTTTGCTGCACCATTTTTACGGTCCGCAAAGATGACTTATTGTAGGATATCTTAATTGTACTCTTTTAAAAGAAACTTGCAGATTGATAATTGGAAATTGTTATATTATGACCTTTACCTAATTTGGGACTATTGTAAGACTGGTTTTATATGTAAAAATATTAAATATAGTTTGGGTAAAGTTGAAACAGGTTCGAGATTATTGACGTTGAAATATAGCGAGAATACGAATGTGTTGTTGCCTATTTATGTGTACTACAGGATTGTTATGTCTTGTACCTTATGAACTGTTGTAAGACTGTTAAGGGTCTAAAACAAGATGTATATGATATGTATATAAGAATGGTTGTTAGAAAATAAGATTATAAATGAAAAGGTTGAAGGAATGTCTTTGTGTCGCTAATTATAAGCTTGCTGCCCAGGTGTTAGTTTTTATGATATTGGGCTGCCAAGAAGTATTTCTTTGCTGCTAATACTAGTCTTATTGCCTAATATATTATAGATAAATATTTGGAGAAAAAAGCGATAACTCTGAGGTAATAACAAGGTCCTACAACGAGGTATATAAGACTACTTGATTTCGTATTACTTGGCATGAAATCTAGATTTCTCCTTGGCACATAAAGGCACTTACCAATTCCAACACAACTAATAATCGTGTCTCTACTCTTTCACATGTTCATATGCTCCCATACATAGTCATTTGCAAATCTGCATACATACTTGGATACCAAGATACACGAGTTCTTTCTACCAAACAAAGTTCATCTGTTGTTTCATCTCATACACATTTCTTTATTTGTGTAACCTACTATTTTCATTGTGATATTGTCATGTACAGTTATTTACATGTCATATGCTATATCTACAGTCCTACAGTTCCAATATTATGACCACAAAAAGAATCATCTCATAAGTAATTGAAAGATAAAGTAAAGTATATTGCTTATTGATGGATGGTAAATCGAGAGGTGGAAGAATCACTTAGCCAGGGTCGTTCCCATCACAGAGGGTAGCCCAAGAAGTGAAAGAAAAAGTCTATCCAAGGCCGATCCCGATATAGATTTACGACTCATCAGTTGGTCATTTGTATTACATGATGTGCACAGATTATATAGTAAAGGTAAAGTAATAAAAAGAACATAAAATACATGATTTCACAGTATAACTAAAGGTGGTCTCTTATCCTTATACCAGTGCATAGTTTCATTTGACTTGTTACTTCATATACAGTATTTTCTGTCTTATATATTCAGTACACTATATCGTACTGACGTCCTTTTTGGGGGACCTGCATTTAATGTTGTAGGTACAGGTGCTAATAGCTCTCCCCAGTAGGAATACAGAATATCCAACTGCTGTTATCAAGCTCCAGGTTGCTTCAGAGCTTTGCGTCTCTAGAGCTTATATTTTTGTATTATATAGTTAGTCGAGACGGGGCCTGTCCCGACTCTCATCAGATACTTTTCCTTATATAGAGGCCTTGTAGACTATGTAAATTAAAATGTGGTCATATCTCGTACTTTAGACAACATGGACCCAACGACCTAGTCATATGCATTTTCTTTTGGCTTGTTATTACTATTTACTTTCTTGAGAGCATGTTGAGTGTAGAAATCCCTCATAATATGTAAAATGCACAATGGTGGTTGTCATAATGGTGGTTGTCGGTTAGGCGCCGTATCACCACGAATCTCATAGTAGTGGTTGTCGGTTAAAGAAACTCCCCAAGCTAAGAAATGAAGTTTTTCTTATAAATTTTCAACATGTTATTTTCAGTATACTAGTTTTATGATTATTGGTATTTCATTTATGGATGATGATTATGTTTTTTGAGATATATTATAATATTCCAATTTAAATATTTTGGCCATATTATATACCGCACATTCCACGTACTGACGTCCTTAGGAGCTGCATCGTTTTATGATGCAGGCGCAGGTGACAGAATTTCTCAACAGCCGCTTCGTTGAGACCCTGACAACTATCAGTTATTGGTGAGGCTTCTTCTCTATCTGAGGTCCTATGTCCTTGCTACTTTATTTCGGTATTTACATTCAGTTCTGGCTACTTGGGTCCTGTCTCAATAGTCCTTTCCGACATTTGTAGTAGTTTCATAGGTCATGTATTAGCATTTCAGTTTCTAGTCTATTCAGACAGTATTTATGACTTTATATTCAGTTATTTAGTCTATTCATAAGTTAGTGTGATGTTTTAAGAGCCTTTTCCACTATTGATAAGTCTTTCGCTGAGTAAGTAGCCAGATCAAGTGGTTCGCTTGAGACCAAAAATGATTTCTGAGTGTCGGCCACGTCCAGGGTGTAGGCTCAGGACGTGACAACGTTGCTCATGACTTAAGAAAAGTAAATTGAGGAATCTAAAGATTCAAACTTGTGACTTTTACACCACTAAGCTTCATGCTTAGCAATAATTATTCGTATCGCAGTATGTTGAAGTGATTAAGGTGCAAACTTTACTTTGATTTTGTGTCAAAGTGGTCACCCTTCTTTCTTCGACTCTACCGGCTATATAATTCCATTTAAATAGCATTCTGTATGACATATTTAAGTCATTTAGCATACTTCTTTCAAAATTAGAACAAAGATTAAATATATTTTTGAATTATGTGAAAGTGTCAACTTTGTCTCTGAATTATGCGAAGACTCAAATTTATCATCGATTTTAAAAAATAATTCTTAATTTTGTGACAATTAATATCATTAGGTGTTAAGCTTTTCACCATTTTAAAACTAATGACAACACTATTTTGCATAATTTCGAAATAAATTGGACCTCAACAACTAACAAAAGGTAAATTTATTTCATGTTGCATAGCTCAACCACAAAATTTGATCTTTTACCCTTTGAAATTTACGAAGATAAAGTTGTAAAATATTTTAAAGCCACTTCTTTAAATTTGAAATTTAACTCCAATTTAAATTTTAAAATTTCATAATCAGCCGCTAATTTTAAAATAAAATAATAAATCATTAAAAGAATAAATAAATGATTCTCATCACTGAGCAACTTCTAAAATTAAAGATTATTTCTCGTTTATCTTTACTTGTTCACTATACTATTTTAAAATGTTCAATAATACTTGTTAAATTTGTAAAATTAATTATGTCACATTACTATGAGGCAAGCAAGGATAGACGGACGAACAGAGTAATAATATTTAGATCTATTTTACACTAACCTAAAATTTAGAAATAGACAACAATCTCAGCCTGAGCTAAAATATTGCCTTTCCCATTTCAAAATTAGTCTCCTCTTTGATTTGGAGAATGAGGATTTCCAATTGAATTATGATCAGTGGCGTAACGTTGTTAATTGCTCAAGTAGTACGGTTTACTATTATTGTTAATCAATGGCCGGAGAAACAGAAAAAAGTTTGTTGGGATCTTCCACACGTACACCAACGACGGAGGTGGCGAAGAATGAGTCTTGTGGTGCGCCGTCAAAGCCATCCAAGACGAAAACCCAAATCTAGATTGTGTTATATACACTAGAGATTTCGATGCTTCTCCTCAAACCCTTACTGCTCGTGCCCTTGATCGATTTGGAGTCAAATTAATCCACACTCCTAAGATAGTCATTTACTTCTATTGGAAGTGATTAATTAAATGTATGTTCTAGTTGACTGGTTAAATTAGTTCACAATGGGAGTTAGTATACAATTAGTAGGATTAATTGTTAGTATATAATTAATGGGATTAGTTGGGGAAATTAATATATAAAATACACATCACTATACATGTATTTCACAATACAAGGAATATAATAGAAGAAACCCTTCTCTCTCT
>JAOTQJ010000002.1:16766817-16786481 GCA_025642045.1 Solanum sejunctum | reverse complement strand
AAATCCTAATCAAATGTGCAGGTAGAGATGGTACAAGAGGGTTCAACTGAACCCACTTCGTGGATAAAATATATTATGTAAATAGGCTTTAAAAAAAATCCGCATATGTAAAATTTATAATAAAATAGCATAAACATAAACAATACTAAATTTAACTTTAATAATATAAAATAAGAATATCAATCTTTAGTTATAATCTTTAGGATAGCTAAACATTCTAATTGGAGTTGAATATGCCCTGGTCATAAATAAAGTGATATCAATTGGTAATCAAATTTCACATCATGAAGTAGATGATGAATGATTTTTGTTCCTATTTTATAACTCAACACAAATTTTGATTATTATATACAATCACATGAACTGCCATTCATCTATATTCTATACAGTCCAACATCTTAATTGTTTAGTCAGCATGAGGGCCATAACAAATTCATGCAAATTATATTAATAAATTCAATGCCATTTCCACATTGTGTAATTCTATTCCTCTATTTCACCCTTTAAAGAAAATAAAGCAAAACCAAATTCATCTATTGGAACTCATTCAAATTGACATAGAAGAAATAATTGAACTCCTCTTTTTTTTGGTAACCAGAAACATTTCCTCAAGTGATATAGCTTTCAAAAGTATCTTTTTGATTAACTATTTTGACATACAAACTTTAAATAAAGATGGGAGGTCAACATGCAAGACACGTTCATGAAAACTAGTTATTACAAATGCAGGGAACTCATTAGCACAGAGCACTGACAAATCGTAAGAGAGAGTCACGTGAAATCACGTGAGTTCAACTACTTTATATCAGTATATGCCATCTGTAGTATTTCATGATAAGACGTCATTTGGGTGGAGGTTTTTGGTGGTATTACGTGGAACTAAGCACCTAAAGGTTTGTCTACCTTGTTGAAGATAATAAGGATGTGCTATTTAAACAAAAAGGAAAAGACCCTAATGGGTTTGGCAAGCCATTTTTGTTGTCTGTCAACTAAGTGTTGCCTAGGCCCCCTACAGGAAATTGTTGATCTGGTTGTATCTTCTATCTTCACTTCCATTATTAACAATTTTTTCGGTTAGACGTTATCACGTGTATGCATAAGATATATTGGCATATTATGGCTAGATGTTATTCCACGTCTCCATTAAGGTTTACATCTAGATGCATTAGTGGGTCTTGTGAAATTATATATTCAAGGGACTGAATTTGACAAAATTGTAAATTCTTTGCTTTTCATTTGCTTGGATTGTATCCGTGCGTGAAGCTCATGAAATTGTTTTCTGGCAGTCCGATACTATCCCAGCTCAAGGTTATTTATTATGTATTGTTTGGCTGGCTGTATGGCATCGTTGGTTCTTGTGCACACCTTGCAATGGTTAATTCTTCATGGACTCAATCTCATATTGAGAAACTTTGGGGAATACCAGCTCGAATTAGGCGTGTGTATCCTCCTTGTGATACTTCTGGGCTTCAGGTCTGTATTTTTTACTCGGTTGGTGTTTTCCACTCTTTCCATTTTTTCCATATCTAGTATTTTTTGCTTATGGGGCTTGATTCTTGAGACGAGGGTTTCCCGGAAACAACCTTTCTATCTCTATGAGGTAGTAGTAAGGTCTGCGTACATTTTACCCTACCCAGACCCCACTTGTGGGATCACATTGGGTATGTTGTTGTTTGGTGTTAATATAGCCCTTCTTCCTCCTTCCAATACCTAAACTTGTTAATGTTTTACCCTGTCTTTGTAGATTAGTTTAATTTAATATGGAGGCTAATATTTCTACTATTAGCCATTTCAATTTTTTTTAAAACTATAAGTACTGTCCTGCATTTTGGAATTTTTAGGGGGTAAGATGAGTGTAAATTCCTGACAAATTTCTCCTTTCAATCTTATTGTACTTCCATAGCTCTTTCTTTCGTGAAAGTTTAAAGATATGACATTACAGACTCCTCCTTTGAAGGCCTTACCAATTTTTGTTATAGTGTATTTAGTCTCGGTTGGATTTTGAGAAGTTGCATTGTTGCCTGGCTAATATAAGCTACAAACATGACATTTTGTTGACAGGTACTTCCGCTGGAAAAATCAATGAAGCCTCCGAAGATAGTATCTGTCGCTCAGTTCCGTCCAGAGAAGGTGGGCATTTTTATGTGGTCCTTGTGGAAATCAAGGTACCCATACTTATGCAGGTGTTTCAAGGTATATTGCAGCCTTGATGTCCTGTAAAATTTGTTTTTTTTTTCCGTGAGTTAGGCACACCCACTCCAACTTGAGGCATTTGCAGTTGCCATAAAAAAGTTAGACCAAGATCTGCCAAAGCCAAAAATCCAACTAGTGGGTAGTTGTAGGAATGAAGCGGACGAGAAAAGGTTGCAAAATTTGAAGGACCTAGCTATTAAATTGAATGTGGATGATCATGTTGAGTTCCACAAGAATGTCTTGTACAGGTTAGTACTATGATTCCATTTAGGTAGTCTGAAATTCATGAATTCCAACAAATGATTTTGCTGAACTGTCTGGGCCAGACTTTTCTTTCATTGCTTGAAGCTAATTTATCAAGGCAAGAGTTTCATTTCGGACAGACTTTTTGTATTGGTTACCTCCTCTCAAAAGAAAAACAATTAGTAAAAGATTTAAAAATTGGCTGGATATTCAGGTCATTGTCATACACAGAGAAGTAATATTATGCATGAGTATAAAAAGCTAACTAGACTTGATTGGATATCTTTGGTGCCGTTTGCTCTCTGCATGTTTAGAAAGAGAATGTGAAATGTTTAGGTTAGATTATCCATTTCCATCGTTTCAATTTGGGTAGTAACTTGATTCTCTTTTTTAATCTACTGTTGATGCAGCGATTTGGTCAGACTTTTGGGTGGTGCTGTAGCTGGAATCCATTCCATGACAGATGAGCACTTTGGCATAAGTGTAGTGGAATACATGGCTGCTGGCGCTATACCAATTGGTTAGTCATGTTTTGTTGTTGTTCTTTTGCCCTGTAGTTGATTCTGTGAGAAGACACAACAAAATATTATTAAGATGTGTATCCACATTATAATTTTTTCCATGTGGAACACAATATACATAATATTCACCCCCAAGCTGGTGCACATAAGTCATATATATCGAGACTGTTACAAATGTGACTAATATGAGGATCACTTAGGGACTTGGTGAAAATATATGCTAGCTGATCATTTGACTTAACAAATCTGTAAACATCAAATAGTATTTCCTTTTTTGATAGAAGTGATTTTAATGTGCTTAATCTTCTCATAAAATACCAAATTTGGCACAATATGAAGGGCCTCTTGACTGATCTCTCAAAATTTTTGACTCTCTAAGCAACTGTTTAATCTAAATTAGCTCACAGGTTGGTACATCCATTGCTCGATATTCTTCTTCTACACTAGATCGAACAAGCACTTGATGTATCTTACCCTTTCAGGACTTAAAACACAATATCTAGAGGTAGAATGTTTCTTAGAAATGACTTTGTTCGATTAACGTTTGTATATTCAACAATCTGATGATGCGGTTGGTCCTCAAAGTGTATTCCTGTAGAGGATATTATATATCATAGAATGTGACAACTGCATCCCAATTTACAGTAAGAATTCATAAACTAATTTGTAAAATAGAAATGTTAGGTCCAGTCATTAAGAGATGATTCAACTTACCAACTAGTTACCTACATTTTTTAGGATCACTGAGGGGGTTCCCTTCCCTGGAAAGAGTTTGGCATTCAAATGCTGTGTTGTGAAAGATGTTCACCTTGTCGTCAATGGCGAGAGGTTAGGCGACTTTTGATTGCCTTTTATCTTTGTGATCTTCTAAAGGCGATGCCATAACGACAATGGTGACAAAGGCAAGAGGCAACAAAGGCGAGAAAGACATCGCCTTTTGTATTTTCTTTAAAAAAAAAGCGACCAATTTAGGGTTTTAAAAGTTATAAGGTAATTTTAGGATTTTCTTTTCTAATTTGCAAAGTTGCACTCTTAAACTTAGACTGCAAGGCCAACCAATTGACCTTATTAGACTTTTTCTGGTGACCAACCATACTTTTTCGACGATTCCAAAGTCCAATCAGTGCGTATTTCTTCTTTTCTTCTTCTTGTGTTTTTCTACTTCTTCTTCGTAAGACTTCATAGCTACTTTTACCTCTGTTTTTTTCTCATTGTTTTGTATTTTTCTCATTCAAGTTCTAGACTTAGTATCTGTTACTCCCTATGTTTTAAAAAGATTAACCTAATTTGACTTAATATGAAATTTTAGAAAATAAAATAGACTTTTCAATCTTGTGGTACTAAATAAAAGTTATGTCAAATGTAGCAAAATGACTTTTAATCTTGTGGTTTTAAACATGCCAATTGGAAAGCTACAATTTTAAGTATTGCCAATAAAAGAAAGGAGTCATTCTTTTTGAAACAAATTTAACAGAAAGTAGGTCTTTTTTTTTTGAAATGGAGGGAGTATCTATTTTCAATTTTTGAATGGAAACATTTGCTAATATGTTATTGAGATTGAGATTTTGATTATTTATATATACAATAAAAATTTTTAATTTTTTGATATTGATTAACATTGTACTTCAAAAAGGTGAGCACCTTGCTGCTCACCTTGCCTTGTGGCTAGGGCAGACCCTTGTCTCCTTTTGCTGTCCAAAACACTATTTGGATCCATAACAATACTACGTCTTGCCATTCCTATCTCTTCAAAAATGTTTAGGGCATACTTTCGTTATGAAATGACAATGCTTGATCTAGACTGAGTGACCTCAATATCTAAAAAAATACATCAATCTGCCGAATTCTTTAGTCTGGAAGTGTTGAAAGAGATGTTGCTTTAAATTAGTGATACCATCTTGGTCATTGTCGGTGTATCATTAACAGAAACCACTAATAAATACATAGATTTGGAGTAGAATGTTGATAAAATACAGGAGTGATCATTTTCACTACGAGTCATGCGTAATTTTTGATATATTGTGTTGAACTTTCCCAAATCAGGCTTGCGAAGATAGTTATATTCTAGAGAGATCAACACAATTGGCGTACAAGGTTACTAGACTCTCTTGAGCAACAAAATTTAGATGTTGCTCTATATAAACTTCGAGCATGTTTGAATTGTCTTGCCAAGTCAAATGGTGTCACATAAAATGAGATGGAAGGAGTAATAAAGTATGGATCTACGTCATTACAATCAGTCCTATTTATAGTTATATCTACACAGTACATAATAATCGTTTTCCCCGTGAGTCTCTACATACATAATATTCTAACTTATTCACTGTGCTTATTCTTTAACCTCGAGTTTGTTGTTTTCATTTAGCACATAATTCAGCTGGCCCAAGGATGGATATTGTGTTACCAGAAGATGGAAAGCAAACTGGGTTTCTCGCCAAAAGCGTAGAGGAATTTGCTGAAGCAATCATTGAAGTCGTTAAGATGCCAGAGAATGAGAGGCTGGAAATGGCTGCTGCTGCTAGGAAACGAGCCTCCATGTTCTCAGAGCAAAGATTTTATGAAGATTTTAAGGCTGTTGTACGACCAATATTTCACAATGATACAAAATGATTACAAAATCTTGGTTTCCGTAGATATAAGAGACCAATTTTGTTCACCATAACTAGACGTAGTCTTATCTCAATTACTCTTAATGTTATCAAGAAAGTTGATTTGGCATAAGTTTTAAATTTTTGTGGCATAAGTTTAAATTTTGGTATCCTCGTGGCCAGCACTTAGAGACTATTGGTAGTCTCCAAGCGAATCATTTGGCGTCATCATCACATCAACTTGACAGTAGAAGATTTGTACTCAAATAAAAGGACATCATGTGTGTATATATATATATATATACACACATACATAACATCAAAGAACTCATGGTTTCAAATGTATAAATTGGGAATACATAATACTCGACAATCTCTACTCAATGTTTATGAAGTTTTTATTCAACAATCCAAATGGTGCCATGATAGACCATGAACACCTCAACTCAAAGAAAGTAAAAGATATTTCATGATAGTAAGAAGATAAAAAGGCTTCTTCGGAATGCAAGGAGGGCTCACCAACTCTGGAATGTATTGATATAGACTTCAACGGTGCAGGGGCTGAAATCCTCCATCTCCTGTATCTGCATCATAAAACGATGCAGGCCCAGAATGGACGTCAGTACATGGAATATATTGGTATGTAAAATAGCTCAAGAAAATAAGGTTCGACTCACTCATCTCGACTCAACAACTCATACTCAACTCAAAACTCATGTACGACTCATCACATGCAAGTTTAAAGTAATTCATGCTTTGAAAATATACTTGGTAAAATAAGCTTACTAATGCTAATCTCAGTTTAAAAATATCATACTCATTCAATATAATGTTGCTTGGGAGTTTCTCTGAACCGAGATCCTCATTCCACTACTTTAAGTTAAGTGATGCACAACGAATCAGCATCGTTGTCACGTCCGCCCTTAACTTGCCACGGAAAAGGACGATCAACTTTTTCTTGAATCCTAATAAATGCCCACTTGCGGGACAAGAGCCGTCAGACTAACTGTTACGACTATCCTACGCTGGCAACGTAGTTCTGTGGGTTAAAGTAAAAGTATACTCGATTCTCGCTCGGTGCTTGATACTTCCCTCAAGACTAAAACGTGCTCAACTCATCAATTAAGTCATCATCGACTCATCATCATCAAAACTCAACTCATCATCATCATGATAACTCAATTCATCATCATCTCATCATCATCTTTAATAAATATATTTTGAAAAAAATATATATTTGCATCATCATCAATGTGTACTCAAAACGCCATTTAAACTCAATGCTCAATTTCATCAAAAACTCATGCTCATGTAGACTTAGTAAATTATGCTCAACACTCAACTCAACATACTCAACTCAAATCTTTAAGACCCAACCTCAACTCAAAATATGCATGGATTTCTCAAAAAAAAAAAATAGATCATGAAATCTAAAGTTCATGCTATCAAGTATAAAACTACAACTCAATACCATATTGAAAGTATATGATGCAATAAAACTTGATAAAACATCAAGAGAATTCACAATGAGTACATAATCTCAATATTCAAATAATATAATTTCTCAAATCTCAACTTTTTTACCAAACCTTGACTTAAGAAGTTGAAGGGGCGTGTGAGGAACAAAATATCACACTAAAGTGAGCCTTACATACCTGGAGGTTGAAGAAGTAAACAAACTTTTGCGGTAGAACCAAGAACTTTACTCCTCTTTCCCATCTCTTGCTCTCTTCCTTCTTCGCAAGAAAACCTTAAGTGAAGAATGGGGAAAATTGTGGCTAAGAGTATGTTTTTAGGACTTATATTTAGTCCACAACGGCTGAGGGTTAAAGAGAAATAGATAGGAATTGACAAAAATAACCTTTCTCAAAAGCTATCAAAATTTTATTATGGGCTCGTTACAACCCGTATACAATACTATGACTCGTAGGACCCCTCTCGTAACCCTTTGGCATAATTTTAGAGTCTTTGAAAGTTGCTACGAGTCCACACTACGACTAGTACCCCGACCTACGACTCGTAGTGCAACTCTGCACTGACTGTTTTCAGTAAAATAGTCATAACGTTTGATTCCAAACTCAGCATAAGGTGAAACTAGTTGCATTGGAAAGCTAATTCAAAGAGATTTCATTTGGTATGCTATGAGTCATCTAGTTCTTTGTGTGCTAGAAGTTATAATCATTTAAAGTTGACCATTGCATAATCCATCACTCAAAATCAATTTATAGGAAAGTCTTAAACTTGTCTAAGTACTAGAGGTCTCTTATGACTCTAATACACTTCCCACATATAGGAATGAGGCTTTAATCATAGGTACATATGAGGATAGAATTATGGAGTGTCACAATAGTATAAGGCTAAACACTCAGACCCCTTGAGATATCTTAGGACTCGTTTAGCAGCTTTCATGTGTGATTCCTTTCGATAGGACTGAAATCTAGCACACATGCCAACAGTGAAGACTATGTCTGGTCTGCTTGCAGTCAAATACAATAATGATCCTATAATTCCTCTATACATGGTTACATTTACCGGGTTACCACCTTCATCAACATCCAGTTTTGTGCTTATTCCGATGGGAGTGTCAATTGATTTTGCATCCATTAATTGATACTTCTTGAGTAGGTCCCTGATGTACTTTTCTTGACTTATAAAAGACCCACCAGGGGTTTGTCTGATCTGCAAGCCAGGAAGAAGCTAAGTTCACCTATTATACTCATCTCAAATTCACTTCTCATCAGGTCCCCAAATCTTTTACAGAGAGAATTTGTTGTTGCACCAAAACTAATGTCATCTCTACATACACTTGAACAATCAACAAGTTCTTTCCTCTTGTTTTCAGAAATAGGGTGTTGTCAATCTTTCCTCTTTTGTAATCATGACCAAGTAAGAACCCAGATAATCTCTCATACCATGCCACAGGAGCCTGTTTCAGTACATATAAGGCTTTATCCAGCTTCATAACATATTCTAGATATTCAACACTTTCAAAACCAGGAGGTTGCTTCACATATACTTCCTCCTTAAGGTATCCATTTAGAAAGACACTTTTGACATCCATTTGGAATAATTTAAATTACAAATATAACAAAAGCAATTAGAATTCTGATAAATTCCATTCTGGCTAGAGGAGCAAATGTCTTATCATAATCTATCCCTTCCTCTCAATTGAAGCCCTGAACCACAAGTCTGGATTTGTTCCTGGTAATAATACCACTTTCATCAAGCTTGTTCCTGAACACCCACCTGGTCCCTATTACAGTTCTATCTGAGGGCCTTGGAACCAGGTGTCATACCTTACTTCTTTCAAATTGAAGCAATTCTTCCTACATAAAGTTAACCCAGTCTTCATCCTTCAAAGCTTCTTTAACATTCTTAGGTTCTATGGAGGACATGAATGCATCATAAGCCATTAGATTTATATTTTTGGACCTGGTCTGCATCCCTGAGTCCAGAGGGAAGACTAGATTATCCATTAGACGAGATGATAGATGTTTTCATCTGTGAGGCCTTGTAAAAGACTGACTTTGACTTCCTTATGCAACAAAATACTCAGATGCATTCTGTTGAGTACCCTCAGCCTCATCAACCTGACCTATCTCATCTGCATCTTCCTCAGGTTCTCTAGAACTTAACTTGATTCTTCTATGGAACCACCAGTATTATCGCCATCATTTGACTTGTTTCCTAGTAAATCTGCAAGATCCCTTGAAGGATCATCTATTAAGCCATCGTGTTACATTTGAAGTGGTTTATCTTTGTCCGAATCTTCTAGATCACTAGTGCTTCTTATGTGTCCAGATTCATCAAAGATGATATGCACACTTTCTTCAACGTAGAGTGTTCTTTTGTTGATTAATCTATAGGCTTTGTTGCTAGTAGAGTAGCCAACAAATATACTTTCACCGCTTTTGGAATCAATTTTTCCAACTTCTTCTTTGTCATTTTTGAGGATAAAGCACTTGCACCCAAAAGTCCTCAGATGACTGATATTAGGTTTCCTTCCAAACAAAAGTTCATAGGGAGTCTTGTTTTTGAGAGACTTATCAAACATCTGTTGGTCACATAACAAGCAGTGTTAACAACCTTAACCCATAAGTTTTTAGCCAATCCGGAGTCTACCAACATGGTCTTTCCAATCTCCACCAGAGTTCTATTTTTTCTTTCCACTACGCTATTTTGACGAGGAGTATGTGGAGCAAAAAAATTATGGTGAATTTCATTTTCTACACAAAATCTATCCAATATTGAATTTTCAAACTTAGTACCATGGTCAGACCTAATCCCAGCAACTCTGCTCCCAAACTAATTTTGGATCTGCTTGATGACGTTGATCAACAACTCTGCAGCTTCGTCTTTGAATCTTAGGAATTTTACTCAAGAGTATCGTGAGTAATCGTCAACCACAACCAAGATATACTTCTTTCCTGCTCTACTTTAAACCTTTATAGGACCACAAAGATCAATATGAATAAGTTCAATAAGTAGTGCTTACCTCCTGTTTGGACTTGAAGGATTCTTTAGTCTGCTTTCCTTAAGCACAAGCTGCACATACATTTGAATTTTTGAAATTTACCTTGGCCAAGCCTCGAACCAGGTCCTTGGACACTAATTTGTTTAGCAAGGAGAGACTGATATGACCTAATCTTCTGTGCCATAAGTCACACGAATCATCTTGAGCCTTTAAGCGGATCAGATTGTCCTGCTTTGTGGTTCTTAGGTCTACTACATACATATTTCTGCACCTCAAGGCAATCAACACAACCTTATTTGTTTCCAAGTTTGTAACAATGCATTTGACTGATAAGAACCTGACTTTATTTGTTTTATCACAAATTTGAGATACACTAAATAGACTGTACTTTAGACCTTCAACACAGTACACATCTTCAATAGCTTTCTCAAAACATTTACCAATCTTGCCTATCCCCATAATGTAGCCCTTTTGACCACTACCAAAAGAAATACTGCCTCCTTTAAATTCTTTCAATGGGAGGAAGTTTTTAGTCTTACAAGTCATGTGCTTTGAGCATCCACTGTCTATGTACCAACACTGACTGCTTTCTCCTGACTTTCCTGTAAGGATCAAAAGTTAGTTTTGGAAATCCATTTCAATCTGAGCTCCCAATAAGCAGATAAAAGTTAATAATATTTTTTTTGGTCCAGAGAGGCAAGGGTCCGTTCCTACATTTAGGTTTAGGACCTGGCCCATCTATCACATCTTTTTTTATCTGATTGAATCATCTTTTGTATATTCAAGGTTTTCCTTAGTACTTCACAGTTCCTTTTCAGATGGCCATTTCTCTCATAGGGCAGGCATAGTAAGTTGTCAGCCACAGACACATACTTACTGTATGAATTATAGGGTGGGTCAATTTTGTTGGCATACCCTAGCTCTTTTTTCTCTGAACTCCAGCTACAGGACATATCTCCTAAAAGTTTATAGGAAGTTGTCCACTTTATAAACTTATTCAGGTCCTGCTTAACTCTCCTCAGGTCCTTTTCAATTACAAAGTTTCTTTCTAAGGCCAAATTTATTTTAATTCGGTCTCTTTCAGTTTTTTCTCCTGGACAAACTCATTTTCACTAATCTTTCTCTTTAACTTAGCATCAAACTAACTTTCAGCTTTCATTATTTTCAATAGTTTCCCTTTTTCAGTTTCAAGAGTCATAATTTTAACTTCCAAATCTGACACCTGAGAGGTCAACACTATTTTTTTTTATCATGAGACACATCTACACTATTGTTGAGCAAGTCCTTCTCAGTGATCAATTCATAGATGGAGTTAATAAGGACACATACTAGCTTCTTTAACTTTCTAGTAGAGTATAGATCTAAGTAATTTTTAAGGTCTAGCAAGGTTACCTCATTATCATCATCTGACTGAGCCATAAAGGCAAATAGTCCATCATAGATTTCATCATCTTTTATAGCAACCATGGATGAATCTTTAGGTTGCTTTTTTCATCAGATCCACTGGATGAATTTTTTCAAACTCCTAGAGCCTTTATCATTATTTTGTCAGCAGCAGCTCATTTCTTATACTTGTTTGAAACTTGGTCCTTCCTTTTTTCCTTTACATCTTTGTAGTCACCTCTTCCATGAGGACACTCTTTAACAAAGTGTCCAGGCTTTCCACAACCATGACATAGATCAGTACTCTCATAAGCTCTTCCAGTATTTTCTTTCTTTGTTAATTTATGACTTTTTCTCACAAACTTCTTAAATTTGTTTGTGAGATAAGCCATATTAACACCATCAATTTCTTTATCATTATGAACAGTCTGTAGGGCCAATGTTTTGTCTTTCTTCCCTTCTCTTTTAGCTGAGTCATGTGTGCAGAGTATACCAATGAGAATATCCATCCTCAAGGTTTTCAGGTCCTTTGACTTAGTAATGACATCCACTTTGCTCTTCCAAGACTTAGGAAGAACCCGTAGAATCTTACCAACTTGTTTGCTCTAACTGATGGGTTCTCCCAGACACTTAAGCTCATTGGTTATTGTTGAGAATCTTGTCTCCTTTTTCTTGTATGGTTTCTCCTTCGTGCATGATAAAGTCCTCATACCGTGATGTTAACATGTCAACCTTAGATTCTATAACTTGTTCAGTTCCTTCATGTGCATTTTTTAGATAGTCCCAAATCTCTTTATCAAACTCACAGGCTGAGATCCGGTTGTCTTCATCAGCTCCTATACCATATACAATCAGTTTCTTTGCTTTGTAGTGTTTCTCTGTTTTCTTTCTATCAGCTTCAGTATACTGTTGCCTGTTTTTTGGAACAGATTTGGTTATATTACCTTCTTTTACGTCTGTCAGGGGACATAACGCCCATCTAGGACAATATCCCAGTGCTCACTATCTTCGGCTATCAAGAAATCATGCATCGTACCTTTTCACCACCCATAGTACTTGCCATTGAGTCTTAGTGGTCTAGTGGATGATTGTCCTTCTTCTAAGTTAAGTAGAGCAACCATTTTCACAAAAAATCTAAAGGTGTGAACCTAATAGAGATCCTTGATCTGATACCAATTATTGAGTTAGCGTGCTTCCAAACTGATAGCTTACCAGGTCCCTCAATGTAAAATAATTCAAGCTCAGAAGAGAAATAATAACAGAAGGTAAAAACACAATAATTTTTACGTGAAAAACTCCTTACTTAAGGGTAGAACAACCATGACCTGTCACCATAGGACTTGCTAACCGAATCCACTAAAGAGTAAAGTAAAGAAATATAACTCACACACTATTTCTCTACTTTCCTTTACAACACCAGCAACTTGTACAACTAACAGAAGCAATAAGCACCTACAAAGCCTATTTTAATCTAACCTACAACACCTGAGTAGTTAGACTAAAAAAATATAAATACACCTTTAGACTACAACACTGTCTACAAGGTGTATTCGATACTTGAATCAATAAAACAAAAGCTGATCACTAACCTTTATAGGATATGAGTGATCTTACACTTTGGAACACAATACAAGACATGCAAACAGTAGAATTATAGACCTGGTCTATCAGGTCCCACGTCTGGGTTGGTGTATATTCTTGCACAAGAAGCCAAGGGGAAGCTTTTCAACTCGGAGAATATTTAATGTAAACTATGCTTGAAAAACTTATGTTGAAACCTTGGACTTCTATCTTTTATGCTACTATGGGTACAACTTATGGACCACTAGTCCTTCAATACAAGTCCGAAAGAATTCTCACCAACCACAATAGCTTTACAGGCTGTTTTCCATAATTTGATTCAGCACAGAAGTCTAATGTCTTACATGGTCCTTGGTACTGTTTGTTAATCATCAAAACAATAAGACATACTAATGTTTATGTACTTAACAGCTGTTGCACCCATGTTAGATCCTTCAAAAATATGCTATTTTTGGAGTATCAAACACGCAACCATCGATATTTTTGATGAGTCCAAGCACTATAGATTTGTTGTACTTTTACATGAACATGATCTGAACTAACTAGTTGACCAAGAAAAATTCTACTTGTAAATACGTACTAAGTCATATAAGGAATAACAAAATATTAAATGATGCTTTAGAATTAATAACATGTACCTTATACAGCAAGTCGTAAAAACATGAGGAGATAATTCTTAATGGGTTAGCGATATGTCTAATAAGGAATTTGGGTAATCCATCTCTACATTAATAAATTATTAAATATAAAATTTTAATCATAGCACAAAAACACTTGATAGTTGAGATTGAAGATCAAGAAACTACGAGAATAGTGCTAATATAACTGGTTAGAAAGAAGATCCAAGTATGACCAACAAGCCTATCCCACAGGGAGGTAAGAGAAGTGCTCAACTACAATCTTAATCCTCAGAACTATCCTATCTAAGGTCAATATGTCCTCACTAAGATCAATATACATCAGATCCTTTCTAACTTTCGTCCTGTACTTTTTTGGTCCGCCTCTATCTCTTTCAACACTTGTCACTGCCAATCGCTCACACCTCTTCATTGGGTCCTTTTCACTTCTCGTCTTCACATGTTTAAACTATCAAAATCTCGCTTCCCTCATGTTGGCCATCATATAGGTCATTCCTACCGTCTCTTGGATATCATCATTCCAAATCTGATTTCTTTCAGTATGTCCACACATTCACTTCAATGACTTTCTTCCTCTGAATATGAGATTTTCTAATCAGATCACACTCTACCCCATACAAATAACTAGTATATGATCATGAAAGAAATTATATTACCATGTATCTATAAATATTTAATTGTTATTAGTCATTTGTGTCATCATATTTAATTTTGTGGTCTTAATAAAAAACAAAATTGACAAGGTCTCCTTTATCAGTAAGGCAAAGAGACCAGCAATAACATGAAAAACATGCACCCTAGTTGTGATATATTATGGAATAATGAATAATTCACTTTTTACTAATTGTCTTTACAACTATTACCTTTCTTTCTTCTTTTTTTTTCCTGCTTTCTATCGGTGTTCGATCATTTGATTAAATTTTTTTCGAAAAGTCCCATGTGAGGAGTAAAGTGCTCGCTAACGGATGCAGTCAGACTCAAATTCGAGATCTTTAATTGAAAATAAAAGAATACTTACCACTTCACTACGACCTTTTACTGTTAACAGTACCTCCAAGTTACACAAAAAAGAATGGAAAAAATATGAAGAGAAATAAGTATATAAAATACAACATAAAGCATAATATTTTCTTTTTAGTAGAAAAAAATAACTAAAATAATCTTATAAAATTACTAATCCACTTGTCATATTGCTTTCATAGCTCAGTTGGTTAGAGCACTCAAATGAAACAGACCTGGAGCCAGGCGCGCGTCCGCAGCGCCCCTCCGATGCCCAAGGCTCTTCAACTGTGGGCACTTAAGGTACCAATGTGTTCCTCCGCAGATATGGCAACCTGAGTCTCTGGGCTGCTGCTTCTTATCTGCCCAGGCCTGACGACCTGTCTTCTTTGGTGGGGCAACCTCTTTGCCCTTGGAGCAATCTCCCCCGCCTTTAACAGGGTTGGCGCGAGTTTCTCTCGGCTTTCTCCTATCTTGCCTGAAGTCGGTTAAGACTTCTACTTGGGTGACAACTATGCTATGGTGGAAACGGAAGGACGCCGAGATGAAAAAGTTCGACTCTCAATGAAAGCAAATTAATCTTTTGTGCCGGGTTATTCCATTTTGGGTAAGACCTAACTAAGCCCAATTTATTCTTTATTTGGGCCTTATCAGTGAATTAACTAATATAACTACAGTTTGAATTAATTACAGCTCGTGACAAACATCTAGCTGTAATTGCAGTTTGAGTTTATATATTCGTACGATTATAAAAAATTTCTGTGCAAAGCAGATTGTACAGCAAAATATACAAGCACTATGAATTGCACAGAGAATTATACAAATGTTGTGTACGAATTGTATAGTGAAACATATAAACGCTATACAAAAATTATAAATTGTATAGCGAATTATACAAACTATACAAATGTTGCACGAATTATATAAATGTTGTTATAACTATAGTTACAAAATATAATTACCCAAACTATATGGGTTGGATCTCCATTTATGTTGTCCTCATATAAGGAGTTGTCACTTTCACAAAAGACACCACCATATATTGCCAAACAAGTATAAAAATAATCATGATATAAATTTATAAAAATAAAAATAAAAAATTTATCTAGCAAAATTAATGTGACAAATACCTTTTACTAGAGGTCAAGTTGGATCACGAGATGCACCTGTACTAAATAATTAAGACTTTTTGATTGAAAATATAAATAAATCAGATTAGCTTATAATTTATTTTTAATGGCTTTGATAAATAAGTATAACAACAATTACCATATAAAGTTGTAAATGAATAAATATAAAATTAACTTAGCGAAATCAATGTGAAAAATGTCTATCATTAAAGGTCAAATTGGATTACGAGTTGCATATGTACTAAATAACTATGATTTTAATTAAGATTATAAGACAATTGAAAATTAGTTTATAGTGATTCTTTAATTCATTTTATAAACAAGTATAAATATAATCATGATACAAATTTATAAAAGAATAAAAATAAAATTTATTTGGCAAAATTAATGCGAGAAGTACCTTTTACTAGAGGTGAAATTGGATTACGAGATGCATCTGTACTAAATAATTAAGACCTTTGATAAAAATTATAAAATCAGATTTGCTTATAATTTATTAATGTATTTAATAAATAAGTATAAGAACAATTATCATATAAAATTGTAAATGAATGAGTATAAAAATAGCCTAGCGAGATCAATGTGAAAAATATCTATAACCAAAGGTCAAATTTGATCACGAGATGCATCTGTACTGAATAACTATGACTTTAATTTAAAATTATAAGTCAATTAAAAATTAGCTTATAGTGACTCTTTAATGTATTGATCCTGTCTTATTCACTTGTGCTGGTGGTGGAGAAGTCAGCGTCTATGTTCCCTATCTCAATTATAACGTACTCGGTTAGGTTCCATCTAGGTCTCGATCGGAGACGACTTTTGAATTGTATCTCATTCTTTCCTTGATTCACGATCTTTGCAGCTGAATTAATCCTCCATATATCAAGAAACAAGTATAAAACTAATCATAACTCAAAATTAGTAATGTATTTGATAAACAAGCAAGAAATAATCATATCAAAATTTTGAATTAAAAGAAAATATAAACTTACATCATATTCTTTAATGATTATCAACTAGAGTTTTAATAAAATAATTGGATGAGAATCTATACATATCCCAAAACAGGTGCATTAAAACAAAGTTGGAGAAAAGTGGCAATATAAATTAATTAAAAATTAGGATATTTAATTAATTAATTAAAGAATCTAAAACCAGTGAATAAATTAATTAAAGATCTGATTCTTTTGTTGGATAAAAAAGTACAACTATTTCTAAAGCAAATAATTAATGCAGAATGACTGGGATTGGATAGTGAAGAATAATTTATAAATATAGAATAAATAAATATGTTATCCATTAAGACTACAATCCACTTGGAGAATTTACTTTACATATATTTTATAGGAATTTTTTTTAAAATTATTATTGGTGTTAATATTATTTTCATTAATCTAACTTTTCATGTCATCTAAAGTAAAATTACTTTTTGTTATTCACAAACAAAGTAATTTTATATTAGACACTAAAGATTAGAGGGGTGTAAATTATGAGAGTTAGAAATAGTTTTTGTCATGAAATTTTAAATTTATACGTGAAATTTTACGATAATGTCTTTAAATTTTATTCGTAAAAATTAAAATTACAATAGTTATTATTTAATTACATGAGCTAAAACGTTACCATATGTGAATTAATCGTCAATAATATATTATCATTCTTAATGTGAGTCCATATACAACAACTCTAGAGCAGTGTCAGTTTAACCTAAGCTAAGGTCTAAGAGGATAGATAATTAAAAGTGTGTCACCTACCCAGAATCATACCGCAACCCAGCTGCTATAAATGATACCGCCTAAGGCAACAACATGCCGGTCCACTGGTAATGTGCCCATCTCTAAACAGGATGCAGGCCCCAGGACTAATCCATATAGATAGTGTCTTAATCACAGATAACCTTAGAAAACCCGTAAGGTATAGCCTACATCTCGTTAACAAGGTCACACTCTCGTTTCTAACCTATCAGTGGTTCAATAATATCGTATCTCGTATAATAGGTCACAAGGCTCCCTTAGGAGTACAATCATAATAGTTCCCAGAACATAGCATGTTTCTCCGGTTACCAACCAATACAGCAAGTACATGACGAATGCAGTTGTATACAGAATCGCATAGGTCACAGAGCATATAAAATCGTGTATTATCAGGCAATTATACCATAATCTAAGTAGGCACAAGTACTCAGAGTAAATATAGGCAGTCATAACTATATCACAAATATTCAGAACAACCAGAGCCATCAGAATTATATATAGATGCTAAAACTGGTGTACAATGCAGCAAGTAATCATTTGTCAGCATGACAAGTTACTGTATCTCCGTAGCATTAAGCTACACACCTATATAATCAAGAACTCGTCGAAAAATTATATTATTTATATATCGCTAATATAATTTTGTTATATATATATATAGTAGATGTCGAATCCTTTTCGACTAATTCATATATTTACTTCTTCATATTTGAACATCTTTAATAAAAATTCTAACTTCGCTACTACCTTGAAGCAAGCATAAGTAGAAGGACGAAACAATATATTTCGACACTCAAAAGAAATTATACATCAAGATACAAACTATATCGAATTCAATTATAATTATAAGCCAAATATAATACTTTTCTTATAATATTTATTTAATATATATAAATTATTAATTTAACATTTAAATTCAGATTCTATCTCAATCATATAATTCATTTTTTTTCATATAGATGAAAGTACGATTGTGACATTCTAAAATGAAAAACGTGTTTACTATGAAAATTTAAAAAATATATATGTGGATGATGGGTTATACTTTACAAGACATATTACTTTTTAACAAATAACTTTTGCCCATAAAAATTGATTGACATTATTTCAAGTGGATGACAGCCTTTCTAGTGGCCGGTGGGTATTTTTATAGTATACAATAAAAATTATTAAGATTACATGAATTATAATCGATGTAAAAAATTTAAAAATATTAATATATATTATATATACATAAAAAATAATTTAATATTTTTTTATGCAATATAATTATTTAGTGAAAAAGGTTCATTTTCAACCCCTTGTACCAATAGCTTTGCTTTTGTGCGTTAGTGGGATTCAAAATTTTAAAAGAAAAAAATGCACAATTAAAAAAAGGTAGCTTTAGAAATATTTTGATAGATTTAAGTTCTTATTTTAACTTATTACATTTTTAAATTATAATGTTAGTGATTTTTACATATATATCTTACTTTTCTGTTGAATCGCTCAAGTACGATGTTAGGATCAATTGAGCTAGTTATTATTGCACCATAATACAAGTTTGAATTTGGATACGAACACGTAATTGGAAGTATTTCAATAAAATTATAACATTGCTATATATGGTCTAAAGATCAGAAGATCGCATAAATTCACGTAAACTTATAATGTTCAACTTAATTATGTGTATATAATATAATTTCTTAATAAAGAATATTTTCATCATATGTATTTTTGCCAAACATTGATTATTCATCTTACCTCAAGTGAAGACATATTTTGCCACCTATGATGTACCTGTTTGGCATATGTTTTTTGTGGGGATAAATTGAAAGTAACTAGCTGCCAATTAAACACAACAAAATTAAATTTGTGGAAACACAAGTTCCCCACCACAAAAAGAAGATAAAATTCTTCATGATATAATTGGTTTAACCTCTCAAATGATAGGGGGTAGATTGAATGCACTTAGTTTTTGGAGATGATTAGATTATTGTACCATCACTATTTGAACAGTATCAAAATATAAAGAAGTAAATTTATGATGAAATAAAAAAATATCAATATGTAATATTTATGCATAAAGAACGTATTTTTATATAACCTCTTGATAGTATGATAGTAGCATCTAAATATGCAAATGTCGTAGTAGGAGCAGGGTCGGTCAAATTGTCTGCA
>JAOTQJ010000002.1:16736358-16756983 GCA_025642045.1 Solanum sejunctum | reverse complement strand
GGTAGTCGAAAAGATGAGGGAAGCGAAACTGTGATGGTTTGGACATATGCAGAGGAGGAGTATCGATGCTCTTGTTAGAAGGTATGAGAGGTTGGTTTTGGGAGCTACACGGAGAGGTAGAGGTAGACCGAAAAAATACTAGGGGAGGTGATTAGACATGATATAACTTGATCTCACTGAGAACATGACCTTAGATAGAAAGGAGGTCGCGAATTAAGGTAGCATGCTAATTGGTAGGGTTGTGTGGCTAATTTGTGCTCTCAGTATTTGTCATATTATGTGTTAGTTTTATTATGTTTATATATTGCCATGTGTTATTCTTTATTACTCATTCTTTTTGTTCCCTCCCTTTCCTTTTGTCATATCTGGTTCTTTCTGCTTATGAGTTTTGAGATGAGGGTCCACAGGAAACAACCTCTCTACTTCTATGAGGTAGTGGTAAGGTCTGCGTACATTTTACCCTTCCCAGACTTCACTTGTGGGATTTTCCTGGATATGTTGTTGTTGTTTGTTTTAATATATAACATACATATAATATGTATATATCTATATCTATACACAGTATATGTAATGATAATGTATATGTTGTGTATATTTCAATTTTGTTTGTAAACTAGTTGGCCGAATTGTGTATGTCCATGACTTTGCCTAAAAAAATTTCACTATAATAAAAGAGACATAGTGTCCGATAAATTTTTCTTTTTTAGCGATAATATATCAACGTAAAAGTATTTAACAATAATTGAGTTAATATTATTGCATTCGATGTCGTTTTATATAGTGTACTAGTTATAAATATCCATATTATATCATTTCCACAAAATGTGCTAATGTCTTATCAATTTCAATATCAATATATGTGAATTAAATTCAAATGAGACCACTTGGAGTAGTAATGCAAAAGAATCCAATGTCAATATTCTCCAACGTACTTACAATCACTTTAAATGATTACTTAGATATCACATATCATTATATTCCATATTCAGTGGCTACTTTATCCCCAAGTGGCCAAGTCAATGAAGACACTGCTTTCATGTCTTAAAAAAGGCTCTGAAAAGTATTTAAATTTGAAATTGACTGTCCAGTAAATTGGTTAGAAATATTTTTACATAGCTCAAAAAGTGTCATTTAACAATTGACTTTAAACTCCACCAATTCTATTGAATTGCCCTCGACACAATATCATCATCTATGCGCATTGTTTACATGTAGGGAAATTATGCATGCAATGTGGAAACCCCAGAAGTTCAAGTACATTTACCTAATAGCCACACTCTACGTTTTCACCCTAACCATTCCATCAGCTTCAGCCGTCTACTGGGCATTCGGTGACCAACTTTTAAACCATAGTAACGCGTTTTCTCTTCTGCCCAAAGATGGATGGCGCGATGCTGCAGTTATATTGATGCTGATTCACCAGTTCATCACGTTCGGGTTTGCTTGTACGCCGTTGTATTTTGTGTGGGAGAAGGTTATAGGGATGCACGACACTAAAAGCATATGCTTAAGGGCACTTGTTAGGTTGCCTGTGGTGATACCTATATGGTTCTTGGCTATTATATTCCCATTTTTTGGGCCTATTAACTCTGCTGTTGGGGCTCTTTTGGTTAGTTTCACTGTCTACATCATCCCAGCTCTTGCTCATATGCTCACTTATAGAAATGCCTCTGCTAGACAGGTAATGCATTTATTTCTCTCTACCTTTCAATAATTTACTCGCTATACTGTATATATGGTTGTTAGACCTCTCTACAATAATCATTTTTTATAATAATTTTCACTATAACAATTCTGTGGAATTGATCTTTTATGTTATGTGTGATATCATTTTGCTATATCAGCCAAAAACTATTTGGATGAACGATATTTTTAATTTGTTATAGAAAGGTTTGACCATATTTATAATTTTTTTAGGTCCCTTGTTACAAGGAATATTTTATTTATCTTGACACATATTGTGTTACTGAAACAGGAAGAACATTATTTTGCATCTCATACAGAATCCTAAGTTGTGTGAGGACTTGGTCTAGGTTTGACAAGTAGATTTGTGGGCACAAATTCTTATATTTTGGGTCACTGACAAATTTTGTTCATGAATTTATAAATCAAAATCTTAAGACACATAATTTGTAGGTGCAATTAGTTGATTAAATATATTAGTAGTGTAAAAATTCTTTAACTCTATGAGATGAGTGTCTTTCTGGAAACCTTCTCTATCTCTATGAGGTACTGATAAAGTCTGTATACATTTTATCCTCTCCAGACCCCACTTATGAGATTCCGTTGGTATGTTATTGTAAAAATTCTTACTCTATGGAAGTTGAAGGATAAGTAGTGGGGAATAGAATGGTTTAAGATAGAGAGACAGAATAGAAGCAAAGGTACAATAAAGGCTTTAAAGGCCTTAGATTTAGAAATATTTTGTAGGGAAGAATATTGTGAAGTCATTTTCATTTAGTTAATTATATGCCTACAGTCTCACTGTTGTATTATGTCTCAGATGAACTGGCTAGTTGTTGACTGCCCCTCCTATTTTTCTGTTTCAATTTATGTAAATATGCGTAATTAAGTATATAATTTAAAAATAAGAAGATTTTTGAAAGACGTAATCAAAAAGAACATATAAAAAATTTTCTAGTGTCGGTATATAAAGTTAAACCCACTCATTTTTTTTTTGAATAAAAATTGCAGAATGCTGCAGAGAAGCCACCATCCTTCATGCCAAGCTGGACTATAATGTATGCCATTAACATATTTATAGTGGGCTGGGTTTTGGTTGTTGGGTTTGGATTTGGTGGATGGGCCAGTATGAGCAATTTCATCAAACAAGTTGATACATTTGGCCTCTTTGCAAAGTGCTACCAATGTAAACCTCCGGCGGCCGCGCCTCAGGCCACCGTGCACCACTAGGAATGCTGACTTGGATCCGCCACACCAACATGTCGGAGAAGTCAACGGTCAAACTGTTCTTCGAATATAATATTTTTGTATGTAAAACCAAAATGTGCTGTGTGTTAAATTTTTCAGTTTCTTTTTGCTAGTGTTTCGATTTTTTCTTATGGAATTGCTGACTAATTCGCTATCAAAGGATAAGCCAAATTAATTAAATCTACATGTGCTAATTTTAAGTTCTTTTGGCTAGCTTTTTGGTGGTTAGTAATTTGTCACCTATCTTATTTTATCAATGAATTTTATTACTATTTGATATGTTAAAACAAATTATTAGCAACATATACTATGGGGATATTTGGTAATGTTTTTGTAGGAAATAAGTGGATTTCTGAATTACTTTTTTTATGTCTATGTAATTTAGACAAATACTATAGGAGATGTAGATATAAAATGAAAATGAGCAATGTGGGAGGGATCTGGAAGGATAATAAAAGAATACGTAAATTTAAATATGATAAGTAATTTGTGAAAAGACTTGTTTTAAGTTAAAGAAAACTCAACTGAGTATGGGACTATGGGTCAATGAATAACAAAAAATGGTAGAATTATCAAGGACACTTGAGAGTATTAGCAAAAATCTTCAATACAATCCACCAGAATTAAGTTTGACTAGTTACTTCTTGTTGCATCTAACCCTTATTATCCATCAATAAAATTGGTCACAAATTCAAAATTTAAATTAAATAATTCAAGTTCCACTAAATTCATTATATAATTAAATATTATAGTTTCAAATCTAATATTTGTTAAAGTTCAAGAAAAGTTTTAAAAACTTCTCTAAATTTAATATAAATTATTAATTTATCTCTGAACTATTGATAATATTAAAAACATCCATCTACTTAACTAACTGATTTTAAAAACTTTATTGATTTTGTCACAAGAGTGAAATACAAGGTGTGTTTTTAATATTTATGATAGTTCAGAAGTGTATTTTAGTTTATTTAATCAAAAGTAGAGGAATATTTTTAAGACTATCGATAATTCGAGGATGAAACTAATGAGGTAAAAATCACAACTTTGAGTTTGGCTTCCCATAGGTTTTACATGATCAATAGGTAGAAACACACTATAAACAGGCTCTACTAAGTAACACTAAACCTACGGAGGATCATATAATTAATTAAATGTCCAAGTAACACTATAATTTGTTCATGCTTTCTAACTACACTAACTATATGTGTCACAATTGTGGCTTTACAAGTAATTTCTTTTGCAATTGTTATAACATTTTTATATAAACTTTGTCTATGATAAATTGAACTTTTTGATAGCGTAATTATGTGTGTTTATATGCTTTCACCCTTGCTTAGTAATAAAGAAAACTTTTCGAAGATGAAGTAACAGTTCATTTTAGGTTTCTAATGGAAAAATTATGGAACTAGTTAAAATTTTAAATATATTTATTGAAAATAATTACAATTTTAAAATTATTAAAAATAATTATATTATACTTACATAGCAAATTAAAGGTATTCTAATCTAGATTCTAATTTTCCTCAATTGATAACACATTTTTACCTTATTTTTTTTAAAAAAATATTAGGAAAAAATAAAAAAATAGCTGATACCCGGGTTCTTTCTCTTCTCAATTCCCATTCCCTTCATGTTTCATTTTAAAATTCATATTCCTGCTTCTCTCTCTTCAAGGTTTACTTTTTTTCAAATATCAAAAAATTTTCTCAAAAAATTTACATCACAATTCCAATTATTCAAATAATCAAAGTTTCACATATATTATTTGCAATTTTATTGGATTTTAGCATGACTAGTAAAGTAATGCTCCCCATAACTAATTAAATTGTATTTTAAAGAAAGGAACTATTCCAATCATCCAAACATACAAATTTATAGTCATACTAAGATTTTAAAAAAATTGTATTACAAACACATTGTATTCCACAAGAAAAAAGGTATTCATTATTTGTTTTGTATTATGTTGAATTAATAGAACATTATCTAATTGTATTCAAAATTATTTTGTATTTCAAATATATAATATACCAAAAAAGAAAAAGGAAAGACATTCACCCATTCATGATTTATATATCAAACAAACTATAAAGTAAAAATTGCATTTCAAAACTTAATTGCATGTATTCCAACAAATTACAAAATGTTTTACATTGAAAATATGATTTATATCAACAACAACAACATACTCAGTGGAATCCCATAAGTGAAGTCTGGGGAGGGTAGAATGTACCCAGACCTTACCACTACCTCATGAAAGTAGAAAGGTTGTTTCCTGAGAATCCTCGTCTCAAAAACTCATAAGCAAAATAAACTAGATATGACAAAAAGTAAAAAAAAAAGGGAACAACAAAAAACGACTAATAATCAAAAGCACATGATAATATGTAAATATGATACAATTAATACATAAACAATAAATAATGACAACAAATATTATAAAACACTACTACTCTTCTACCCTACTATACCCCATGACTAAATAACCACCTAACTTTACCAACCAATAAGCTTACTACTCTAATTCACGACTTTCACTTCTTTCTAACAATCATCTAAATTATTTTTTAAATGCAAATATGTATTCTGGACAAATAAACATATAATTATGTATTAAAAATCATACAAGCAGATAAACATACAAATTCGAAAAGATAAGCACACAAATTTTAATATATCAAAATCATACAAATAGATAACTATACAAATTCGAAACAGATGAATATACACATTCTCCTCGGACTAAAACGTGAAACATTAGAAGTTGTACTAGTATCTTTAATTAAATAATAAAAGATCAAATACTGGCCAATAGCTACATTGAGGCAATTAACCTTGTATTTCATAGAATACAAAATCGGCATTCCACATTAACTTTTCTTTTTGTTTGTTTTTTCAAATATGTCCCGTATTGTATTTTAAGGCTCAATTAATTTATATTCATACTGCTTTATTTAAGAGAAAAACACTCTATAACGTTATTTTATTTAGAACTGAATTGAAGACTTTTCGTTAAGAGTGAAGAGCTCTTTCTTATTTTTAGAGTAATATTAGCCTATTTGCACAACTCTATTTAAGGTGTAGTCATATTTTTAAATTTTCTTATTTGTAGCAATTATGAGTTTCAGCATTGAAATTGTAAAAGTAAATCTTGAATTTTAAATATTAAAATTGAGTTCAAATCAAAAGATTGGTGCTGTTGGAATAACGTGAAGGCATTGGCATGGATCTAAAATTGGTAGTTTAAGCTTTGAAAAAAATTACTTTTAATTTCAAATATATACCTATGAAATTTCAGATATAAAATATTTATTGTCAAACTTTAAACACAAATTTACAACTTCGATCGCACATGACTGAAGTTATTGCTTTCAAACGAGTTCAATTTGCAAAATTTATCTTCTAGATTATGACAAATATAATCTATGCATCCATCATTATTAAGCCCATTTTTTTTTAAAAAATAATAATTGCGGGGCAGTGTTTTTAGATCATGATGCAACTCATGATGATCCTTGTAGTGATGAAATCAGTATTTTCATCAAAAGTATTCATATTTTTATAATATGAGAAAATAATTTTTGTATTAAGAATATTCAATAATTAATATATATTAAAATATCTAAATTATTTGAAAAAAAATTTTAACAAAAAATATTTATCTAATTACCATTAAATAAATATACCTTCAGCCCTGAGCCCTTGAGCGTCCATTGGAAAACAGCAATTAATAAAGCCACCAATATGGATGATTTCTTCCACAAGTCAATAGGTCAAAGATGGAATGCTTCAAATGAAAGCTACTTAGGAAAACATTTTGTCAACAAATACAGTGTAATTTTACGAAAAGATGATCAACTTTCAGTTTATTATACCAAAAGTCATAAAATTAATTTTTGTAACAAATAAATACTCATATACACACTTATCACGCAAAAAGTACAAGTAAATTGTGATGAGTACGGACGTATACATACACTAAGAATATTTACTATCCTTTAAACATGTATTGACATAGGGAAATACATGAAGGTAGACACTTGGCTCATGTATCAATCCCGATAAAAGAAGATAACAACAGTTAATTCAACAGAATAGTGACATAATAATACAAGAAATGAAGTTCTTCTTACTTTGATCAAAAACTTGTTTTGACAGCATGAATAAAGTGTCCCGACTTTTTACAAATCTGAAATTAAAGAATTCACAAGTAAATATCTTTACACAACAAACAATGATGAGAAATTAATCTTCCTATAATACTTCCTTGTTCAATTTTCATACCCCTACTCTGCTTGTTCCAAAGATGAACTCCATAAGTTCTCCCACTAAGTTGAAGCAATTTTGCATCTATCCATCTTGAATGAGTTCTTGTATTTAATTTCTTGAAGAATCCAGAAATTCGAATCCAATCAACTGGATAAAATGATATTGGTGGCATTACAGTGAGATTGAGCTGATATTTTTCGGGGGAAGTCATCAATTTTTCTACCACTCTTGAAACCAAATATGGTCCATTTTGTCCCCACTTATTTCCATCAAAAGAGAGAGCAAATTCCTCCATAAACTTGTAAAGAATAGGATGCTTTTTATCAAAAATCAACACTGCATTATTCAATCTTGTCCAATTTCCATTTGGGGATACGGTTTGCGCTCCAATAGAATTTCTCAATCTCGAAAAATCCTTCAGGATGATGAAATCCGTGTCAAGATAAACACCACCATACTTGTATAGTACAGCTAGTCTAATCAAATTAGACAAATTCTGAGCCAATGGAATTTCACCAGGATCCTTTTTGCCTTTTCTGAGGTCATCAAACCAAGACTTAACCGGCGTCCTGTTGAAGAGAAAAGATAACTCTGGAGTAATCGCCACAACTTTATACCCCAATCGAGTCAAAGGTTTCAAGATTCTAACCCCACGGGGCGTATCTAGAGTTTGGGACAGAATTATCAAACACCCTTTTGGATGAGATTTAAACAGCGTCTCCAACGCAAAAAATTCCCTCTTCCCAAAAGAATTTGCAGGGGAAATCCATGTCATGAAGAACTGAACATTGCATTTTCTTGAATTTAGGAACTTGTTAACTCTGCTATTGAACTGTCTTGACAATCTAGATGACTTCAATATACTAAACTCAGGTAATTTTTTCTTGAACCAAGAAATTCTCTGTTCCACTGTCAGATTAAAAGGAGGCACTAAATTCACGTCATCTTCAACTTCTTGTTCATCTTTGATTAATATTTCCTTCTTTGAAAAAAATGGTTTCTTTACAAAAGTCGATTTCAATGTCTGTTGAGAACTTGTTTTCGATACAAAAGCGATTGAATGAGAGGAAGAAAGATAAGAAATGAGACTATCAGAAAAAGTGACAATAAATACAATCAAAGCAAATGAAATAACAGAGAAAACATGAACTTTTTTTGTTCTGTTTTTTCTGTAGTAATCAAACATGTTCAATATCGAAAATCGAATCGAAAATTGAAAAATAAAATAGTGGAGGAGAAAAGATGAACATTTGGAAATTCTTCAAGAAAATTTATAGTAAACCCAATTCGAAAACTTCCATAATTTGGTTTAGAGAAGACTTATGGCTGCTACTTGGAAAGGGAATAAAGGAGAAGAATGTTGACTTTTGGAAAAACAGATATTATAGGAAATGATTTTTTTTCTTTTTATATATATAAGAGTAATAAGGAAGAATTTTGAAAAGGTAATTTCATGTTCTTATTTATTAATAATATAATATATTGCTTTGTTTTTTTTAAAAAAAATTGGGTCGATGGTTGCACGTAAAGAAAGTTCTATACATATATATAGAATATAGAATACTCATGTTTAAATATATCAATAAGGTTTAATTGACTTTTTGATTGCATAATTATTTTTAGTGTTAGTCTCTTTTATATATGCCTTCTAAAAATGTACTAGTAAAAGATTTTTGATGATTGCGTCCAATTATAATATATATTTATCGATTTGATTGTTATTAGTATCAATTTAATTTGGTTCGATTATGCAATTGTTAATATACATAAAAATAAAAGTAATGATTCATTTAAAATGAATAATTCATTTAAAATGAAAAATAATTAGAACGATTATTATTATAAAACTTTAAATCAATAAATTTACTGTAAAAAAAATTCAATATTCACCTTTTTGACCTAGAAGAAAGAGATAGTGTCATTCTAGTCCCACCAAGAATTGTTATAAACATGAAATCAATAAGATAAATGTTCTTATCTTGAACATTTACGCTTTCATAATTAGATTAAAAAATTAAAAATATTTTATAAATAATATATTATGTATGTATAATCATAAAATATATGAATATCATTTGTTAGTTCGATTTAATTATTTTTTAAATTTTTTTCAAAATAAATCCAAACCCAAACCAAATACTATCAATTTTCAAAAAAGTAAAACCAAAATAAACTAAATCCAAATTAAATTAATTTATTTAATCCGTTTAGTTCAATTTTTCAACATCCCTAATGATTGCAATTGAATTACTATTTTTTTCACACAATCAATCAATGTTTATTATAAAGATTGACTTGTAATTACCTTATAAATTTGATTGTGCAAATATTTTATACTCACCGCTAAGTTGTGTAATGGTTTAGTGTGGTTCAATTTTTGGTTAAAAGGAACTTAGGTAGTTGATTTTCAACATATTTAAAATAAATCAAATTTAACGTAATATAAATTTATTGAATTTGAATATTATTGGTTTGAGTCAGTTAATTGATTTTATACCTTTCTATATAATGTTCTCTGAGAACTAGTCATTAAATATTTTATATATTTAAAACTTGGTTGCCATGAATGGAACAAAGAAGATTAATGTAAACATTAATGAAAGAGAAATGAGTATAAATAAAAATAAATATTTTGTATATTTAAAATGCCTATTATAAATTTAACGCATTTTTTGAATGTTCATTAATAAATGTTTTCTGGTACATGTACCTAGTTAAGTCAATATTACTTTGCTTAAGTTATCTATTAATTAATGAAACTGTTTATTTATTGATTTCTGAGTTTGATTTCTTTTTATTATTATCATGTCTTTTAATTTGATTTAATATTTTGATTAAATATATTAAAACATATTTTAGAATATCTAAAAGGATAAATTTATGAAATAGTTTGAGTTGATGTAAAACTATTCAACTATAGATCTTTTCTTTTTTCTTTCCTTATCCAGCTATAGAATTCATTTCCAACTCAAATTTCTTTAAATTCAAATTTAAATATCATATTAATTTATTAAAAGAAGATCAATTTATTACTCTTCCTTATTGTTTATTAAAAGAATATCATAATTTTCTATCTATGTATTTGAATTGTGAGAAATATTGAAATGAATAAGATTAATTTAAATTTTTTTTAATAGATAACAATAAGAAGTAAAAGAATATTAGTTTGTTACTCTTCCTTACTCTATTGTATTTTATTTTATTTTTCCTTAAGTTTGTTTTCTCCTTTTCTCGTTTATTTTATTTTTTATTTTTTGTGATTTTCTTTCTTTCTTTCTTTTTTTAATTTATTGTTGTTGTTGTTATTGTTATTATTATTGATGTTGTTGTTGTTGTTGTTGTTGTTGTTGTTGTTATTGTTATTATTATTGATGTTATTGTTGTTGTTAACTTGTTATTGTTATTATTAGTATTATCATGTCTTTAAATTTTATTTAACATTTAAATTAAATCTATTAAAATATATTTTAGAACGATGAAAGGATAAGCTTATGAAGTAGTTTGAGTTGATTTAAAATTCTTTATAGATCCTTATTTTTTTTTTCCTTATCCAATTATAGAATTCCATTTCAACTCAAATTTCATCTAAATTCAAAATAAATAATAGAATATCGACTGTTATATATTTAAACCCAAAATCTCTAGTTTTAATCAAAATACTAGTAAATCTTGTTAACTTGTTTTTGTATTTTGATTTTGAGATTTTTGTGAGTATATTGTAGTCTTATTCCTGTTCATTTTTTCTCAATTTCTTTTTACAACCAAGAAGGAGAAGCCAAAAAACTTTTTTCTTGTGCCTTTTTTCTTTCTTGATGCCTATCATGTAAAAATTAACATTGTCATAATTTAATTAGTGAACGCAATATTGGATAAATTGAATAAAGAGTCATTGTTTCAAAATATTACCTTAAATAGAATTGCAAACTTTTTTTTTTATGTACATATAAGGTAAAATTTTAGTTGATTTAGAACTGTTAAATGGTATTATGATTTCTTACCTAAATGAAATAAAGATTTTAGTAATTTCAAAGTTTAAACATTAGGATAATATTAGAATGATAATTATCCAAAAAAATAATAAATAATAATTTTATCTATCGTAAAGTATATGAATAAAAGAGAAAATTTTCAATCAACATTTTTAAGAATCTTTTATATATTTAAAGTTATTAGGTTCAGGCTGTTACGTGACAATTGAAACTACTATGAATCATTTTTGACATTTTAAGAATATATATAATAGTTTAACTCATAGTCATTGATTTAAAATTAGAGGAATTAATTTATCATCTTATTGGATATTGTTTCTCAAATCCAAAAATCTTGAATGAATAAAATGAGCTTTACCCTTTTGTTTCAAAATATATATTCTCACCAACTTACCAAATTTGATGGATTCATTAAGCATATTAGAATATTTATCTCTTTAACTTGAAATATGATTACCTTATTATTATGGTAAGTACATTAAGTTTCAATGTGAATTTGTTTTGCTACTATAATTTTCAATATTAAAGAGATTTGGCTTTAAATATAGTACTCCTTCTGTCCCATATTAACTGAATTTATATAAAATAATACATACATATTAAGAAAAATATTCAAAGATAAACTTTACACCACACTTTCCACTATTGCCCTTTATAAAATCATAAATATATAATGTAATTTATTTCCTAAAAAATATAAAAGTTCAATAAATGAAAGGGCAAATATGAAAAAAGTTTCAAACATTTATCTTGAAATATGAAAAATTCAACTATTTTGAACTTTGAAAAAACCTTCAAAAATTTAATTAATTTGAGACGAAGGAAGTATTTGGCTAAAAAATTATTATATTGTGAAGAAATTTTTCTATAAATAATCATCTTATTTTCATTTTTTATAGTCAATACATTTTTTTGAGAGTCTTATCAGATACAAAACTTTTTTCATTTTCCCCCAAAAGTGGAGTCATGGAAGGAAAAAAGACTCTAGGACGTCAAAAGATTCCGATGGCCATAATAGAAAAAGAAAGTAGTCGATACAGAACATTTTCCAAACGTAATTCAACTTTATATAAAAAGGCGAGTGAAATCACTGAAAAATATAATGTTGATATGGGAATGATATTATTTTCACCAACCAACAAACCCTACTCTTTTTTCCACCCTACAATTGATGTTGTTGTTGATCGTTTTTTTAGTCCACATATGCGGTCAAGTGAAAATGATCGTGTTGCTATTGCAGACTCTCGGGAAAAAGTGAAGGAATTAAAAAATGAGCTTGACGAGCTTGATTTCGTTGAAATGGTTCTATCTAATGGTACTGATGAGGCGGACATCGAAAAGTTATGGGGATCTATAATGAAATTTAATGAAGAGGAGGTAAAAGAATTGGAGCTTTGCTTGAACTCTATTGATCTTGATTTGAATAATTATTTGATGCAGGTGAAAAGTGATGCTTCTTTCACTACACAAGCACCTCCAGAAATTGCTGATTAAACATATGGTGATTTTTTATAGATGTATTATTTTAATTTCTTTGCATTCCATACATCTTGAAAGACCATTTTAGTTTTTAATTTTTAAAAGAACTTTATGTTGTTTACTTGTTACTTTATTTGTTTGATGTTTGATTTTAATGTTAAAATAGTCACAAAGTTGAGGATCTATGTTTTTATTATTTATAGTCTGTCGGCTCTGTTCAGCCGTGCTTTAGCATTGTAGTTTCTTTATAGTTAAATTACTAAATTAATTAGTGATTTATATTGCTTGATTGGAGGAGTTTTTTCGTTGAATAATTGCTATAAATAATAGTTTTAAAAAAATTAAACTTTGGGCCTATGGCCCATTTTATTTCGAAAAACTGATAAATATTATTTGGCTTGAAGCCCCATACAAACCAAATAGCCCAAGAAACAACCTAGGCACTTTTCTAATTGTGACCTTCCACTTACTGTTCGTCTCCTCTAATGTTTCTGTGGACACGACCCTTCAATTTCTTTTTCTCCGCCTTTGGGTATCTAACTTCCTCTATGATGCTCATGTGAATTTCGTATTGGTGGACCAAAGGATGTCTCTTCAATCTTCCCATTTGGTCATCACTCTTCTCGTGTTGCTGGTTTGGTATCCTTTTTTGGGATCTGTTTAGCCTAGGTGTAGCTAGGTTTTGCATAGTTCCTATGCTTAGCCAAAGTTATATATATGTTAGTTGTGCAAACTTTTGGCCCTTGTGAATATCTCTGTTTGTTAACTCTGTTATTCCTCTACTTTGAATCTGAATGAAGGAATATCGTGATTGACTGAATTTAGAATCTTCTTTGCTAGTGTAAAAAGCTCAATAAATGATCTAAATTAGTATTTGTCTTTTATTTATGAATGATGTGTTAGCTATGTAGTCAACCAACTAATTGGACTCTCTATAAACATGCACTACCTGCATCCTAGCTATCTTCATTAGACACTGAATTTCCTCCACTAACTTCACTTTTTACAAGGTACGTTCTAGTTTTTCTTAGAATGTTCCTTAAGCTTAGTGAGTCAGTCTCAACAACTATGCATTCAAACAGATGTGAGACACAATATGTTAATGCTTCTTTGATTGTTTTGTCTCTACAATCTTATTAGTAGAATCCCCAATTTAGTCAGCCTCAACATATATAAAATTCCCTTGAAAATTTCTGACACAAAAATCATATGAACTTCTTCCTGGATTCCCTTTGTTGGCACCATTGGTATTCACTTTTACTCATCCTTGTTGTGGCAATCTCCACCTTACTATGATGACCAACGTCTTTGAATAATAGTTTTGCAGGAGATCAAAACAACCAATCCACTCATTAGGTATTATTTTCAGCTTGGAAACAAGTACCTAATAAGCTGATGAATGATTTTTAGACAGTTATTATAGATCTTCCTGAAGTTTTTTACTTTACCATGTCTAATATCATTCCTTCTTTTTCAAAACTCCCAAACTATGATAGCTAGTATAACATTAATGACTGATTTGGCTCTTAGTCTAGCTTCATGTCTCCACCACTTCTTTAAAGTAAGTATGATGGACCGTTCCATAGCAAAAGCTGCACAAGTAACAAACTTTCCCTATAGCTCTTGGGCTACTGGGGATGTTAGGAATAAGTGATTTATGTTTTCATCAATTCTAATGTCACAACAAATATATTTTGACACTATTGGGATCCCTATGGTTCTCAAGTTGTCATCAATAGGTATCCTCCTTCTTAATATTCTCCACAGAAAGAAAGAATTTTATTAGGGAGACCTTTTTATCCAGACTTGCTTGTACCAATTCACTTTTTTCTTTTTGTGTCTCAATAGGTCAAAAATAGACATAACATTAAAGTTTTTGTTCTTACTTATAGTCCACCATGATGTGTCAGTAACTCCTTCAGTTTTTGGTTTGATCTCATTAATAATATATTAAGCCATTTCAGTAACTCCTTGGCCTCAATTTCATCTTCTTGAGAAGATTCTTTTTTCCTATACTATAAAACACCCCATTTTGTCCAGTTTTCAAATCTAAAGCTGGATGTTCTTGCTTTTAGCTGCAACTAGATGTAAGGCTCCTCTCCATATCTTACTGCGATCATACCCTTCCACATCAGTGAAGCCCTTATTCCTCTAACCAAGGTAGGCTAAAGTTTCTTGTAGTATTTATTACCCGTGAAATAACTCTATAAGAAACGTACTAAGGTTCTTAAATTCTACCATAACTTAGCCAACAATGCTTTGCTTATATCACTTAGGGTTCTAAAATCCAATCCACCCTCCTCTGTAGGAAGACATAAGTCCTTCTATGTAGATTAGTGCCTTTTTTTTATGGTGAGTTCTTCCAAAAGAGTCTGGAAAATATCTGATGTATTGCCTTCATGACATCTTTTTTTTTAGAGGGCAGGCATAATTGATAATAAATGTATTGACATGGATTGCGATACTTGTTTTATCAGTATTATTTTTTCCTAAAAAAATAAGAACCTATTTTGGCAAGATCAAATTTTCCTTGAGATATTCCTAACAATTTCTTCAAAGTGGCCCCCCTTTTTTCTTCCATAGTATATAGGACAACCTAAGCACGTGAAAGGAAATCCTGCCTAACTTCTATCAATTTTCTCAATCTAATTTAGAAGATTAGACAGAACTTCTCATGAAGGTAGAAAAAGCTTTTGGACTTGTTTATAAGTTGTCTAAAATCCTTTTCATAGCTCCTCAGAATCTTCATCATTTTAATAATAGTCATCCCATCTCCTGAGCAACACAAAATAATATCATCTGCATAGAACAAATGATTCATTTCTGGCTCCATTTAGGCAAACTATACCCCTTAAAGTCCTTATCCATATGCAGATTATTTAAGCCTTTGGATATAACTTCTGCAGTAATAATGAAAAGAGTAGGTGACAGAGGATCCCTTTTCTTAAGTCCTCTTGTGGATTAGAATAGACCATAAGACTGTTCATTAACAAGGACCGAACACCAATTGCTAGAGATAGCCTCTGCATCATATCAATAATGATTTCAGAAAACTCAAACTTTTTTAATACCTTAGTTACATAAACCCAAAGTTCCCTGTCATAAGCTTTAGTCATATCAAGCTTCACTACCACATTGATGAACTTATTCCTCCTATAGATGTTCCTAATAATCTCATAGGCTAATAATACATTTTCAATAATACTCCTGCTTTTTACAAAACCTGACTGATTGCAAGAGATTATCTTATGCAATACCCTGACCAACCTCTCGTGCTTCACCCTTGATATGACCTTGTTGATAAACAACTAAGGTTGATGGATCTTAAATCAGAAAAAATACTTTAGGGCTCTCATTTTAAGAATTAGTACTAGGTTTGTGTGAGTAACATACCTGGCAACTCATGCCAACTAAAGAAGGCTCTAGCCACATTCAATAGATCATCTATCATAACATCCCAACACTATTGAAAGAAAAGTCTAGTAAAGCCATCTGGACCAGCTGCACTACTTCCCTTAAGTTCAAATACAATCCTTTTGATTTCTTCAAGTTCTAGCCACTTAGCCAACTCCTTATAATCTCTATCTGTAATCAGGTGTGGAATGTTATTCAGAATTTTAAAATCTGAATTAATATTATCCTCCCTGAACTGGTTCTTAAAAAACTCCACTGCTCTATCCCCAATATCAATCTTACTTCTCCAAGCTGCCCTTTGCTCATTGACAGTTTCTTTCTTATTTCCTCGACAAAAAAATGAATTTTTTTTTGAATTTTTGTCATGGTGAACAAACTAGTTTGTACCTGCTTTTTGTCTTCAAAATTCTTGCTCCACATTTTAGAAACCTTTTCAAATTTGTCTCTACTTTATTCAATTGGGTCCTATTTTTTAGCGAAGGGTCTACCTCAAGTTATTCCTCCTTTACTTTAATTATATCTTCAAGAGTATCTTTTTGTATAAAAGTATCCCCAAAACCTTTTTACCCTAATTAGCCAAAACTCTTTTCACCTACTTCAATTTAGCATGAAACTCCCCAAAAAGGAAACCTTTGAAATTTTTCTTCCAGTTTTGCTGCATTATCTCCTTGAAATTTTTGTATTTACACCAGAACGCAAGGAACATGAAAGGTCATGTAATGTTATCCACTTTTATCCTGCAAATGACATGCAAAAAGGCATGATTAGACTCCAGCCTAAAAATATGTTGCACCTTATAATTGGGGGGGATTTAAAGAAACTTTGCATTCAATAGAATTTTATCGAGCCTCTTGAATGTACACTTTCATTAATTCTTCTATTTTGCCAAGTGTATTTGCTCCTTGAAAACTTTATTTCTAATAAAACACATGAGCCTATACACTAAGCAAACTCTATAAACTCTTGATTTGTAAATTTCAAACCACCTAGTTTTTACTTCTTATTTAATATCACATTGAAGTATCTACCAACCATCCATGGGATATTTACAACATCGACTTCTTCAAGCTCTTCCATAGTTTTAACTTTTCTAATGTTGTACATCTGGCATATACTAAGTGATTATGAAAATCATATCACCTTTACTGAATTTTATAGTAATATATTGGTAGGAATTCATGAGAATATCATCTTTCAAATCATTCCTCCAAAAAATCTAGATCTTACCAGAACTATTCACCAAGGCATTATCAAAATTCAATCTCCTTCTATATGGATCTAGTTCTCGGGATCTTGAAAAAGTTTCATAAAAGCTATAAAAGAGTAATGATTTCTTTTATTTATATCTATCAATCTTCTAAATGCATTTTGAGTATTAACAAACCTCATATTTCAAAAAAAGGACTTTGCCCATCATTAATCACAGCTTGTAGCCCTATCCCCCTACTCTTTGTTTGCACTTGTAAAGAAACTTTGAATTTTCCTTTTCTTGCTTTTAAGTTGTATGTATGTCTTGGAGAAAAATTTAGCCTTGCTTACTTATAGAATGTTGAATTCAATCACATATCCTTCATTTACATCAGCTTGTTAGTCATCATCTGACCTGTTTTACCAATCCTCATCCTACTAATCAATCTTCTCATCCTCACCACCTTTAGTTAACTCCCATGTCTCTTGTTTATTCTTCACATCAGAATCAACTGCATCATCATCCTCTTTGATCATCTACAGTGGTATCATCTCTTGCTCCTTATTTATCTCAATGTTGATGGATATTTATTGGATTGGTATGTATTTACAACCTCATGTACCTGTTGTGATGTTCAGGAATGTCACCTTCATTTCCCTTTATGTCCTTCTTGTGTTGTTCACCTTTAAAAGTATCTGCTACACAATTCTTTATGGATTTAGAATTTTCTTTGGCTGGCTTCTCCTGTTGCTTTGTTGAATTGGTAACATCTCCATCAACATCAAAAGTATTAAATTTATTTTCAGTTTCGACCTCCAAAGGTTTGTCTTGTTATCTCTTTCTAACCCCTTTCTAATATGTCAAATATATAACAACTAAACACAGTAGGTCATACATATATAGAAAATCATAATGTTCACAATTCATACTCGACTTATTAATTTCACATTTATCAACTTAATGCAATTTCAACAATAATCCTCTCAAGGGATCCACATCCAAATAAATTATGTATCAAAATGTGACACTTGATTCAATAATATGTCAGAACATGAAATTCGATTCAATAATGTGTTAGAACGTGACCCTCCCTCCCAATCTCCAATCTACGATCACAATCACAATTATAACCATAATGAACAGCCTGCCAAGTTCAAGTAATAGATTTATTCTGTACAATTTAATAATAAGAAATCATCAATTAGCTTTATAGTATTATTCCCCTTTTCAAATACATGCACGAAGTATCATGAAGTAATTAAGAGGCATATGTCACACAAATGAGAATATTAAACTATTACCTATCTCAAATTAAGCGTTGAATTCCATAGAATTCATGTTTTTCCCCTTTTCAAGCATCCTAGCTTATTCCTGGTTTGTAAACAATCAAGGAAAATATATAATCAACAATAATAACCTAATTTATCGGAATTGTATCAAAATTCTAACTCTTGGCCAGTTTTATGATCATCTCTCCTAAATAGGTCTTACCCACCATAAATTACAGGTTTAAATGCTTTTTGTGACAATTTCTCTTGGAATCTAAGGTTTAAAATCAATTTTCAATTTGGGGAAGCAATTAACTTATCTTTAACGATGAAACTGGAGAAAAACTGAAGAGAAATAACCCTAGGTCATTTCAGGTCTCTCAAAGATGAAGTGGAAGAAATAAACACATTTAAAATTTTTCTTAGTTAAAATCCATGACTTTCCCACCATGATGACCATTTATCCCTCAACGAGGGTACTGCCATAGCGGAAACAATCTCGCTATAATGGATTGCACGAAAATAGAAAATTACATAACTCACATCTAAATCCTTTTTTTCATAATACACTCTCATACAATAACGTTCAATAATATACCATTTACGTCAAAATCAATTTCGGAAGTTCTACTCACTCGAATTTAGTTCCGTAAAGCTGAAAAGTTCCTTATTGTCTTAGCTATCAACTTGTATGACCAAATTTCATTTAACCTTCAACTTATCACCAGATTTTCCTAGATCTTCCATGACTCAAATTTCTTTCAAAATTGACCCAAACTATAGTTGCTTTATTGAGTTTCGATTGTCATTCTGAGTTGATCATATTTCGAGTTCATTATCTATACTTTTATTTTTTTACATACCGTCTATTCTATGTACGAACACCATTTGGCGCTGCATTATTTTAATGCAGATACATGTGATATAGATCATCAACAAGCGCTTTGTTGAGATCCATTCCATTTCAGAGTTCGTGAGGTGAGACCTTCTTGCTCTAGAATGATCTATTTATGTTTTTCATAGTAAAGTGTTAGAATTTTTATTTCTTTATGATAGTCATGAATCTATCATTGATGCCTTCTAGACAGTGGAGGTAGAGACTTCATAAATTAGACAAAAATAAATTTAGAGTTGATATTTTTATTTCTTGGATTGTTTTCTTTTAAACTATTAGCGTTTCAGTAGATGTGGATCATTTTGCTTAAATCTATGTTTCTGATATAAAATGACTTAAGCAATTGATTGAGATAGTCCACTTAGATGTGGTACTTTCTATTAAATTGAGTCTTCCGTTGTGTGAATGAATGTGCAATTAGGTCAAATGGTTCGTTTGGGAACCAATAATAATTTCTGAATACTAATCACATTTAGAGTATCCTTTCGAAATGTGACAAAAATACTACTAAAAAATAATAATTTAAGAGCAAATCACACGTATAAAAATTCTAGAATATCAGCCATATGTAACACCCCAAATTCTTTTTAAGCTAAGACTGAGTCATCCTTTATATGATATAGGATTTTAATTGAAGATTCTTAATTGAGCATAGATGTTAAAGTCAATTTCGTAGTATGGGAATAGAATTACAGATGATATGAGGTCGTAGTTCTAATTTATGATTTTATAAAAATTACGAAAACCAATGACTTGTAAGTTGTATATACGTGCTAGGATCAATTTCTAAGTATTTAAATTATATTAGGTGTAATTTAGAGTCATAAGGGATTTGTTACATCAAGCCAAGTTCAAAGAATTTCTAGCAATTAAGTTTTCGTATGAGTCGATAGAAGGGACAACTTCAAATGACCATATCTCCTAAAGTATAATGAGTTAGATGACCCATAATATATTAAATAAAAGATATTAGAATTAGTTTTCCAACGCATCTAATTTCGCATTAATCGGAGTTCAGAGTAGAAAGTTATGGCCATTTTAGTAAAGAGGCGCAGAGCTGTCTAAAAGTCCGCGCACAGAGCACGTCGTGAACCCTCATTGGTTAAGGAATGACGTGTGTTTTCCTTTTATTTGAGGGTAAATTTATCCTAACACCTTTAGGAGTGTACTTATGGTCCCCAAAACATATAAAAC
>JAOTQJ010000002.1:16695531-16718982 GCA_025642045.1 Solanum sejunctum | reverse complement strand
TTCTTTCATCTAGTCTAATATTCTTGAAATTGATTTAACTTCGTATTGAATATTACATTAATTATATGAAATTTGTATGAAGTTATTTTATTAAAAAAATTAACAATTCTACTACACAATTATCTTTATTACTCATAGTAACAACAATCTTAAGGAAATTATTAAATCTTATTGTGTAGTTATAATTGATTTCTGGTGATTAAAATCTTTGTAGGTTTCTGCTCTGTTTGAACTCGATATTGACTCAGAAAACTTGAAAAGTTCGTCAGAACATCGAAGTTCATTCGATTAACGGTTGAGAATTATAAATTTCATCGTTAAACTAGAAACAAAGTGAAAATAAATATCAAGTCTTTATTTTAAGTGTTAAGTGATAGGGGTGGAGAATATGAATCTCCATTTGCAGAAATATGATTGAAAAATGGAATTATCCATCAAACGACTGCCCCTTATTCACCCAATCTAATGGGATTGCAGAAAGGAAAAACTGAACTCTGAAGAAAATGATGAATGTCTTACTTATAAGTTTAGGTTTACCACAAAACTTGTGGGGGGAAGCTATCCTTACAACAAATCACATACTCAATAGAGTGCCCATAGAAAGACACAATCAATTCCATATGAAAAATGAAAAGGAAAGAAACCCAACTTGAAATATTTTAAAGTATGGGGGTTTCTAGCAAAAGTCCAAGTTCCTATGCCAAAAAGATTAAAAATAGGATCAAAGACTATGAACTGTGTGTTTATTGGATATGCTAGAAATAGTAAAGCATATCAATTTTTGGTTCATAAATCTGAACATCCAAATGTTCATGAATATACGATAATTAAATCAGATAATACTGAATTCTTTGAACACATTTATTCGTATAAAGTTAGATCTAACGAGTCTAGTGGAGGTTCTAAACAACCTCAAGTTGAACCAAAGAGAAATATACAAAATGAAGAAAATTCAAGGCACAGTAAGCGTCAAAGGACTGTTACTTCCTTCGGATTAGATTTTGTTACATTTCTCATTGATAATGAGCCTCAAACCTTCCAAAAAGCAATGTCTTCGGTGAATTCACTTTTTTGAAAAGAAGTTGTCAATAGTGAGATTAAATCAATCTTGAATAACCATACTTGGGAATTGATTGATCTTCCCCCGAAAAATAAGCCTTTAAGATCAAAATGGATATTTAAAAGAAAAATGAAGGCAGATGGTACTATTGACAAGTACAAGGCAAGGATTTTAGTCAAAGACTTCAAACAAAAGGAAGGCCTTGATTACTTTGATACATACTCGTCAGTGATAAGGATTACATCTATTCAAATGTTGGTAGCACTAGTAGCAGTATATGATCTTGAAATCCATCAAATGAATGTAAAAATGATTTTCTTAAATAGAGAGCTGGAGGAAGGAATTTATATGAAACAACCTGAGGATTTTATAGTTCCTGGTAAGGAAAGGAATGTGTGCAAACTTGTAATGTCACTCTATGGATTGAAACAAGCATCAAAACAGTGACATGTAAAGTTTGACCAAACTATGTTGGCAAATGAATTTAAGATTAATGAATGTGATAAATGTGCTTACATCAAAGACACTCCAACTCGTAAGGTCATTATTTTTTTGTATGTTGATGATATATTGATTATCAGTACAGACTTGGTTGACATAAATACTACTAAGCAAATGCTTTCTAGTAAATTTGAAATGAAAGACCTTGCAGTAGCTGATGTTATATTAGGAATCAAAATTCTTAAAGCTCCATAAGGTTTGGCTTTGTCACAGTCTCACTATATTGAAAAGGTACTTGACAAGTTCAAGCATTTGGATTTCAAGATTGCCAAGGCTCTAATGATGTGAGCTTCGCACTTAGAAAGAATAATGGTGAAAGTGACTCACAATTGGACAATGTGAGAGTACTGAGAAGCTTGATGTATATCATGAACTGTTCACGAACAGATATAATATGTGCTATTAGTAAGCTGAATTGGTACACGAACAATCCCAATCAAACTCACTGGATGTCAATGAAGAGAGTTTTAGGATATTTAAAATATACTCAGCACTATACTTTGCATTATGACAAATATCCAGTGATAATTAAAGGATATAGTGATGCAAATTGGATAATAGATCAAATGAAGTAAAATCTACAAGTGGATATATATTTACTTTAAGTGGTAGAGCAGTTTCTTGGAAATCATCCAAACAAACATGTATTGCTCGCTCCACTATGGAATCTGAATTCATCGCTTTAGATAAAGTTGGTGAAGAAGCTGAATGGCTCCGAAACATCTTAGAAGATATTCCTTTTTGGCCTAAATCATTAGCACCTATATGCATACACTGTGATAGTCAGGCTGCAATAGGTAGGACAGGGAGCATGATGTACAATGGTAAATCACGTCACATAAGATAGAGACATAATACCATCAGAGAACTACTCTCTAGTGAAATTATCACAATAGACTATGTACGGTCAAAAGATAATGTGTCAGATCGACTTACAAAAGGCATAACTAGAAAGGGAGTTGAAAGGTCATCTAAGAGGATGGGTTTAAGGCCTAGGACAGGTCAAGCGTGATGGTAACTCTACTTAGCAGACTAGAGATCCCAAGAGCTAGGTTCAAGGAGATCAAACAAAGTTGTATTTGATGGCCCAATATTGTTAAATAATCTAACCCATTATCATTACGAAGACAACGTTCAGTGATTAGGATAAAGTTTATACTAAATTTTTTTAATAATTTCTAAGTTTGGACAGGTATGACCAAATAGTTTCTCTATTGGAGTAAACATTTAGAAATTACCTATGATGGGAGTGAAATGAAAGCCTTTTCAAGGAGAATATTAGTAAAGGCCTATTCTCTAAGCTCTCATGAAACCGCGATGTGTTCATAGCTGAAACGAACAAAATTGTCAGAATCATGATGGCAAAAGGCTAGTTGTGTGACTTATATTGTCTAGGTGTACATTCAAGTTTGACGGTTCAAAGATATCATATCTACCGATTGTTCGAGTGCATCTGATATAAGTTCATTGTGGAAAGTTCAAAGGAAAATTCACTTATCCCGATGCAACTTGTCTTTATTTGTAATCAATACGAGTCTGTGTATAACTAACTTTCGTGTTATAGCCATTCCCATTCATGTGGGGGATTGTTAGGTTCAATGTAATGGGTGAATGGATACTGGTACACTGTATAAAGATTGGTGTATTGAAAATTATGAAAGTTGTAATTATGAATAAATTCATTTCATTCAGGAACATTCATGCAACCTTTCGTATTTCGGTGCAACTTTTCGTCTACTATACAGGAATAATTATTCCATCTTATTGGCTATAACTATCTGAATCCTTCCCAGATATTGGTAGAACTTTATAACTTTAAAACTTAACAATTTAAGAATTTAAGAGAACTTTTGGTAGAAAAGTTTCAGACAAGTTTCAAGAACGAAAAGTGTTGTTTCAAAAAATTCAAGTGTCCATTGAGTGGTTAGCTGGATAACAAATTTGAGGTACCGTTATTTGTTTGTCGTGAGTCACTTTATCCTGGGAGGATATATTCCATAACCTCAGGGTACTTGAGGGGAATAATTTCCTTAAGAAAACTTTGTTAATTCAAAGGACTTGACTCTTCACTCCTTTCATCTAGTCTAATATTCTTGAAATTGATTTAACTTCATATTGGATATTACATTAATTATATGAAATTTGTATGAAGTTATTCGTTGAAAAAAATTAACAATTCTACTACACAATTATTTTTATTACTCATAGTAGCAACAGATTTTACTTACCACATTCTTTTCACTTACCACATTCTTTACTTACAACTTTCAATATTATTATATTGAAATAACCATTCGTTACAATAGGTTAAATAATAATTATAAAAATAATAATTTCAATAACATTAACCGTAGAAGGGTGACTTATTTAACACTTTTTTTTTCAACAACAATAATACAAATACATATATTACTCGAGATAGAAGAGTTGAAAAACTAATGTTATCTCACATTATTATATTGAGAAGGTTCTTACGAGATTTAATATGATAGGTGCTAAATATATTTCTATTTCTTTAGCTTCCTATTTCAAGTTGTCCGTAGATATGTCACTGAAAATAGAGGAGGAGATGAAATAAATGTCTAGTGTTCTGTAGTGTAGTTGGTAGCATTATGCATGCTATGATTTGCACTTGTCCTGACATTTCACATGTTGTTATTGTTATGAGTAGATACTTAGCATGTCGTTGTAAGGAACATTGACAGATAGTGAAGAAGATTTTAAGATACTTAAAAAGTGTGCAGAAGTGGGCTTGACTTTTCAAAGACAAGTTAAGTGAGTCGGTATAATAGGTTACTTGGATTCAAACTATGAAGGGAGCTTAGATGAAAGAAGATCGCTGACAGATTGTGTTTTTAGTCTTTCTAGTAGTGTAATCAGATGGAAGGCAACTTTACAATCTGTTGTTGCTTTGTCCACCACAGAGGCTGAGTATATTATTATTACTGAGGCAATGAAAGATGTTATATGGCTACAAGGCTTGGTAAGTGATCTTGGACTCGTTCAATAGAAGACTTTAGTATTTTATGACTATTAAGAATTAATTATTTCATGAACAGACAAAGTATATTGAAGTCAGACATCATTTTATTCAAGACAATTATTAATGTGAAGAAAATGTCTACAAATAATAATTCAATAGATATAATGATCAACACAATTCTAATCAATAAATTTAGACAGTGTCTAGACTTGATTGGTGTCTGTAGTACTCAGTAAGCCCTTTGAAAGGGCAAAACATAGAGACATTATTCCTATTGAGAATGGAAATTCAAGCCAAGGGAAATATTTGTTAATTATGTCTTAGAATTTTTTCCCTTGTATACTCTAGGAAATTAGATCTTGTCCAAATAGATTTGGTAAAGAAATATATTGTTCTTATAGGATTGAAAAAACTTTTTTCTTATAGGATTACGATTACTTGAAATATATACATAGGGTATATAGTTGAAGATTCTAAAATAGTGTTTAACATCTTTTTTTTACTTTCACAATGAAAAAACTCTCTCTGCTTCTCTTTAGAGAGGTCTAGCCGAACCCCATTAAATTTTTTATACTTTTTTCTCTATTTTTTTATTTATGATTATTTGCTAGTTAAGTTACCTTTCTTTTTTGTAAAAATATTTCTTAAAAAAAACACTTTATTTTTGAGAAAAAGGAACTTACTAAATATTAATTTAATTACAACACGTAGCAGGAGACCATGAAATCACTAAAATTCAAACTAATGATACAATAGTTCAAATTAAACAACTTAATAGCTGTCCATTTTGGAGACATATTCAATAGGGTAATTAATTAAGTATATAGCATATATTATGATTATCTCATAGATTGAATTTATAATATTTTTAATCATGACTAATTAGTGGCTACTAGTACTTTTAAAGATTTTCAACGTGTGACAATTGAAGTCACTAAAAACGAAACAGAAAAGTAAAAGCAAGCCACAAGACATGGAAATTAAACATTACAAAACTGTGGAAGATTAACTAAAGAACTAAACTAATTAATTAGGAACAAGTCAAATTTGACTTTAGCCACTTTTTTCAACATGTCTTCAAAGACTATGTATCCTCTACATGAATTTTATTTTCTTATTCTAACATTCCTACAAGAAAAATTAAAATCATGAAATTGTTTCTCGAAATTCTTCATATGAGGTGTAGGTTGATTTTACTCGACTTATTACCACATTCTTTATTTACATTCGTCAATGGGAATTATTTTATACGGGGCGTGCATTGGTCGATTCGGTTCAGTTTTATATATTATCGGTTTGATTTATCAATTTTTAGTTTTTAAATATGCTAAACTAATAATAAATCAATAAAATATTTTTTATCAATTTTCAGTTTATCGATTTTAAGTCCTTAATGATTCGATTTTCAGTTACCTGATAAAGATGATAATGAGAATTTGCATTAATAAAAATAGATGGTGTACGAAATAGTAAAGATTAAAGACTAAATACTAAAGTGGTTAACTAATCACTTAAGTACGATAAAGATTAAAGACTAAATACTAAAGTGGTTAACTAATCACTTAAGTACGATAAAGATTAAAATAGGTAAAAAAAAAACTACTACAGTGTCCTACTAATATTAAATTACTAATATTTAATATTTACGAAGGGGTAATATAGTGAATTATTATAATCTTATTAGGTTATCGATTTACCTAATAATCCAATAGTAAAAATCGATATCGAACCAATAACTCAATAATTTTTTTTCAAAACTATTAAAAATTCGATAACCTAATAATTCAATAATAATAAATTAATAACGTTTTTATTCGTTCAATTTATTAATTAATTTGATTTTTATATATCCCTACTTTTATACGTACATATTAAAATATTGAATATTCTAAGTCTAAGCTTTCGACTACGCATTACTATGGATTATAGTTAAATAAAATAAAGTTATTTACCATCCTTCATGTACAACTTTGTCGTAAGAATTTATCATTGGAGTAGATGTTCTCTTTCCTCTTTTAATTTATTTTTAATTATATAAAACTTATAAGAAGTCCGTTGGGGTGAGTTTTATGAGAAAGGGACGTGCACTAACAAAAGCAAAATTAAATGTCAAAATCAAGGCCGCATGTAATAATAGTAAGTAATCGTGTTGAAATATAAAAAATTCACTCCAATATCATAAATTCATCTTTGTTTATGTTATTGACTCTCAATTTCATCCTACTTTTAATTAATATATATTAAACTCAACTTAGATGTCCAAGGAAATGGTCAGCTACCTACGACTTATGGAATATTTGTCAAGTTCCGCGTATCTATATTTTGTAAGTAAACAATTAATTAGTACAAAAATAAATCACTTACTGCCAAGTGCCCCTTAAAAGCAATCACTTACTTGTTTAATCGGAATAATACATTGTTTATGTGTCTAAGTGAAAAATCATTTCACTTTTAGATGTCAATATAAAATATCATATTAATTTTAGGTGTCTTTCGATGACCATGTGAAAGTTATGTATGTCTAAACATATATCATGTATTTATTGATTTATGTAAATACGGGTAAATTTTTGCCATTCATATTTTGGAAAATAATGAATTAATGTACTTAAACCAAAAAAATTAATAGTTCCAGTTTGGTATTTTGATATTTGGTATATATTTAAAATATATTTTGTTATTCGATCAATACGGCATTAGGTATTCATAAAATGTATTGGATTAGTGAACAAACAACAACAACATATTCAGTGGAATTTCACAAGTGGGGTAAAATGTACGTTGACCTTACCATTACCTCATAAAGATAGAGAGACTATTTCCTAACGACCCTCATCTCAAAAATATCAAGCCCCAAAAGCAGAAGATACTAGATATGAAAAAGAAAACCGACTAAAGTGAAAAGCCAATGATAATATATAGATACAATAAAAGTAATAAATATAAATCAAACGATATAACCTGCTAACCTACTATATCACAAGGCTAAACAATATCCTACCCCTACAAGCTTATTAACTTTCTATCCTAATACACGACCTCCACGCTTTCTATCTAAGATCATGTCTTCGGTGATATGAAGTTTTGTCATATCCTGGCTAATCACCTCCCCCGAATACTTTTTCGGTCTACCTCTGCCACTCCACATAACCCCTATATCCAACCTCTCGTACCTCTTAATCGGAGAGTTAGTACTTTTTCTATGCACATGCTCAAACCATGCAGTCTCGCTTCTCTCATCTTGTCTGCCATGGAGGACACCCTTAACTTTTCCCAAGTGGTTTCATTCTTAATCTTATCAACTCTGGTCATATTATCATATTAATAATATATTTTTTATTTCTTTTTCATTGTCGCAATTTTCTTTTTTAGAATCAAATCATCTTGATTTTGACTAGTGTTTTAAGATGTATTTTGATTATAATATGAAAAGAATTGCAATTTATAATACTTTTTGTATAGCTTTTTAATATTCAAATTTTTGTTTTAAAAATATCAAATTGACGTAATCTAATATGGCTTTATAAATTAATAAAATTGACTCTCAAAAAATCAAATTGGTCACAAATTGCACCAGTGCACGCTTTTAAGGATTTGCAATTCCATAATATTTTTAATAGTTTCTTTTGAAACCGTAATTCTCTATTATTGAAATTTGCATGTAAATCGAAATCTAACAAATTTTGATTACCACACCGTACAAACCAAAACTGAAACTTCAAATACAAATAGGCAATGGTATAATATTTCCAACCGTGAGGTAATGTTCACACAGATATCACACCATAATTACTCTTATTTTTACATCTCTTATCACGTCCTCGCTTTAAAAGTGCTTCCTATCAAGATTTTTTTTTCTGTTCTCAAGTCTTGAACTTGAAATTTCTAATTAAGGGTGAAGAATCGATCCATGGCACATTACATCATTCTTGTGATGTGTTATGAATCATACATTTGACATGGTATCAACTATCAAATCCCATTCAAATTGTTATAGGAATGAAAGGATGACCATTCTAAAAGTATCCTGCAAAACTTGTCTACTGCAAGTTAAAAGAGTATAAAAATCAAGATTACTTGTACTAACAAGGGCAGGAAGTTAAGAGTATGTACAGTTGAAAAGAGAGATTTGATTATTAAGGGGATGACTAATGGCATGGCTAGTCAAGGTTCATCATCGCTTCCAAGCTCATCGTCATGGCTTACTGTATAGAGGCTTCCATCTGGACCCGCGACCTTAAACCTATCAGTTAATAGGACGAAGACAAATACAAGGAAATTAGAATCTTGGAATAACAAGATGCCACATTTGAGCGCGACACACAGTAGATACCTCTCAAGAATGAACTTCCCTTCCTTGTACTTTTGGGTCTTGTCATGTGCAGCTTCCTGGGAATTACTTAGAGTTGTCAGTAAGAATATCAGGGATAACTTAAGATCAGAAGAAGAGAGATAAAGTTCAGATCTTTGGCGAAGATAAGGCTCACATATTTCCAGCCCACAATTGAGCCACAACCCACACAGAAAATGTCAACAACAGTATGCATTCCGGTCATCATCATCCGGTCTTCTTTTGCTCCTGTTGTGACATTCACGCTGCAAAGCACAACAGAGGAATGGAAATCAAAACAACACGATTGCAAGTGCATCGCATAGAAATCCGAATCTTATTTTCCTGTGATGCATAACACAATAGACTAAACTATTTATCACAAGAAAATACAAAGACAGCTGTGACCTCAAGTAGATTATGTTGCTACCAGTTCAAGCAATCGAAAAAGACTACATACCAGAAAGAAAAATAAAGTTATTAGAGGATATGTAGATGCATGAATTAATATAATACAAGCATTCACAGCCTGATTTAATCACTGATAGCTTCAAAGTTTTCCATATAAAATGGCAGGTAATTTTGAGCTTCACACGTCAAAGAGCACTTACACTTTATCAAAGAGGTAGGCCCTCCCATGACTGCAGTGGAATGACTGTGAAAAAACTTAAAGGTCATTAGAATACATACATGCGAAACAGAAATATCACAACTCATGTAAGAATAATGGTGTTTGCCAGCCAGTTTGCAGTTAGTAGGATGAAGACAACATAATCTGGAAGCCCGGGAATAATACCAGTAAGAACTACTAATCATCAGCATAGCTCTTTTCAAGCGAATAGCCATTAGAAGTGACTTAACTTCATTCATATTCGAAATAACCTAGCGAGTCATATTCAGAGAGACAGCAATAAGATAGCAATAGATTGGACATGATGGCTCAAGGTGGTATCTCTTCAAGGGTATAGACACTAGAAAGTAATGAAATTCATTTATATTCCAAATAACCTAGCGAGTTCGATACTCACATGGAGTGGAATAAGATAGAAATAGAATGAAATGGTTGAAAAATAGGCTTAGGGACCAGAAATGATGGGTGGCCAGCCTTATATAAAACTGATAATAACAACTGGAAAATTATCCAAACTTCGTCACAAAAAAGGGCCCAACACACTATGTCTGAAGGCCAACCTTCAAGACGAAAAAATTTCAAATAACTACCTACAAAAATAACTTATAAACAAGAATCATACATCCATCAGGTACCACAGGTTGTCAGTATAAATATGTTCAGTTACTTCTATCTGGTTGTTACATCTTGCCTAACAATATCAAACAGCTGATATTTTGCATGACTTTGTCTTCCATGGCTAGTATAACAAAGTCTCACTGTTAAAATATTGGGACATTGAGTATTAGAATGACTTGGATATATTACAGAAAATATTCAGCATTAAATTCAAACCAAAATTTTCCTCTATTGATACAGAATGCGTAAATAATAATGCAGCAATATTATGTGAAACACTACGGCAACTAGTGCCATACAAGAATTCCATATCAAGACCCAAAGTGGACTTCTGCCGTTGTGAAGCATCAGTATTTCAGATTTTCAGTGCTTAAAGTCGTGGTTATTAGATAAAGACACGGACGAGAACCCAACAATTTGTGGTTATCTACTACTTAACTCATTTAAGGTAAGAAAACTCTGTAGCAACCTTATCCTAAGAAAACTAGACTAGGCCCAGTGATTCATGCACTGGGGTAACTATCTATTGCAAGCTATACAAACCTCTGCTCCAGAGTCCAGGTTATGAGAGAGATAAGCCACGTAAGGCCAACCTAATGATTAGTACTCGTGATATCCATTTCATAGTGGATCCTGCCAAGGCCAACACATTCCCACAATACTACAAAGTCGACAATCACAATTTTGAGCAATCAGAATTCCATGTCTGGACTCCAGAGAAAATCAATAGATAAGACGCCCTTGTATCTGAAGTTCATTTTGGGCACCGCAAACTTGACCTCAGAACATCGGCTTCACTTAGGCTACCCAATTTCTTTTTGCCTGGGTTTTTGTCTCTTTAAATATTTGTTTTTGCATGAAAAGGAAATTAACTAATCTTTCACTTGTTTGATATAACAGAATCTCATCCTTCAACTTACAAAGACTCATTACCAATTTGCATGCACATTTAAGGGATATGGATTTCACAAGTTAATAAAACCTACAATGACAAGGTAAGAAAATAAAAGGTCCAAATGAACTGAGACCAATGTATTCAACCTAATTGTAGGATTGCCCTTTCCTAACTGATCTCCTTGCTTTATCTTCCAGATTCTGTAGTTTGAAGTTTGAACCGACTGTTGGACTTCTCTTAAGTACTGTTTCTCAAAGCCCCAAAGCGAAAATAAGTGGCTTTTATCTCCTTACATGGTAGACCAATCCTCATCTTATGAGCTAGATCTTGAGGTTGAGTTAGGTCCAATTTCCACTTCCTTTAAAAATACACTAGAACAAAAAAGACCGACAATAACAGGTTGCGGTTTGTAAAACCCACAGATAAGGCTATGCTTCACTTGTCCAGTTGTAATATTTTGGAAATATAACTTTTTAGACATTTTGACATAAACCTGATTATTGCTGGTGAAATGTTATTTATCGAGGTAACAGAACAATATACCAACCAAAATGTGATAACAATATATCGGAAAGCGACCAAAGGAATCATAATTAGTTGATGGGTGACCTCTATAAAATGTGAAAATGAAATACAGTTTGCTCTAAACATAGTCTAGTACTATCATGGAGGCGAATCAAGCAACTCTTATAGGAGAAGGTGCACTTCCTAAAGAGAAGGTTGCCTATCAAGTTGGATAAAGGAAAACTTTTGAAAGACACTCATCATTTATCACTCCAAGATAACAGCTAATAAATTTCCCGAGATCGATCTAGCTAGGTTGCTACTCATATTTCATTCCAAGTTTCAAACTGGTAGCAACAGCACCAATTAGGTAGGGGAGGGGAGGGGAGGGAGAGAAGTGGGGAACCTTTTTTTTCCGAATAGGATAAAAGATTCCACTTTGCTAAATTGATATAATAATAAAGATGTTGGTGAAAATACACCATAACTCAATCAACTATACCTCAATCCTAAGTTAATAGGGTCGACCACGCGAATCCTTTCTATCCATTCCTCGTTGTTTAAGTCTATTTCATTCAAATGCTGACATACTTTAAGACTACCTGTAATGTTTGAGCCTATCTCATTCAAATACTGACATACTTGAGACAACTTACCGGCTCCCTAAATTATAGGCTTTAAAAATGTTACCCTTATTCCTATATTGACATGCAAATCTTCAAACAAACCAAAAAGGCTCTTAGCAAACACTGAACTTCATATATGTATCCTGAATAGGCCTTAATCCCAACTAGTTGGTATTTTTTCATATGGATCATTTCCTTCTGTTTTGTTCGGCCTGGCAAGATCCGCATTGATTCTATGGGATTTTGGATCTTTGGAGACAATTGGGCTGCTTGCAATTTTAATTCTACCTTGTCTGCTTTTGGAACCTTCAATCATTATGATATCATACATGTTGACCAGCATACTGGGAAGTTTAATTAGAACATGATCAAACCATCTCAAGCAGAGTTGTCCTAGTTTATGTCTATGAATTCCACATGCATCCTCAATATGATGTAATAATTTCTAATCTGGCCCAATCTTGTATAAGATTATATATCTATTATAAGTATCACATTTCCACAACAGTTTAGAATATATTTTTACAGCCCAACATTCATTTCCATATACTTTGTTGGTGACACACCTATTATTAGGACTTGCCTTTAGACATTCTCCTCAAAGACAGGCCTAGATTTTAGAACTATCTGCATTTAGGTACCAAAAACCTAGCAAATCTCACTTCACCTCCCCTTTGTGCCACTTAGAGGAATTAATTTTATAGTACATTTATTCTGTCTTACTTCCAATTATCCTAAAACCTATACTCTAATACTTTTTGAAGGTTCGTTTAAATTCCTAGATAATTTGCCAATTAATACATTGTTGGGAAATGTAATACTTATGTCCCAAAATTTTTAGTTAAAAAAAGGGAGGGAGTATTCAACAACCATTTCAGATGGTAGATAGGTTAAAAAAATAAGTGATCATCAGCTTTTTTCTTGAATGTAATAGCTTAGCTAGTCAAGTCTTGGAGCCACTTGTAACAAGAAAGAAATGATGATATTCAGGAACAATGCCAAAAGGTTGCTTATTCAACAACCAGCTTACATCCACTTTAAAACAGAAAGAAAGAAATTTAATTACACAGGCTACAAGATAAATACACATATATCAAGCCAAGTACATATCTGTGTGTTATTCAGACATTTGTTGGGTTGTAATGCAATGATACTTCTCCACAAAAACATGAGAATGAATTAGACCAATGTCATAGAAACCACCATCAGCTAGTGAAAATGTCTCAATCTAGCCTAAACGCACCCTTGAGAGGATAGTTCCCAAACAATCCAAAGCTCTGGGAGGCACATCCAACAACCAAGGTAGGGGGAGCAATATTCAGCATATTACTGAATCAAGCAACCCTGCAGAGTGGAAACTGTAAAGAGACAAAGGAATGACTGCAACTCTCATCACTGCCTTCCACACCTAACACGCCCACCTCACTCACCCACCCCAGACCTTGCGCTCGGTAGAGGTCATGGGAAATTGCTATCCTTGAATCTCAAGCAAGCTCATCCACAGCATGGTCCGCACCCTATGTATCCCAATCTGTCCTAACTCCCAACCTTTTGAACTTCAGAGAACAGACATATACTAGATAAGAAAATTCATTTCTTTCTCCACCAGGTATTGACATCACATAGTTACGGATGGCTGTAAGGAGCTTGCACTAGACTAAAATGAAGCCAAAGTATCAAAAGAGCAACATATTAACCAAGAAGGGAAAGCCCAGTGCACTAAAGCTCCCGCTATGTGCAGGGTCCCGCCAATTATAAGGGTCTTTGTACGCAGTCTTACCTTGCATTTCTGTCGGAGGCTATTTCCAAGGCTTGAACCGTGACCTCCTGGTCACGTGGCAGCAACTTTACCAGTTGCTCCCCTTCAAACTACCAAGAAACCATTTGACATCAATGATAAATCAATCAACTCTACCACTATCCCATATTAGTCATAGCCAGCTATACGGATCCACTTTATTCATTCCACTCTGCTCAGATCATTTCCTAATAGGAATAATCAATATCAGCACAAAATATAGTAAGATACAAATGGTATCTCCGATTCTCTTCTAGCTTAGTCAATTGTCAATAAATAAAGCATCTTTACATGAAACTTCAAGTCCAGCAGATTCATAAGAGAACCATGATTGGGATCCCTCTGCCCTAACCTGAGGTCTTGGGTTCAAACCCCGAAAAAATTCCTATCCAAAGCATCGGCCCAAAAATGGACCCCGCAACCCGCGAATAAAACAGAGAAAGGGAAAAACCAACCTTAGAAATAATGTGATCAGCCAAGGCAAGATGGGTTTGACAGTGCTTGCATCTGTAGATGTTTCCTTCAAGAGTTATCACAAAAAGCCTACCCATTTTCTCAATTTGCTATGTACCTTCAAATAACCGATCAAAATTTATACCCTTTATTCAACCACAAAAGAAAAACACTGTTTTATCACAAATTAAAACATCAATTTCAAAAAAACCCAAAGAAGAAGAAGAAGATAATCGGTCCAAAGTTACATTTTCAAGAATTGGTACAAAATAGCGAGTCCATTTCATATTAATTCGACATAGGTACTTAAAAATCAGATGAAAGAAGGAAAAGGAAAAAGATTTGAACCTGACCAGAGAAAAGTAGTAATCTTCAGAGCAATTGAGTGAGTTTGCTTGTGTTTTGTTTGTTATATTTATAGGCATGGAACACCGAGAAATCTGTATTTTCAGAAACTCAACAAAATTAAACTCGGAATTTGTAGTTGCAGGTCCTGACAATTTGCATGATAAATATGAAAAATTTCACACAATATTGAAAACATTCCCAATATAGCATGAATTATTATTTTTCTTTTAAAATTATTCATGATTTTAAAAATACTTTTTTAAATGATTAATTTAATTTAAATATATTCTTATTTGTCATATTGCATAAAAAATGATTTGAAATTATGTTAGGAGCGTGGGGATCTTAATAAAAAATATAAAAATATATTAAAAATAATTTTAAACTTGGCTAGAATTTAGAAGTATATTTCATTTATATTATAAGATTACGAATATATTTAAGTTAAGTTAATTAAATAAAATGATATTTTTAAAACTTTTAATAATTTGAGAACGAAATAAATAATTAATGCCAAGTTACAAATGTTTTTCAATACTTTTCTCAAAATTTTTATTGTGATTAAGGCATACCTATTCATAATCACACGAGGCATTATTTGATTGACAAATGGACAACTACATAGAGCCTGCTTGTCCAGTGGTCGAAGACCAATTACCTTTTCTCACGTTAAGAGTTTGTTTGAAAAGTCATTTAATAATTAAAATTGATATAATTATTATGATAGAAATTATATAATGTAATAATTATTATGATCTGTTTGTTTATCACAACGTAAATACAATATAATTATAGATATATTATTTGGTGTCACAAGTGTAGTCATAAGATTATATTAAAATTTTAAAAATAAAACTTAATTATCAAAAACTAAAATTTATATTAGACAAACAAGTGCCTTTGTAAATGATATTAGAATAAATATTCAACATATATATTATATTTTAAAAATATATTAATTAATAAATATATGCTCTTAATTAATATTATAAAAAATAATTACTTATATTTTTAAATTAATCATAAAACTAAAGGTGCAAAATTTGATGAGCATTATGAAATACATGTTTGACAAAATTATTAACATCATAAATATTAATATTAAAAAAACATGAGACCAAACTTTATTTAATAATAAAATCTACTTTAATTTAAAAATTAGAATACTAACAAAATTAAGTTGATAAAAAATAATAAATTAGAATAAATATAAAAAAAAGGTTAACGCAAAAAATTGCATAAAATCACATAAACACGTGAAGGTTGAGAATGAGAAGAAAATGAATAATAAAATAATAATAAAATATTTTTAGAAATCACTAGAATAATCAAAACAATAGAAATAAAAAATAAAAAAAAAAGGAAGAAGAGAATTTTAAAATTTTTCATATAATTATATGGTATAATTGCACTAATTACCTCCTCTAAAAAAGTGTAATTACTGTTATCATGAAAAATGGCTTGCTTTTGAAAATAAAAAGAAAATTCAAAAAATCAAGAATCGATTTAAGACTCAATTAATTTGAGAAAGATCAATTCTCAAAACTCGAATGAAACAGAGTCGCTACCTAATTTTTTGGATAATTAGAAAACCATTAAATATTTTAAAAGACCTGACAGAAAAATCTTTTAAAATTCAGAGAAAAGGTTCGGGTTCACATTTCCATTTCGAGAAGGTTTTACGCACTCGAAATGGCCGATAAATGCGGTTATCCGACGATTAAGTGATTTTGACTAACTTTGACTTTGCGAAAAATTATCTAGTTTGAAAATTGACCAATTTTGATTGATTTTGAAACTTTGAAAGGATTTGACCAAAACTTGAAAAGGTTGACTATTTTGAAGTCAGTTGACTAAAAACTTGAAAGAAAATCGATTATGTTGGAAAATCACATTTTTATATTTTTTATTTTTTTGTTATTTTTAATGCAAATATTTTCCCAAAATAAAATAAAATAAAATGAGGCTAGACGAAATAACATAAATGATTTGACACACTGGGAATCTAATTAGATTGAAATCATTAGTAAATAAAATGTTAGCATTCAAATAAATATAACTCAATCAAAACAGTATAAGAAGAGAGTTGAAGTGCCTTTATCACATTTAACATTTGTTGAGACTTTGACTCTTCCACACCGGCCGCCCGATCTTTCTGCTGGGTTGACTCGAAAAAAAGAGGAAATTTGGGCCTCCATGGCCCAAGAAAATGCAGAATGAGAGTCTGAAATGGGCTCGGAGCATCATTCATGTAAGAAAATAAAAATAAGGATTAGCAAGAAAATCAACATAATACTACAACATAACTATATACTCTCGTAAAATAAAATGACAAGCGAGATATTTGATTCTAAAGCATTAGCGGGACAACACAGAGAATCATAATAGTCCCAAAATCAAAATGGATCATGTAAATCTGAGTATGGCATTTGAATCCAACAACACAGACAACCCTAGTACTACTAGTCCAATTCATACCCTAAATTTCATACAAATCCCATAGGCAACAAGGCAAACAAATCATGACTTCTAAGACTTGTACCAGTGAAGCAACATCCCAGGAAGAGGAATATATAAGTTAATTCTAACAAAACTGATTTTTTAAACAAAGAACCAGCATGCAGTCATAGCAGTAACATGTAAATGAACCCATTTATAGACATGTGTAACAGTTTGTAACTTAGGACTTGAAGTTTGAGAGATATAAGGTGATGACAAGATGCAAACGAACTCAATAACACTTCCAATAACATTTAGGGGATGGGGATGCAGACAAACTCAAGCAAACGGTTTATTAGAATACCAACACAGTCATGACAACAACATATAGATAAGTTTTCCTCAGATGGAGAAAAACTTCAGAAAAGAATAAAAGCAAAGAAAGTTAGAGCATAGATGAGGATGTATGTACTATTAGAATTCAAGCGTTTAAGAACACATACGATGATCTGAACCTCAGATTTTCAGAGATGCTAGGTGATAGCAGGAAGAAAACTAACTAAACAATAGGTTGTATAACTAAAGATCAGAGGAATCAACAAACAACAGAACTTCGAATACCACAGACGGACTGTAACATGCCATTAAACTTATCGAAACCTTATTAACGATCAAATCATAATACTAATCTCTTGTTATGTTCATACTTGAAAAGACATTATATGAATAAGCTAGACCAAACCAAAACACAAAAAATCAAAATCATTCATCTAGAACAGACAATTCTTGACAATGACAACGCCATAAGGCAATCATGACCAGTTCTAAGAATAGCTGAACGAAAGGCAAAATGACTATATTGAAATCAAGATATTCCCAGGTTACCAACAAAAATCAGCGATTGAGGAGACAGGGTACAAGAACAGAATGATACTATCAGACAAGGAAAACTCAGTTTTCATGAGACCCAAAACAAAAAAAAAATAGCAAACCTGAGAGTTTAAACATGGACAATAGATAACTCAATTAACATATCGACCCACTACATTCTCATGCCAACAGGGCCTAAAGACAACAATGCCAGGCAATAAAAGCCCATCTTGAGACTAAACAAGCAGAAGTCATGTTCATAATAACTTTCAAAGAGTAAAATCATAATAACCAACACTGATCTTTTTGAAACTGACTAAAGTTCAAAATCACATGACGAATGCACTATCAAGGCTTCCAAACACGTAGGCATATCATGTATAGGATCCAGACAATAATGAATGCATCAAAACGATATTTCAGTTAAACAAACATTTCTTCTTAAATTCGATTAAGGCGAACTCGCGTTAAGACATAGAAGAGTCTGGCATGGCTATCAATTAAAGAAGAGGTACAACAAATAAGTGAGGTAAAGTTTTTACCTTTTCCGGGGCAGCGAACTGAGGACGACGATGAGCTTAAACAGCGAACTTTGACACCACCAACTTCATTCGAGGTTCCTTGACCTCAGATTCAGAAAGTCTGACTTCAAGACTCTTCAAATTAAATGAACTTGGTATGAGAAATTTCTAGTGGTTTTCTTTTATTGAGAATCAACATTGTTTACTCTTATGGATTTCTTTGAATGTTAATCACCGTCCCCCCTCTTCTCCCCATTGAAGGCTATCCCAGAACGACGAAGAAGAGGGGATTATATAGGGGACGATTAGGGTTTCAAACGGATCAATTTTTGAAGAAGAAAAAGCGGGCTACGCGTGAGGGAGACAAGAACGTTGAAGATTGTCGGGTCTTCGGATTTGGGGGAGGCGTGTGGCGCTAGGGTTTGGGGTTTGGGGTTTGAGGAGGTTTTAAGGGAAAAATGGGGAAGAAAGGAGAAGGGGATCGGGTATATGGAACATTGGGGGCGCATGGCCCCCACGCACCTAATAATTTATTATTTGTTTATATTTTTTTATTTATTTTTTTTTAAAAAAATAGTTCAAAAATTGTTAAAAATAAAATAAAGCTCAATGATTAATTTTATACCTTGGAGGATAAAAATTGGATGTCAACAATTACATCTCTTCCTCCCTTACTAAGTAATTACTTAATCTATCAAACAAGTCAAAAAATATAATTACACTAAATCCTAATTACATTATGGCTTTCCAAATAGACCCTATAAGGATTATCCAAGCATTATAAAGAGTCTACCCTTCTCATTAATTATTAATGTGGGGCTCAATATTGGGTAAGATGAGTCCTGCTCTGATACCATATAAAATTAGATTTTGGGTCTAACTCACATTTCAAAAATTAATTCGAAGGGAGAAGGATTGTCCAAGCCTTATAAGAAATCCACTCATCTCATTAAATATCAATATAAAACTTTTCTCATTCTTCTGACATTAATAATCATATGTATCTTGTTTAAAAGAGAGAGAGAGAACCAAAAGAAGAGATAAAAGATTGAGATTGGTCCACAAAGAGTTTGAGAGAGAACTAAAAGAAAGAGATAAAAGATTGATCATGGTTGGACCAAATAGACCACAAATTGTTCTATTTGGATCCTCCATAGTCCAGTTCAGCTATAGCCATGAAGGTTGGGGTGCTATACTCACTGATCTATACTCTTGCAAGGTACTCCATTTTGTGTTTACTTTTCTATATATGTTTTTATTTTTCTAGTTGTTTATGATGATTATTGAGGGATTGGATACGTCAAATTTTAATATCAAATTTAACTTGCTTAGCTTCTTTCATTGTTTATATTAAAGGAAAACAATCCGCCTTTGGGGAATGGATTCATTTTATAATAATAGTATTGGACAAGCTTTAAAAGAATAATTTTTTTACATATTTATATTTCTTTTTCATGACAATTATGATCTCGTAGATAAAAAATTTCACTTCGAATTCAGATAAGATTGTGTTTTTCATGTTTTCATTTATATTTTTTAGTATTTAATCATAGTTAATCAATGTGTATTTGTACTGTAATTTATAATTTCAAAAGTTAAATTATTTGATTTTACGTAAATACTCGAACGAGTAACCTAAAATTGAATGTCTCATGTGCTTATTAGCTGAACAAAGGAAGAACAAAAGGTGGAGATAGTATATAATTAGGGAACCAAAACTATAGAAAAAATTGGTCTTACATTTTAGTACATTAGAAGGTGGAACTTAATCATCATATCATATCATCATATATATATATATATATATACACTAATACTAAATTGGGAAGCTCTTAACTCAAAAATTAGATTACCATTTTGCTTCTATACTTAATTAATTAATTATTAATTATTTAAATAAATAATAAAAATTAATTAAGTCCTATTTACACATAACTAATTCTGCAGTTATGATATTTTCAAAAAAAATAACTGATTTTCAGCTATAAATTATCATAAATTTTGTATTTAGAAGTATATATCAATTTTGTTTCTTTCTATCTTCCATAGTAATGAGATTTTTTACGGTCTTTTAACATTCTCAATTAAATTATATGTAATCATCTAATTACTATATAAGATTTGTGTCAAATTTCTATTGAACTATTTTCTCTCCTTTAAAAATGATTGTTTTCCAACTTTTCAGGTTAATTTTTTCCCCCTCAATTTCTTCTCTGATAATGTTGTATATTGATAATATAGTGTATCTTTGTTTACTAATGATTGGTTCATATTTTATTTAAATTCTACTATGTGATGTTTATGAGTTAATGTGTATGTATCAACATTCTTCCAAAAGTTTGAATAATAAGGATCAAATAGACGAAGGGATAAACGTGTGAAGCATGTTCCCAGAAACTAGTTCATATAAATGTGTCTGTGTGTATTTATCTTAAAACAAGTTGATTAATTATGCTTTTTCATAGGCAGATATAGTGCTTCGTGGATACAGTGGTTGGAAGACAAGGCTGGCTCTTCAGGTTTTGGACCAAATATTTCCCAAGGTAAAACTATACTATTTATCGCCGATCGATGTATAAAATTTTAACTTATAAATATATATTTATTCAATTTGTTCATATAATTAAGGATGCTGCTGTACAACCATCACTTGTAATTGTATACTTTGGCGGAAATGACTAAATTCTCATGTTCCACTTCCCGAATATATATAAAACATGAACAAAATTGGACTTCATATCAAGATAACCATTTTGAAACTACTGAATTAGGGACGCATAAGCAGTAAAATTAGTCGCTAATGAATTATCAAAATTGCTTACAGAGTCTATCGGATAATAATTCTTAGTACTCCAGCAGTGAATGAGGAACAGATCATCAAATTTTTCGGGTAATACATATTAATATTCTTGCAATATGATTTTTGAACCCACTTAACTATTACATGCGGGATCCAGAAAAAAATTAAACTATGAGAGTCTATTATATACAGTCTTAAATTATATTTTTGCTAAAAGTTATTTTCCTAACGTATGACCTCCTGATTACGTAAGAACTAAAAAGGAGTTTTAGAATATTTTTAATTTATATATATCAATAGTATATGTCTTTTAACACATGGTAACAAAGTAATAAATAATAAAAAATGATATTTTATTCGTGTACACTTAAAATGTCTTTTAATGCTCTCTATTATTTTCACTACTCAACTATTGAAAACAACTAGCATTTCCTCTATTTATGTAGTATGAAACTTACTTTAACTCAAAAACATAATTTAAAAAAAACAAGTTCATTCCTATATGAATTTGACTACAAATCTTAACTAGACAGGAAATAAAAATTACTAAAATCCTACCAATTTTTATTTCCTACCACTTTAAATTATTTTTCTCCAACCTTATATACGGATGGCAATGGAGTGGGAGCGGGGAGGGTTGAGCTCAACCCGTAAATTTTTTGAACAATCCCACCCCATATGATAATTTTTTTATTTTTAACCCGCCACACCGCACCCCGCATAAACCCACCATACGTAAATTTTTTAAGTTCTTTTAGTTTTTAATTGAATTTAATATGAAAAATAAATATTCATAATTTTTCAAAAAGTTTACGCTAATTAACATCTCAACAACTAATTAACTATTTTTAGTTGACATTTCAACAATTGTTTCTTAATCGTTAATTTAAAGTTTCTAATTAACATTTTAACAACTAAAAAATTACCAGACATGTCTAGTTTAAATTTAAAAAAAAAATTAAAGTCAATGTTAAAAAATTATATATTTAATTTTTACTAATTACAAAACATTTAATTTTCTTCGGATTCCTATTTGAATTTTTAAATTTGCAACCCACCACACCCCACATTACTTTTAAAAATATTTACTCCAACCTACCCCATACCTACCTTGCCCCACATAACTTTAAACCTACTCCGCCCCGTTGCAATTCCTACTTATCTATATTTGAGGTTCAAATTCACTTGACGTTTTGTAATATTTGTGTGTGAAGGGATGGGATTCATTTATCAGCAGAAGGAAGCAAAGCTGTTGTTAAGGCAATCCTAAAGGTTGTAAAAGAAGTAAATTGGGAGCCTAATCTACATTGGAAATCATTGCCAAGTGAATTTGCACAATATTCACCTACTATCTTTGTTGGGCCTGATGGTAACACTGCTATTAAGCTTGCTGATTTGGACTTTTCATGGCAAGCCCAGTGGATTTGATCAAACTTTGTGGGCTTCTTTTTTTACGACAAAATTACAAGAATATACTACTTTTCTTTTTATAATTATATGTAATCCCTTTCTTCTAAAAAAAATTATAATAATCCCCCTTTTTGACCTTCTCTTTCATCCTTATTGATATAAATCATATAAAATGATCAAGTTAATGATGCTTATATCTTACCTATTCATTAGGTATCTCATCAATCAAATTCATTAGTTAAAAGTTATTAAATATGTTTTAAAGTGTATTTGAAATCCATATCTCCAAGTAAAGAGAATTTCAAACATTTTCCTCTTTTATCCCATTCTTTTTTCTTCTTTTTGCCCTAATTTGTTTGCCAAATTTTTTTTTGAAGAACCTTATTTTCTATTACAATGGAGTCTAGTCATTCACCTTCTCACGATAATAGTCATGCATTATCAAATACGGACAATATTAGTCACCTTGAAGGTGTTCAATCAAGCGAAGATCTCCAACAGTCAGAAGTTTCCAACAAACCATTGAAGGTTTTAGACGATGACGGTTCTAAAGGTAATAGGTCTATGAAAAGTAATGCTCCAGCGCGCAAGAAGAAGAAGAGTTCAAATTTTGAAGCATCAAAGATGAAGAAATAAAGAAGGTTGTTGGGTCTATATTCAAAAC
>JAOTQJ010000002.1:16680252-16693609 GCA_025642045.1 Solanum sejunctum | reverse complement strand
TTTGACCTTCTCTTTCATCCTTACTGATATAAATCATATAAAATGATCAAGTTAATGATGCTTATCTCTTACTTATTCATTAGGTATCTCATCAATCAAATTCATTAGTTAAAAGTTATTAAATATATTTTAAAGTGTATTTGAAATTCATATCTCCAAGTAAAGAGAATTTCAAACATTTTTCTCTTTTATCCCTTTTTTTTCTTTTTGCCCTAATTTTTTGGCCAAAATTTCTTTTAAAGAACCTTATTCTCTATTACAATGGAGTCTAGTCATTCACCTTCTCACGATAATAGTCATGCATTATCAAATACAAACAATATTAGTCACCCTGAAGGTATTCAATCAAGCAAAGATCTCCGACAGTCAAAAGTTCCCAACAAACCATTGAAGGTTTCAGGCAATGACGGTTCTAAAGGTAATAGGTCTATGAAAAGTAATGCTCCAGCGCACAAGAAGAAGAAGAGTTCAAATTTTGAAGCATCAAAGATGAAGAAATAAAGAAGGTTGTTGGGTCTATATTCAAAACCCGAACTGATGAAGCCCCTTAAAAAAAAAAGTTTAGTGTAGTTGTCTGTCAGACCTCCATTGCCAAATGTTCAAACTTTTTGTTTATATTTTTTTATCACAATTTAGAGTTTGAAATATGATTTTGTATCAATATCTATGTTTTTATTTTTTGAACTGATACTTGAATACTTTATTGGAGGCAGTAGCAATATTTTTGTATGAAAGTGTATCATAGATTATTTATGTATTAATGTATTTAGTTGTGATATCAGTGTGTTTAGTTTATAAGAGAAAATTTATATCAATGTTGTTCATAATTGTTTGTATCTTTTTTTTTTTGTATCAATAAAGTTATTTACTATGTACAATAGGTCGTGAACAAATGTATGATACAATGTGTTAACGAAATTTTTTTATCAGTTGTATCAGTACATCAATAAGTTTTTGTATCGATGGTACATGAGATATAATTTTATATGTTTGTTATTATAAGATGGAATAAAAATGTTACCTCTATGATATGTTATGTATCAGTAACCATGTGATGGAATAAAAATGGACATATCATTACCTCTAATCAAACTTATAACAAGAATGTTTCATCGAATTCAAATATGTATCGCCTTCTGAAGTTGTCATGTATTCATACTTAGAAATTACAGATTAAAAGTGGATGATACCTTAATAATTACAACATGAGTGATGTTATATGTATCAATAGTTAGTGTGAATATATGAAGAACAACAGCTTTCAACGCACGTATTGATACCTAATTGTGTTAATTGTTGAGCCAGACAAATACAGTCCTGATACCATAATTATTAAATTTATATCATAGACAAATATAGTTCAAAATTCTGAGGTATATTCATGTATCATTAAATGTGTGGTAGAAAAAATATAGGTATCAGGACTTGTCCATATGAGCGTCCAATATACTTCAATGTAGTGTTGATACCATAATCTTGAATTTGTATCACGAATAATGCAGCTTGAAAATTTTTAATTTATTTAGTTGTCACCTCTGTGGTTGTACGTATCAGTATTTAGTGTAAAGATTGAATAAAAAATATGGATCAATACATGTATTTTCATAAAACACGAATATGTACTACACATATACTTGTCGTAAAAATATGTATTGATTCTTCTGTTCTTTAAAAATTGTATCGGATAGTGTATTTCCACGAAATAAAAAGATGTACCACACGCGTACTTGTCATAAATATGTATTGATACTTTTATTCTTTAAAAGGGAATCAGATAGTGTATTCCGAACAAAAGCATAAAAATTAAACTGACAACAGTAAAATATTAAGCAAACGTTAAAGTATTTATAAAAACATACACATCTATAATATCATGTCCAACAAACGCAATGCAGAATAGACCAATATCCAAAGTAGAATACTATTCTACATTAACCAATATCTTTGTATCAGAAGGGGTGTGATAACCATTGAGCCTCGAAGGATCATCATTTTTGCTTTTGTAGCCTTCTTTAACCTTTTCACTCCCGTAGTTTCACAATAATGTTGCGTATCTCCTGCGAAAATAATCGATATTGATACCGTCATTACATATTATAATAACTACTTTATTACAAATAAATTTATTGATATATAAATGCATTATGATACTAAAAGAATTGTTAATACTTTCATAAGTCATGTTGCATCAGTTCCAAAAAGGAAGAACAAAGTTTTTAATATAGATCATATTGCAAATAAATATAACACATTGATACAAATTAGTGATATACTTGTTCTAAGAATGATATAAAGTGGATATGGGCATATTAAATGCTACAAATGATACAAATTTAAATATATGTAACAATGATATAAAATGCACAGTCTCCTTTACAAAAAAAAAAGGCATTACACTGTCCATTTACATATATTTCTTATATTATATCAAGATAATACTGTGTGATGATCATAACAACATTGATATAAAATTATATCTCATATATCATCAATACAAAAACTTATAGTTACACCAATACAACAAAGTCTCATTAAGGTATTGTATCCTACAAATATTCATAACTTATTATATATAGTATATCACGTTATTGATACCAAAAAAATATAAACAATTATGATATAACATTAACATCAAACTGCTTTTATAAAAATAAATGCACTGATACATAAAGAGTCCATAATACAAAAAAATATTGCTACTGCTTTCATCGTAGACTTGCAGTATCATTTCCAAAAAATAAGAACATAGTTATTGATATAGATCATATTGCAAACACTAATTGCGATAAAAAAATTCAAACAAAAACAATGCAAAGTTTGAACTTTTGGCAATGAAGATCTGACAAACAACGGTGCTAAAATAAGCTCTCTGATACATAAAAAGATAATGATACAATAATGTTGTTGCAACTTCCATTAAGTGTTGCAGTTTCACTACTAGAAAATAAGAACAAAGTATTTGATACAGACCATATTGCAAATCATTAAATGTGACAAAAATTCAAACAAAACAATGCAAAAGTTTAAACCTTTGGCCATAAAGGTCTGATAGACAATGGTATTAAATTTTTTTCTTTTTTTTTGAAGGAGTTTCACCACTTCGAGATTTGGATATAGACCCAACAACCTTCATCGAATTGTTTGTCTTCGACGCTTGAACCTTGAAAACCTTCTTTGTCTTGCACATGGGATGATTGTAGCAATTCTTCACTTGGTTGAATACCTACAGGGTGATTGATATTGTCTATATTTAGTAATACATTACTAATATCGTGAGAAGACGAAACAGTAGACTCCATTGTAATGGAGAAGCTTCTTAGAAAGATAAATTGAAAAATAAATTAAAAAAAAAACAAAAATGAAGAAAAGGGAAATAGAGGGAAACGTTTCACATACTCCTTATCGAATACCAATATTTGAAAACTTCGTTACCATACTTACACGCATAAAAAAAATCATTTAACCAATAGATGAAAGGTTACATCATACTTGATTAATTTATACTAACTTGTAATTTATTTATTTTTTTCAGCTGTCAACATTAAATACACTTATTTTGGGTAATGTATCACTTTATAATTTTTTGTATCGTCAAAATATCAAAGTGAGAAGTTTTTTATAATTATGAAAAAGATGAAGACAAATTTAAAATTATTGCTAAAAAGTATGATATAATCTATAATTTACCCTTCTTTTATTACTATCATTTGGCAAAGCCCACTTTCTTCACCCATTTAGGAAGTGCTCTTCGATGATCACCATATCAATTACCATCTTTAATTCAAATTTTTTTTGTAAACCTCTTATTAACTTCTTATAAGAAAGATATTGATTAATTTTTAATCTCACAAAATTAATAATTCAAATAATGTACTCACTTTGTTCTCTTTCGCTTCATTATTTCAAAATTAAACTTTCATTTTTATTTATTACTTTTAATATATCAAAAAAAAAATAGTTTTCTCTCCATGTTTTATCCTTAGAATCAGTTACCTATTCTTTAAATTACATTTTAAGACTTAATACTAAATATCAATTAATAGGAACAGTGAGCAAAAGAAGTAAATATTTCGTCAAATATCGAATGGATTGGAGAAAAGATGCATTGAGCACCAAACTGAATTTAAGGCAATTTTCAAATTGCAAAGCTGCATTAATGATATTACCTCCATTCCAAGCATCTATCTATAAATATTTGTCTCATATTATTTGAGCACTTATTAAATTAAGATAAAATTAATTTTTTTTATTTTCCTCCACCATTGATATAATATTTATACATTTCAAAAGACTGATCAATTATTTTCATATTCAAAGACTATTCCTACATTTTATGTATATTTTTTCTAACTTAATTTAATATAGATTGATATAAATCAACGATAAAACAATAAAATTTACTAATATATTAATAATTTCTTAATTATTGTGTAAAATAAAAAATATCCAGAGATAGTAATTCATAAAGAGATGAATAGTTAAGCATAATTTAGCACCTTAATAAGAGAAATTGCCTAGGACGTTGTTTCTTGCTGAACAATAAAAGGAATTATAAATGGAAGTTCACACAAATTATTTGTCCAATTCTAATTATATTACTCCATCCGTCTTAAATTAATTAAATTTTTAAAATATTTTTTAATGTTCAAAATATTTAAATTGTTCAAAATTTAAGGTGAATATTTAAAACTTTTTCATATTTGTGCTTTCATTTATTAAACTTTTATATTTTTTATGAAATAAATTACACTATATATTTTTAATTTTATCAAAAGACAATAATAAAAAATATGATATAAATTTTATTATTGAATATATTTAAAAAGGCGAATAACATTTTTCCAAAAGATTTTGTAATACATCCTTCTGCTTCAATTTATTTATCTTAAATTTTCCTTTTAATTAGTCCATCTAGAAACCAACGTCACTTGCCTTTTTTTCAGTTAACTTTTAAATTCAAATTTTCAATTAAATTTAAATTTTCAATTAAATTCAAATTTTCAACTTATACTTTTAAGATTGATCAACATTTTGATATATTTCATAAATTTAAATTTAAAATTATAAGATTCAAAGAACTAGAAGACAACCATCTACTCTCATATAAACAATACGTCAACCAAACTTTAGAATTTGACTACAATCAAAGGCAGAGTCCTGTTTCTAGTTCTACACGAAGTGTAGAGTTTCAAAGAAGAAACTAGTACAACAAGGAAACTTGTTTCTATCAAGACATATTAATATAATTTACCTTCTTTAATTTCGTATCAAATTAAAATTAAACAAATAAATTAAAACGATAACAACTAACATGGTTAGTAGAGAGTCTTATCAAACTCAAGCATTCATATCTTATTAGCAAAACTATTTATAAAAGCCAAAGCATTGCTAGTAACTTCCTTCACCTTCCTTGCACGATCACAAACGTCCGATTTCAACGGCTCATCATCACTCACATCTTCAAATCCATCCGTACACGTGTCCTCATTAGTCAACGCTGCACTCATCCATGTCTGGACGTTACTCAATTGAAACCTCAACGACTCGCTCGATCCTCCGAGCCTACGCATTTGGCTCAGGGAATCTCGTATTTGGTCAACTGCATCTCCCATAACGGAGAAGCAGTCATGGAGCGCAGCCACTGCACGTGGCTGTGCTCCATAATCAGCATCGCGTGATAAATTAGCAACGAAAGCTGACATGCGCTTAGCTTTCGCTAGGGATACTCCAATAGCAACACGAGCTAGGCGACCCGGGTCTTGTTGTACCGCGGTCGCATAGTGGTTGAGTGAGTGGTAGCAAGTATCTGGATACAAGGTGGTTTTACAACTCGAGCGGATGTAGTCGGTATCATCGAGGATGATGTCAATGGAGGACACCGTGGAAGGGTCAAGGAGGGCGGCGGAGGGGGCGGGGATAAGGTAGAGGTGGAGGAGAGCGGTGGCGAAGAGGGTGCAAAGAGAACATGAGGTTTTCATGGTTTATCTACTCTATTTGCTTTTCAAAAAAAAAGTTGTAGTGATATATATAGAGGCAATTGCTTTGGAGGTTAAATGACATTTTTAACCTAATTAAGAACCATTTCTAATGTGGAGTCATGATTTCTATTGTGGAAAGAACATTCATTATGCTCCTTTAATTGAAAGAACATTTATTATGCTCCTTTAATTAAGGTAGTACTATTCAACATTGCTAAAAGGTTAAAAGTGATACTTGTTCAATCTATAGAGTGTTTGATAGGATGTCATAATCCTTTTGCATTAATTTATGTGATATTTTTTATTTTTTATTTTTGAAAAGTAAAATAATTTAAATTTGATAAAAATTTGTATGAATTTTAAAATGAAATTTATATACTTATAAACTATCTAAAAAAATACTATAAATCACAATATTAAAAATTTAAAATACTTAAAAGATATATGAGAAATTTCTTATCTAAAATAAACTTATTTAAATTTCAAAATCCAAAGGATGACACATAAGTTAGAACGAGAGAGTGCGATCTGTTTGTCTAATTTTCTTTTTAGTCAATCTGAAAAAAAATATCACTATATATTATATTTTTTTGGAACAACTTCTTACTTTTAAAATTTTATGTAACATGTTTAAGGTTAATTTTCAACCGCAAGAGAAATTCTGGGGACCATGTTAAGCTACCAGATACAAGTACACAACCTGTTCTTTGACTTCCATTGAGATTAAGAAAAATTACAGAATAAATAATATAGTTGTTCAATAGTTCCACCACTATATATACATATAAAAGAATTCGTGATAGATAATCTTTTGTAGTTAAATAAAAAAATTCTGTATTAATTCTATTTAGTTATAGTCGCAACGAATTATATGATATTCAATTAGCTAGGAGCTATTTATTGATCAATTAGCTAGAGATTATCAATAACTTTCGCAACGGTGTAGATGACTCTTCTTTCTTCCCCATCTTTCGAATATTTTCATCCTTTTCCAACTCTAAAATCCTATTCTTTAGTGGGGCAGTATACAAACTACTTTTGAACTTTCAAGTTTCTTTGCTGCCTAAATTAGCGCCACTTGATAGGGTGAGCCCACAACAAATATTTTGGACCAAATGACTTTAACTTTATGTGATACCTAATTATCGCAAGTAATAACTACCAAACATTGATTAATTTTGACCATTTGTTGACAAAAAAAAGTCTAGCTATTGATGTTCTGACCTCCAATAAGAGCTTTCACCATTTCTGCGACAAGGACTTATTGAAAATGAATAATATGTCCCTATCTCTACTCTACTAAAGCTAAAATCAAATTTTATTAGCTATTCTTCATATTTATTAAGCGTGAATTGTGTATTATAGAAAAAAAATAATTTTATCAAAGGTTTCAACTGTTAGCCATCTTAGCATAATTTGTCTTCGCCTCATCTTAGCATACTGTCTTCTGGGTCCCAGCTTAACATACTTTGGTTCTTCATACTTTGCTATAAATAAGTTTTATGTATTCATTCGAAAAATAACACACAACTTAAGAGTAAAAAGGAATGCACTGATCCATTTTCCCTCTTATCTTCTCCGTTAATTTTTAGTTTTTATTCCTCCTTAGATTTGTTCTAGTTAATTCTAGATTTGTACTTTACAACACGTTATCAGCAAAAGGTTCTACCCAATAGAGGTTATTTTAAACAGGTAAAAGGATAAGAATTTTATTAAAATGTCTAATATTTCTAAAAGTTGAATTTACTGTTCTTAGCATTTCTGGTAAAAATTATGCATCATGGGCTCTTGATGTTGAACTTCATTTAGTATTAATGGGTCTGGAAGACACCATAAAAGACGACAATAAAGCTTCCAGTCAAAGCAGTTGCAGAGCTTTAATATTTCTCCATCATAACCTCGATAAGGGACTAAAAATGCAATTTCTTTCATTGAAAAATTCCCTCACACTGTGAAATAATTTAAAGAGAGATTTGACCATCTGAAGTTGGTTATTCTCCCACAGGCACGCCATGATTGGCTTCATTAAAGATTAATGGATTTTTAAAAGTATTACTGAATATAACTTCGCCATGTTCAAAATAATATCGCAGTTAACTTTATGCGGAAAAAAGGTAACGAAAAATGATAAACTTGAAAAAATATTTTCAACATTTCCTCCCGCAAGTATGCTTCTGCAGAAGCAATATCGAGAAATGGTTTTTAAAAGATATTGTGATTTACTTTCGCACCTTTTTATTGCTGAACGACATAACGATTTATTAATAAAAAATCATGAAAATCGACCCGTTGGTTCGATGTCGCTCTCTGAAGTGAATTAGGCAAATCACCACCAATAAGAGAGAGGTCGTGTCTCAGTCGAGGTCGTTGTCGTAGTCGTGAAAAAAATTATAATCATGACGGTTGTGTTACACCCAGGAATAATCAGCAATATAAAAGAAAGGGTGAAAAGCAGGAGGGGATGCAAAAGAAAAGTTCGAAAGATGTATGCCATAGATGCGGAGGAATCGGGCACTGGTCCAGGACATGTTGATCATCCAAGCGTCTGATCCAGCTCTATCAGGCATACTTGAAAGAGAAAAATGATAATCCAGAGACAAATTTTATCTCAAATTTTAATTCTGGAAATAATGCTATAAAATGGTCGATAACATAAAAATAAAATTTATGTCTGAAGATAATGTTGAGTCCATGCAGTTGGATGATTTCCTTAATCTCACACCAGAAAACATAATTAGTGATGAGTCTCCCATGATCTATATAACTCTTTTTCTATTTGTTTGTATTTGTTGATGCATGTTGCTATGTTTATCTATTAAGTATGTAGTGATTTTATTTAATAGTAATATTTACTTCATTTTATTTTATTTAATAGTAATATTTATTTCATTTTATCTTTGAAGAAAAAAAATGGATATACCTTAAATTTTATTTGGATCAATAATCAACCGTGAGGATATCTGTGTAATTGACAGCGGTACGACTCATGCAATCTTTAAGGATGAGAAACGTTTTTCTACCTTACTTAAAAGAAAAGCAAATAATACTACAATCTATGGCAATGCAAAAATAATTGAAGGCTCCAGGAGAGCTACTATATTTCTGCCTAAAGGGACAAAAATTGTTATAGAAAATGCATTATTCTCTTCTAAATCTCCTAGAGATCTACTAAGTTTTAAAGATATCCATGAAAATGAATACCATATTGAGACACTAAATAGAATGAATGTTGAATACCTTGGTATAACCAAAAGTGTCTCGGGACAGAAATATATTTTGAAAAAATTATCGACCTTATCATCTGGCCTATATTATGCAAAAATTTATGCCATTGAAGCATATTTAATCATAAACCAGAAGTTTACCGATCCAAAAAAATTTGTGCTATGGCATGACCGAGTAGGTCATCCTGAATCAATAATGATGAGATAGATTCTTGAAAATTCAACTAGACATCTATTAAAGAACCTGAAGATTCTTACTAATGATGAATTTTCAAGTGATGTTTGCTACCAAGGCAAATTAATTGCCATCTATCCTGAAGGTCGGGATCGAATTTTTGAGATTTTTGAAACGTATACATGGGGCATATGCAAACTTATTCATCCATCTAATGGAGTGTTTAGATCTTTTATGGTCCTAATAGATGCATCATCAAGATGGTCTCATGCGTGCCTTTTATCATCCTGCAACTTAGCATTTGCACGACTACTGGCACAGATAATAAGATTAAGGGCGCAATTTCTAGATTATTTAATTAAATCTATTTGTCTAGATAATGCTTGAGAATTTACATCCCAAGCTTTTGATGATTACTCATATCAATTAGGATAACAATTGAACATCCGGTAGCTCGTGTTCATACTCAAAATGGCTTTGCAGAGTCATTTATTAAGTGCCTAAAACTGATAGCGAGACTACTACTTATGAAATCAAAATTACCCGCTACCGTTTGGGGTCATGCTATCTTACATGCAACAACACTTGTATGTCTCAGATCGACTAGTTATAATAAAATTCTTCGTCATAATTAATATTTGGTCATGAACTAAATATAGTCCATCTACAAGTTTTTGGTTATGCGGTATATGTTCCTGTAGCACCATCGTAACGTACTAAGATGGGCCCTCAACTGAGGTTAGGTATATATGTTGGGTTTGACTCACCCTCTATAATTCGATGAACCATTGACAAGACATTTATTTACTACCTTTGCAGATTATAGGTTTGATGAAATAATTTTTTCCGTAATTAGTGGGAGAGAAAAGGGAACTCCAAAAAGAAATTAGAGAAATTGCATGGAGAGTCTCATCGCTAACTCATTTTGATTCACGTATGCGCTTATGTGAACAGGAGGTCCAGAAGATCATCCACTTGCAAACAATAGCAAATCAAATGCCAGATACGTTTACCAATTTGAAGCGGATAACTAAGTCAGATATCCCTGCAGTGAATATACCTATCCAAATTGATATCCCAAAGGGACCATCTGCTAGTATCACAACTTCTGAATTCAAAGCACGCCTGAAGCATGGTAAACCATTGGGTTCAAAGGATAAAATTCCTAGAAAAAGAATTGTAAAGAATAATAAAGATGATACTACAAATGAACCTCTTAAAGAAGGTCAAGACTTGAGAAATCATAATATTCCTGAAGAAATCAGTGAAATCGAGACTCAATTGAATGAAGAACTTCCAATGAGTTCTACTGATAGTGAGATAAATTTAGATCGATTGAAAGTTACAGTGGATAATGTTTTTGCATATAATATAGCACTTAATCTTATGCAAGAGAATGAGAATATTGAGCCTAAATTCGTCGAAGAATGTCGACGTAGAGATGATTGGCCTAACTGGAAAGATACAATTCAATCTGAGTTGAATTCTCTCTCTAAGCGTGAGGTACTTGGGCTTGTAGTCCAAACACCTAATAGTGTAAAACCAGTTGGCTATAAATGGTTTTTGTGCGAAAAAAATGAGAGAATTAAAATTATAAAATATAAAGCACGCCTTGTGGCACAAGGCTTCTCTCAAAGATTCGGTGTTAAATGTGAAGAAACACATTCACCTGTTATGGATAGAATAACCTTTCGATATCTCATCAGTTTAGCTGTACATGAAAATCTTGAAATACATTTAATGGACGTAGTTACAACTTACTTATACGGTTCACTTGACAGTGAAATTTACATAAAAATTTCAGAAGGATTTAAATTGCCTGAAGTATGTAATAAGTCTCGAGAAATATCCTCAGTCAAATTGCAAAGATCATTATATGATTTAAAACAATCAGGGCGTATGTGGTATAATCGCCTTAGTGAGTACTTGATAAATGAAAGATATATAAATGATGTCATTTGTTCATGTATTTTCATTAAGAAATTAGGATCAGATTTTGTAATACTCGTTGTTTATGTTCATGATATAAATCTCACTGGAACCCCTGAAGATGTCAAAAGGGCAATTGAATATTTAAAGAGAGAATTTGAAATGAAGGATCTCGAAAAGACAAAACTTTATCTGGGTCTGCAAATTAAACATTTACCAGATGAAATTTTTGTTCATCAATCTGCCTATACTGAGAAAGTCTTAAAATAATTCTATATAAACAAAGCATATCTGTTAAGTACTCCAATCGTTGTTAGATCGCTTGAAGTGAATAAAGATCCATTTTGTCCTCCTAAAGAGGATGAAGAGCTTCTTGACCCTGAAGTACCATATCTCAGTGCCATTGCAACACTTATGTATCTTGCTAACTCAATTAGACCTGATGTAACATTTTCTGTTAAGTTGCTAGCAAGATACAGTTCTTCTCCAATACGAAGATATTGGAACGATATTAAGCATATTTTGCGATACCTGAAAGGTACAATTGATATGAGTTTGTTTTATACTAACAAAGGTTGTGCAGACCTTGTTGGTTATGCAGATGCAGGCTATATATAAGAATCCACACAAAGCTCGATCTCAAACAAACTATCTGTTTACGTACGGAGGAACCGCTATATCATGGCGATCTACAAAACAGTCTGTCATTGCTACTTCTTCAAATCATATCGAAATAATAGCAATGCATGAAGCAAGTAGAGAATGTATGTGGTTGAGATCGATGATATAATCCATCCAGGAGAAGTGTGGACTGAAAAGTGATTTCAAAGTACCCACGATCATATTTAAAGACAATGATGCGAGTATAGCTCAGTTGAAAGGTGGCTTCATAAAAGGAGATAGAATGAAACACATTTCACCAAAATTATTTTCACACATGATCTTCAGAAGAAAGGTGAAATTGATGTACAATAAATTCATTCAAGTAATAATCTTGCAGATTTATTCACTAAGGCATTACCAACGTCAACATTCGAGAAACTAAGGTACAAATGTACTGTCTCCAAAACATCGAATGAAGTTTTCATCAGGGGGAGAAAATGCTAGTTGTACTCTTTTTTTCCTTACCCAAGGTTTTATCCCACTGGGTTTTCCTAACAAGATTTTTAACGAGGCAGCTAATTATGCATACAAGGTCAGCTAGAACATTCCTTTTACATAAATAATTTAGGGGGAGTGTTAGGCGTGAATTGTGTATTGTAGAAAGGGAATAATTTTGTCAGAGGTTTCAACTGTTGGCCCCACCTTAGCATGTTTTGTCTCTTGGGTCCCATCTTAGCATGCTTTGGCTCTTCATACTTTGCTATAAATAGGTCTTATAAAAATAACACACAGTTTAAGAGTAAAAAGGAACACACGGATATATTTTTCCTCTTATCTTCTTCGTTAATTTTTAGTTGTTATTCGTTCTTAAATTTATTCTAGTTAATTTTAGATTTGTATTTTACAATAATATTATATTTTTGGTAGCTAGAGAGTAGGTAGCGCTATCAATTTTCAATTTTGAAACTTAGGTAAATATCGTACTTAATTTTGATTAAGAGACCGTTTGAATTAACTTATTTTAAGTATCTTTAAGTCAAAATAACTTTTAAGCATTTTCAGAGTGTTTGGGTAAATTTAAAAAATATTTATAAGCACTTATTTTTAAATAAAAATAATCAAAATTAAAGCTATAAATTAAAATTATAAGTTAAAATTAATAAGCTCATCCAAATGGGCTTTAATTATTAGTAGTACTGAATTCTTTAGAGATGTCAAATCTATTTTTAGGTATACAGGTAGTGCTAATGTTAATGGCGCTCACTGAATTTCCATTTTGCGTAAATAACTAACACGCGGAGAAAGTTATATTATCATTGTCTTTTTTTTTTTTTCTATTAAATATCAGGAGTAACTACAAGAAATAATAACAATATAATTTTATAAGTGGATCAGAAAAAATATATATGCAGCACATTATTTTTATCTTTAAGAGGTAAAAAAAAAAA
>JAOTQJ010000002.1:16632695-16643403 GCA_025642045.1 Solanum sejunctum | reverse complement strand
AATTTAAATTTGTTTTAAATAATATTAAAAATATAATAATTTTTTTAGAATAATCCTAATTAAATTAAAAATGAATTTTTAAAATTAAATAAATAAATACAAGATAAATAATAAATCTAACGAAAATAGTCAGCAAAAAACTAAATAACATTTATAAAGATCTGTCATTTTTCATTTCAATATAGTATAAGATAGATTAGTAATAACACCCATATAATTTTTTGGAAAAAATTGCAAGAGAATAACTTTTATCAAATCTGTAATCATAAAAGATTATAAAGTCAATTGAGGATTACTAATGTTTCGCCAAATAACGGTGAAACGGTGGATCCATCAAATATCAATCAATATCTTATATTCCACCTAGATTTACGTGCCAAATTTGCATCCTCCATCTTTTATTTCTTCCTCTTCGGCATTTTTCTCCTTTCTGCATAGTTTCTCGAATTCTCTCAGTTGACAGTACCATGAAAGTTCCATCAAATAAAACTCAAGGTACGGTTTTTTTTCTACAGAAAATTGCTCCCGGGGTTTCGTTCGTATAAGTTTGAAAAAAATTGCAGGGCAAAAAGGTACAATTTTTTTAAAAAAGACCGTCTACAGCTTTTGGGGATCACTGTTTTGGTTGAAAAGTTTTTTTTTTTTGAAATAGTCAGTGTTCATTCCTTTGCTTTGCACCTTAGAATCTTTGGATGGTGGAAAAGGTTTAGACATTTGTAATAATTTGGCAAATTGTCTGTTAAATTGCATTTATTATGAAATTTAAACCTAAATTAGTACTTATGATGTTGATAAGTGATTCTGTTTGTATTTTGCTATTTACTTTGATCATGTTTATTTGCTTGGTGCTTGAGAGTGACTTATTTGATTTGATTGAATGCATACATTTTTAAACTTGATGCAGAGGAAATGTATAAAGAGGCGAAAAGTTCCTATTTTGATCTACCAGCTTTGGATGTTTCCGTTGCATTTCCTCAAGCAACACCAGCGTCCGTCTTTCCTACATGCAGTAAGATTGATTTTTGATTTTTATACTGCTTATTAGTGTATTTACTTTCTGCTTATGGGTTCTTGTGAGGAGGTTTACCAGGAAACAGTTTTTCTATCTCTTTCTTTAATATCTTTGTTACAATGTGGTTTGATATTCGATATTCGATATTCGATATTTGAGCCGAGCAGCTCTATTTAGTTGGTAGCGTTTGAAGAGATCATTTTTGGGGTCACAATGCTTGGGATTTCACTAACTGGGATGTAAATTTTACAGCTTCGGACTATTATCAGCTTGATGATCTCTTGACTTCTGAAGAGAGAGCCATCAGACTGAAAGTGAGAGAGTGCATGGAAAAAGAAATTGCTCCTATAATGACAAAGGTATTTGTATTTCCTGTATGTGTTAAATATTTTGTTGCAAATATAGTTAATAATAAAACAAAGACATAGCCGTAATTCTCCCAATGAACTCAAATTTCTAAGTAAAAGGGTTTAGTATTTGACACTTATCCCTTTCTTGATTTGATTGTGCAGTACTGGGAGAAAGCAGAGTTTCCATTTGAAGCCGTTCCGAAACTTGGTGCTCTGAACATATCTGGTGGCACTATAAAGGTGTTTTTATATAGCATGTTAATTTTCTATTTCCTGGCATTCTCAATTTCTATGAGGCATGTAATTACTTTCCGTTACAGGGCTATGGCTGTCCAGGCTTATCAATAACTGGAAGTGCCGTTGCCCTAGCAGAACTTTGCAGAGTTGATGCAAGCATTGCTACATTCGTTTTGGTGCATTCATCTTTGGCAATGCTCACTATTGGTAAATTTGTTTTATTATGATCAAATTTTCTTCCTGCACCCTTTTTATTTATTTGGAGCTTTGGGAATTCAGACATAGTTGTCTTAAATAATGATAGGCAACTTCTTATACATTGATTTTCTTTCAAGCATAGGTCTATGTGGATCAGAAATGCAAAAGCAAAAATACTTACCATCTCTGGCTAAACTTAGCAGTATATCTTGTTGGGTAAGATTCTCTCGGTTAGTTGTTGATTTTGCATTAGCATCTGTTCTTCGATAGATAAGTAGTTATAATCTTAATCTTTTGGGAGTTAGGGTCTAACTGAGCCAGACTATGGAAGCGATGCAAGTGCTTTGAGGACCACTGCCAGAAAGGTCTAGAATCTAAAATTTAGTCATTAATTCATATAACGCTCATTATTATTTTGTTCTTTTTAGGGTAAAGGCTGCTTATTATCTGACCTGTCACTTTCTTTTGTGATCTCAAATGGTTAGGTTGAAGGAGGTTGGATCCTTGAAGGGCAAAAACGGTGGATAGGAAACAGCACTTTTGCGGATGTGTTGGTTATTTTTGCTAGAAACACATCCACAAACCAAATAAATGGGTAAGTAACAGTATACTATCTAGATGATCAAGATTATCACATCTTACACCTATTGCAAGCATGACTTGAGATCATTCTGAAAGTGTCTTGTGATAAAAATTTGGTGGTTTCTAGCTTTCACCATCTTGAGACTTGGGTTTAGTTTTAAGAATAATGCTGGTAGTTAGATTTCCTTAAACCTTCTTATATAACAATTTGGTTGGTACTTGCTCCTAAACCCAGCAAGGATTCTGGAGGTATAACTATAGTACTTAGTTGTGCAAACAGGAGGTCACTTTGCTCATAGGCCCTCTCCCTCTCTCTCTGTGACATATGCATTCTATATGTCCCTCCGTCCTGAACATCTTGTATTTGTCTCAGTTTCATTGTACAGAAGGATGCTCCAGGTTTGCAATGTACTAAAATAGAAAACAAAATTGGGCTGCGGATGGTTCAAAATGGAGATATCCTCCTTAAGAAAGTGTTTGTTCCTGATGACGATAGACTACCTGGTGTCAATTCTTTCAAGGATACAAGTAAGGTACGGCAGTATGGATAAGATGCTTAATTGAGATTGATGATGCAAAATGTGCGCATAAGCTTGTTTTACTAATCAAGCTTTGAGCAGAAGGACCATCCTGAAGTTATTGTTAGTTTTATATTACAAAAGGTTTGTACTAATGGTTGGTCCGACAAGAGAACAAGAATCACAAACTTACCATGTGAATTTGTATCTTAAATTTTAAGGGAATGAATTCATGTGTACTTCTAGTGATGCTAATAAAGTCTTGAAAATATACCCATCCTCCACCAATACCAAACCCCCAAAATTGAATAAATTCCTGTGATCACTGTCTTCAGTTTGCGAATGCATTTTTCTTGCAGATTGATTGTCATACTAATTCATAAAGCCACTGTTCTCAGCATAATGATTTCCTGTCTTTGTTCCCACTAATGGAAGCATGCATCTTTGCCGTTCAATTTTTCTTGAAGTTCTGTCATTTCAAACTTCCGTCCTTTTAAGTTGTTTTCAATATGTTCGTAGCGCCAATTACTGAAGTAGCTGAAATAGTCTTGACAGCCTATACTTTGTTCCTTGAACAGGTGCTTGCTGTATCTCGTGTCATGGTTGCGTGGATGCCTATAGGCATTGCAATGGGTGTATATGATGTGTGTCACAGGTAGTAGTTTAACTTAGATCACTTGGCCTCCAATGATAGTTAATTATACTGCGCGTGCACTTTGGTTCAAATGACTTCAACTTAATTCCTGATCAATAAATTAGGGGAAGTTGATTTTTGAGATTGCTATTGTTTAGTCCTTTTGGTAAGGATTTTTTTAAAAAAGAAAAGAATCTAGATTAGGAATCAAAAAATAGTTGCTGTTGCATCTTTCATGTCTCATCAGACAACATATAATCTGTCATGAAATTTATTTACTTAAGAAATGCAGCGCAAGGCTGCTTACAATATGCCTTTGTGGGCCGACGCTTCCCGGACCCCGTGAACAGCAATAGCTGAGTGCACCAGTCTGCCCTTTTTTGTGTGTGTTTGTAAAATAGAACAGTCAAGCTATCAAGCAAAGAAATTTTAATTCATGATAAGGTTTTTATATTTGATTCTCTCAGAAAATAAGTAATTGAATATAAAGTGATCCTAGAAGTAGTAGCAACACTTTAGAATATCTATACCATGAAGCTGGTTAGAAGAACTTCCATTAGCATTCTGTTCATCTGTTGTACCCCTCAATCTTTCGTTCAATGTTTTTATAGTATGTTCCCTAGTTCAACATTTCTCTGGGCTAAATCATTTTCTGACTTGAAGGTATTTAAATGAGAGGAAGCAGTTTGGAGCTCCATTGGCAGCTTTCCAGCTAAATCAACAGAAGTTGGTTCAAATGTTGGGCAACATTCAGGCTATGGTTCTTGTTGGATGGCGCCTTTGCAAGTTTTATGAGAGTGGTAAAATGACTCCTGGTCGGGCTAGCTTGGGGAAAGTAAGACCTTATTCTGTAGATTTTAAAAGTGTTATGGATTGATCTTTTGCACTGATTCATATGTCGTTTGTTCTAGTCATGGAATACCTTGAGGGCTAGAGAGACCGTTTCTCTTGGACGGGAATTACTTGGCGGTAACGGTATCTTGGCCGACTTCCTTGTGGCAAAGGTTTGTGGACGAACACTCAATGCATTGCTTACCTTCGTTCTCAGATGCAAACGTCAGCACTACTTTGTTTTCCTATTTCTGTTTTACTTGTATAGTTGTGTATATCCATTTCAGCATCAACTTATTGTGATCTTATTTCTCCATATCTATAGGCATTCTGTGACTTGGAGCCCATCTATACGTTCGAGGGTACCTATGATATCAACACCCTAGTAACAGGTAGAGAAATTACAGGTTTTCCTAGCTTCAAACCAGCACCATTGAGGCCAAAGAGTCGCCTGTAATGCTCAACCATCTTCCTATTATCTGGAAATTGTTCTGCTGAATTCAGTGCACCATAGAATACTTGTGCTGAAAAAAAGGGAATGAACTTGAGAATATTTGTTCATTTAGTTTCCAGGATCATAATCATAAATAAGTCTATTGGAATAGAGCTAATATTGTTATATGTGAGCTTGTTCATGTCACTACGTGTTGATTGGCTATATGAGCCGACATGAACAGTTATGTTTCTGATTTTGTATGAATTTTCTTATTTTGAAAAATTCACATCAATTACTTCGTATTCATATTACACTATGCTGAGACAAATGAAGCCATATTGTGAAATGATACGTAACAAACCATCCAATCACTCTCGACTCTTTTCCCTTGTTTATTTTACTAATGTAATCTACTTTTTCTCTAGTCTCAACCTATTTTTCTCGACTTGCAGCAAGATTTCAGGCAAAAGTGGAATGCAGAATATACAAAACTGCCGAATATATCAATGATTTCAGCCTTCTTATTACTCTATTTATGGTAGTACGATTTATTTTCGGTTACCTTTAGGCTCTCCATAGTCCAATCGACAAGCTAATACTCGTCAGTCACTTTAATAACTTTTGACAAGATAATTCAGTTCGTAAGTTCATTCTTCAGAGTCTCAATGTTACTAAAGCAATTTATTCCATCAGATCTAAATTGATGCATCTTTCTTCCGTAACAAAACATCTTCTTCACTCAAGATGGATATTTAACCAGATGTCCCTATTTATAGCTATTATACCATCAAGAATAAAAGCGGTGGAAGAGTAGTGAAGTAGTGGAGAAGTTAAGGAGTAGTGGATGTAGTTTGTGTAACATCCATGGGTAGTGATAGTTGCTACTTCCATGGAAGTTGCAAATCACATCTATGGAACTTATGAAAGTTATGAACCACTATCCATAGAATGTGATCAACATTCCAACATCTTCATCATTCATCTCAAAATAATTTAACCTTCATATTAAGGATAATCTAGCAGGCTTAAATACTAAAGGTTCCGTCAATTTTATTTTCACTAGGTAACATCTTTTTCTGAAAAAACTCCGATAAATATAAATATTCCATGACCCAGCATTTTTTGTTTTCCACGTTTTTTTTAAAAAAAAAACTCGACATTACTGCTAATTGTATGCCATGTCTGGATATACATACTCGCTTCAAATGTTTTGACTAGATAAAAATCTACAATCATCAATTCTCTCAATCCGGATGTAAACATTATTGGGGTATGAACTTATGATAAGCCTTGTCTAAGTCGATTTTAATACGACTATACCTCAGTCTCAAACAAGTTAGGGTGAAGCCAAATTCGACACAAGTAAAATGTATATAATCAGTTCTGATTGATTATACAATTTACAACAATGCGTGGTGCTCCTTCCATAGTCCCAAGAGTCCTAGTTTCTGAGAACTCTTTGGTGGTTTGGCTTCATACAGGGGTTCAATCTGTCAGGTTCACGAATCAAAGATGCCTCATGGTTCTGGATATCTACTATAATATGATGCTCAGATTTACAGCAGTCCACACAATCGAGGTCTTGAGCAGATTTGCCTTCCATTTGATTTGATTATTGCCATAAGTCCCGCAGTTACACCAGCACAGAGTGCAGAGGACAAAATGTTATTTGTATTTCGTCCTGCTACCCAAAGTAGATTTTGCTTAATTAGAATCATAAGACTTTGGCAAAATATACTGACAGACTCGCTCAGCTCTATTAAAAAATGGAGGTAAAAAAATGATACCTTGGTTCATTGTGATGGTGGTCACGGTCAATCCTCCAATTAAAAGAGCTGATGCTACTGGTAGATACTGCAATGATTTGTTCATATGATCAATAATCAGGCTAACAATGTGTTACAGAAGGAAAGAAGTAAAATGACCTGGCTAAATTTCAGCAATAAGTCGGTGGATAATTCTTTATAGACAAGTAAGCACTTGATATGGTTTTTATGCTTTTTCTTTATAATCTGGTTATTGATAATCATTTTCTAGTCAATTTCTTTAACAAGTTTATACCACACAACGGACACACTAATGTGTAAAAAGCAGAAACATAGAGATTTAACTTTGGGAAAACATATCTGTAAGATTCCTGATTCTACAAGGTTCAATACAAGATGGAGAAGCCTGACTATAACCTAAGTTATTTACTAAGAGACAGTCATTGCTTACACTCATTGATTCGAATCCATTTTTTTGGAACAGAGAATGGCCGTCCCTGTTAACACTGTAGCGACCACTTATAAGGTCCACCGCATCCTGCAAGTGCATGAAAAGTATATGGAGATCTCACTTGCAGTCAAAAGAGAATAAATAAAAGAAGATAATTTCATAGTAAGATTATATATCTGCAGCTTGCCTGACGAATTCCATCCTGAAAATTGTTCAAGAAGTATCTTGAAATGGCACTCATCCCATCTTGGATAAGTCCTGTCATAGTCTGTTTTCCATATCTGGTACATTTTTCAAAGTAAATTTAGAGTGTAGAAAAATGAAACTTTATTGATCTTTTAAAACCAAAATAGTTAATTCATTACCTTACAAGGTCCCGTTTTAGAGCATGTGTTCCAGAATATTCCAGGCTGATTTCATCACCTTGCTCCACCCACACTACAATATTATTGGAGTATGAAGTTTAAATAGACAAAAATAGCAAGTATGAATTTATTGGATCATGCATGTTACAGAAACCATACTAGTCTTAAAGATTTCAAAATCTTCAGTGAACATAGAAATACACTCATTTGAAGAAAGTGCACCAAGTCTTTGCAGTTGAGAATCTAAAGACTTCCGAGCCAGGTAGCTCTGCACAAGATAGCAGCAGATTATAAAGGGCAAGTGCAAGGGCCATTATCATATAAAATAAACAATATTATGTGTGTTTTAAGCATTTAAATAACTCGTTCTTTGAATAAAGAATGACGTGATTCCTCCAACCTGAGTAACATTTGTTCGATCTAGGCAGTCAATGCAGTTGGATCTAATAACTCCTCTCTGCTCTAATAGAATCTTCTCTTCTGTGTCTATGAGAAAGTATCTGCTCAGCTTGATTAGTGAATTTTAGCAAGAAAAAACAGTATTATTATGGAGATTACACATTGACAAATTGAAGCTTCTTTTCTTGGCAAGCAATGCCATTGTTGTTCTAGTTTTATTCTTACCCATTTTTGTCAAAGTCCTCCGAAATTTCATCATATAGAAGTTGTATGTTGTCAAAGTTTGAGCCCCCACAACAGTGATGAAAGTCGAAGGACACATATCTGAGACAATACAAATGGAATCAAGAAATTAGTCTTGAATTTGCGTAGGCAACACCTCAGTTTTTCAATGCACAATGCAGTAGGCACATAATTGCTAACAGTAGAAACCATTCATACTATTCAAATTCTATCCTTAAACCAGAATGAACGATGGAACATCTTTCAACTAGATGTTTACCAACTTTGATGATGACTACCATATCAGAAGTTACTGTGGCGAACTACATAGTTTCCACCTTCCTCTCAATCTTCCAACTTCATACATGTGATGTTAACTATCATAGAATTAAGAGTAGACCAACTATTAGATTCTCCAGTTCTCTCTCTAACTTCTAACTTCAGTCACTATGGAACTATGGGATGGAAATGATCCTACAGCCTCAGATAGATAAAGGTTTAACAGAGTCAGTTACCTCACACTTGACAGCTTTTGGACTTCTGTTCCATAAGCTGCACTTAATAAACCCTCATCACCTTGCTGCAAAAGGAGATAACAAAAATAGTCAACATATTGGTAAATGTGAAAAAGTTATTATCAGAACTAGCTCCTGTAGCAGTTAACTAACATTGATAAGTGGAATCTCATAAAAACAGATTACTATGAAATATGACTCAACCCAGCTGGCTGGTCAATCTAAGAGACCTTATCCGCCGGTAAACCGGGGAGGGATGATCAAGGTCCCGACCTTACCAGCACCAGAGGTGTACTAACCAATGAACCCACGAAACCCGGCTCTAACTATTAATAAATGATATGATAGTTACTATTTTGACACAAATTTCATCATTCGTACTGATTTTGAGATATCTGGGACTGCAACATAATGTTCAGATTATAGTAATTGGATTAGATAAGGAAACAAAAATCTTAGCTTTCCTGATATAATCAAAAAACTCAATAAACACGGATACATGTACACTGACTAGTTCAGCATGGATACACGTATAGTTTAGATCATTCTCCGCAGTTAATGCTGGAAAGAAATGTCCACATAATAAACATCAAATCAACTTAATGAATAAAGTATAAGCAGAAAAGCTATATACCTTGTCTGTCAGGTCAACAGCAATGACATTCCCGTATCTTTGCATGAGATCATGAAAATGGCGCTCCACGACATTTGGCTGAATAAGGGAAGGCAATACATCATAATTCATACACTAGAAGATTTTAATAAAAGTAATTAGAATAAGTACATACTGTTTCCTCGTGACTGATAATATTAAGCCGTGGTTTATAGCTCAAATCAACAATTTGCTCCCACAAGAGTGGAATTGAACCTCGAATCTGAAATGCAGAAGAGATGGTTTCCTGATTCTTAGATCACTGAAATTGTCAAAGTTTCCTCTGTTCTTTGTTAGCGCAAAGTGACATCTCAAACACACACAATTCCTCCAACAATGGAAAGAGGAAGCTTAAAAGATAACATGAAATTATCAGATGAGAATAAACATGACTAATGTTCTTTGATAAATTTAAGATATTTATATGCACAAACACAGGCAGTTACATAAATGAAACCAATTAGTTACTTTAGTTACAATGTCCATCAGTCACAATTTCATATCATGTCAATGCTGAACTACCAAAAAGCAGCTATAACACTCATTTAGACATGGAAGAAACATCACGATATCCTTATTTGCCAAACAAGATGTGAAACCCATAGAGATGCAATTTAACTGAAAATCATGCTTCAGAAAACATACTTGCAAAAAAGAAGACCTGAAACCTTCAAACTCCAGCAACTGCTCAGTTTCAATAAAATTAGCAGTATCCCCTTCTAGATTAGCGCCTCTTCTCCACATTCGTGTTCCTGTAATTAGTACAATAATATTAACTTAGAAAAAGGATTTGGGTTTGTTAAAAAATTAATGCCACATGCTTAATGCAACAAGATTAACATAGAAAACAAATGTGTGCTGAAGGTAAAATCAATGTCGCATGCTTTGGAGGATAACAGATTCTTTATATACCTAAACGTCGTGTGCATCTCCTTGAAATCAATGCTATGGTAGCTGATGAATCATTGAGTTTAAGATGTCCAGTCTGGACGCTTAGGTCCTAATTAAGGAAAAAGTATTTGTACTTCTGAGAAAAGCACACATAGTTTCATTAATGAATTGCATGTCCTTAGGGAGAGAGGAAAGGGCAGAGGGAAAGAGGGAGTAACATGGAGAGTAGGGACAAGAATTTCAGGATATTTCCTTGCAACAGAGGAACGATGAATCCATCAAGCTGCACCAACAGAGAAAAATGAAAGCCATTAGAAAAGCTACATATCAGGGTCAAATACACCTGAAATTTAATAATCTCATTTACACTAAAACATAAATAATTTAATTTGTTTAATGAAAGGAACTTAGAAGAAATGTAACTATCAGACCATGAAGATCTTTAACAAACCTTATTTTCAATCAGTTCCTCCAACAGATTTTTGTTCCAAACAAACCGTGGGTCAGCCTGAAATTAAGCCAAATATTAAATATTCAAGAAGAAAAAACATTACACAAATACGATACACTAATGAAAAACACTATGATGTCAGTGCATAAAAGTGATAGGAACATAGTTGTTGACGGAGGTGATGCCAAAAAATATATA
>JAOTQJ010000002.1:16613494-16632595 GCA_025642045.1 Solanum sejunctum | reverse complement strand
ATTGTCCATCCAGAATAATGTATCAGGAAAAGCCTTTGTAGGGAAGCAAAAACCAGGCAGAGCAGTTCAACACGACACTACAATATTCTGTCACACCCCCACATCTCCATCAATTTGAGAGGTCAAACTAATCCACCATGAATGTCATCTAAATGTGGTTGAGCGGTCACATATGCAACCCAATTCAGCTTTTGGTATAGCTGTACGCTAGCATCACATCAGATCACATGCAAAAAGATCTCTTCAGTGGTAATGTGACCACAATATGTTACACGTCTTCATGAGACAAGGCTCAATCAGAGGATGGAGCATTTTACCAAAAAGATTTCGACTGCCTTCATAATCACGGAAGAAAACTCGATCCAATAAGGTGACCCTCAACAGACTTTTCTCCAACAGAAAGCAAATATGAATCTCTTTGCCAGCAAAAAATTGTTTGTCACAGCAGAAAACTCTTTAAGCTATGACATCTAGAAATTTAAGAGACTCATAAGAGTAAGAGATATAACAGGATGAAAATATATCGCCAATGACATTAACATCATCAAGTATATCTTAAGCAGTTCTCAATCACTACTTCAATCAAAATGTGCCAATACAAAAGCCTGATTGCAATATTTATTCTCCATAGAGTTCAATGAGCCTTAACCTTCAGCAACGTTCAACATTAACCGAAACCAATGATCTTTGGGATTAGATAAGACAGTTAACAGTGAATAATAGTAGCCTTTTCTTATAGATATTAAAATCACCTCCAACCGAAAATTGAATTTAATGCTTTGTATTTCATACACACACACAGATGAAGATAAAAAGGTTTCCAAGTGCTTCATAAAACATTTTTGATACAGTAAAAGATATAATGTAAGATGTGCATGCAAGCATCGTTAATTGTCAAATACTCAAATAGGTCACTGAAGTCTACTTTCCTTCTTTTTTCCTTTCTATCTTCCATGAGTTTGGTACTCAATTTAATGCACTAAGCCAGTCATCCTATCAAAGTGAATCCTTCATAAGTAGATCTAGTAAACTTGCAGTCGCCAGAATATGTGATCACGTCAGTTTTGGAAGCAATAATGTCATAACATTCTACAAATTTAATGTTATGAAATAGTTCAAAAATAGTCAGCAGACAAACCTGTTTCCAAACTGGTTTACTCATCCACCCCTTTGCCAAACTGCATCTTCTCTGCAAGCTGGTAAATACATTTAGATTTCTTGAAACTAAAAGAATTGGCAATCTGCAATGTCAAGGAAATGACTGAACAAAAAATAGGTGTAAGCACAGCTTGAGCTTACTTCACTGTTATATCTGTCTCATAGGAATAATACAAGCCTGGAGTTGATTCCACTATTGTCAACAAATTCATGAAGTAAGCTTCATCTCTTTTCTGTCAGCATAAGAAAAATAAAACAGAAAAAGGCAAAGAGCTTCATCTCTTTGTTCCAGCTCAAGAAAAGTAAAACAGTAAAGGGAAAAGAGTAAAAAACAAATTCAAATGGAAGTATATTAAGTTTGGCTATATGATACGAGAACCATACTTCTTGACGTGTAAGATGCTTTGAGGCCGCGTTGCAGGAAAGAAACTTCATGGACATCACACGAAAAACAGGAAAACCAAGATACTTTCCCACTTCTTTCCGGGATGTTATTAATAATATATGCGATCCTACAAAAGAAGAAATTAACAGACTGTAATAAATCTTCACAGAAATTGAGTTAAATTATGATATTATCCTTTTCCTATTCCTAATCATTCCCACAATTGACAACCTACGTCTAATTAAGTTGACATTTAAGGAAGACCTAAACAGCTAGATTAATAACCTTACTTTATGGATGCAGTAATAAATAGGGATTTGAAGAAAGATTTACATATACCAATCCCTCACATTGCTGTAAATGACTGTACATACATAACCAAACATATGACAAATGGTTAAGACAGAAAAGGGAAGTACTATAGTCTCAGATATGTAGGTCAAGCAAAACAACAGCCAATCAAAGGAATTAAAGCCCAAGGTGGCAAGGCAGAAGCTTCATATCAACACAGACATGAAGTGTTAGGGAAAAATAAAGGAGAAATGGAACATTGGACATGAACCTGAACTAGTATAAGCACGAAACATGGAACCCTTTAAGAGTTGTGAATTGGCTTAATCTTTCACAATAAGTTGCTTCACGAACTATAAACACTTGATAGAGTAACTCAATAGTTATGACCAATTCTGTGAATATTTTAAACTTAATGTTATTCAATGTCCACCTGTTTTTGAGAAGATAATTTTACACAAAAGGAAGTAGATAAGGACTTATAGTACTTTCATTTTACATCTCTCTGTGCGATGAAACCAAATAGCCGTATCAGAAAAATCAACTTAATTTAAAAAGGAAACACAAGTGATTCTATGAGATACTATGTGTAGATTTTCATAGGTTGCTCCATCAGAAGAAGGTGAGTTATGCTAAATTCTTAAGGATATTTACAAACTCACATGCAAAGAACTGGGCTGATCACATTTTCACTAGATAGTGAAGTATATACTGCCGCCCACCCAGCTATTCACACTTGAACAACTTTTAAAAGGAAAATTGAAAAATATCAAACTTTAGCAAGTTTAGAACTGTTTGCTAAAGCAAAATTCAGTATTCAAACCATCTACAAGTTTACACTATTATCCCATCCATCAACTACTTTCAGCGTGTTAAGTCATCCCAAATTGGTTGAGAAATCGACTATTTGTCTCTTTATATAGTTTTGGACAATCTTCAACTCATGAGCTAGTTTTTGGGGTTGAGTCCTAAGTTGCTTGGACTCTCTAAAAGTGTTGCCGCACCCGTGTCAGATCCTTCAAAAATACACTATTTTTGGAGGATCCGACACGCACCCCTCGACATTTTTGAAGAGTCCGAGCAACATAGGTTGAGTCAAATTCCAGGTACATTTTTTAATATGGTATAAGAGTTAGACCCATTCCTGTTATTGTATGTGCCAATGTTGGACCCTCATGTTACATTGTCCATACTCCAATTGGCAAGTCTTTGTTTTACTTGAGTCGAGAGTTTTTCAGAAACAACCTCTCTTTCTTTACAAGGTAGGGCTAAAGGTTGCGTGCACAACATCCTCCCAAGACTCACTTGTGGGACACACTATTTATGTTGTTGTTGTGTGTTAAGTTGTTCCCTCATTAACTGAGGGATGCATTGTTTGTCTCCTTATATGTTTTTTGAACAATCTTCAACTCATGAGCCAACTTTTGAGGTTGAGTTACACCGAAGTTTCATTTCTTAACACAACTTATTCATCTTCAAAGTTGCACTGGTTTAACCACGTTGTTGATGCAACTGATATCACTAACAGAAAGAATAACTACAAAGTTCAACACATATAATTTCAGACTGAATGTATTGATTTTTACATACAGAGAATACATACTTAGAGCCTGTTTGGATGGACTTCTAGCTTATGGCTTATAACCAAAAGCAATTAGTTAGGATTTCTAGCTTTTGGCTTTTGACTTTTTTTAAAAAAAAATTATTTTGACCTAAAAACAAGTGCTTGAAAGCTCTTTTTAGTCTTAACCAAATACTACAAAAGTGCCTAAAAGTGATTTTTGACTTGAAACAAGCCAATCCAAACAGGCTCACAGAAATTCTTTTTTAAAAAAAAGTTACTAAAAATCACTTTTTTTAAGTTACAAAGTATTTAAAAAGGAATCACAATCAAAGAAAATAATGCTCGACTCTCCAAAGTAATAAAGTCATACATTTAAATAAGTACCTGCTAAAAACCTAATTGTTCAACGGTTAAGTGTATAAGCTATTGACTACAAAGTAGGGTACTATGATTTTAGAACATAGGTCAAACAAAAAACAGCCAGTAAAGGAACTAAAGCCCAAAAAGAGGCAAGAACAATACAGAGAGAAGTTTCAAATAAATGCAGACATAAAGCATTTAAGAGGAAAGTACAGGAAATTAAAACTTAGGAGATAAACCTGAAGTAGAATAAGCAAGAAATGCTAAATCCTTTGCAAATTGTGATTTGGCTTCATTTGCACTATGCGGTTTTACCTACTTTAGCACTGATTATTAGTTCGACACTATATACCATTTTTATGAATATTTTAATCTTAGTTTAATCAAAATACACTATTCTTTTGTGAAAGTTTTTAAATGTACAGAAAATAGCAAAGGACTTTTGTGTTCATCTACTTTATTTTTTAGGAAGTATTAATCAGTATCTTTGATGAATGTAAATAGATGAATTAGCAAAAGAAATTTAATTTAGATACGGAAATGCTATAAGTTATTGATGTTACGTGATACTATGTAGGGATTTTTGTTGGTTACTGCACTAGAAGGACAAATAACATTGGGTTATTTGAAGTTCTTAGGGATAGTTAACTGCTGAAATGTAAAGTAGCAAACCCCATTAGCCCAAGCACATTAATTTTCACTTCCTGTTGAAGTGTCTACTGAACTCTTCCGACATGAGCTTAGCAAAGATATCTGGTATCAAGTCCAGATAAAGGAAGAGATTTATAATGGATTCATATAGTCAATCCTAACCATTTGGAATTGAGATGTAGTTGAGTGATAATGAAATATCTACTGCTTTGTTTACCCCTAAAAGTACAGTGGAATTTGTAACTGTAGTCTAAGGGCACGTGGATTAAATTGATCTGATAATGAAACAGACTGCAACAATTGAGTGGTAAGCAATTAATAGATCAATAATAAATGTAACAAAGTATGCAATCCTGAATATGGGTCCTGCGTCTCTGCCCTGAAAGAAAGCTCAGAATTCCTCATAACAATGCAAGCTAAATGGCCTCGAATGCAGAGAGCTTTTGTAATTGTAATTGTAGAATTGTGAGTATGTGATGGTTACGACAATGCTAATGAGGACTATTTATAAGGGTTATTGTTTCCTTACATCTCACCCTCATCTGAACTCCAGATTGCGCATTTATCTCCAACCCGTGATGGTCGATCTTGGTCCAGACAGTATCTTGTACCCAGTATAGGTGTCTGGAGCTAGACGAACTAACACAGGCCTCTGATGTTCTTAGACAGAACCCATATACTAATTTAAGTCTGATCTACCACGTGCCAATCCCTAAATTATCCCGGGTTTTACCCTATACATGCCTCTAGCTATTTTACAGTTGATCAAATTTGAAAGAAAACGAAAGATTGTATATTGGCAACTCCAGAACTGTTTGCTAGAGTGAATTTCAATATTCAGACTATCCACGATTTACAAGACAAGTCACGTCTATCAACTTCCTTCAACTCAAGACCAAAAAATCTCATACATAGCATTCAAATTTCTGGAGTTCCATTGATTTACTCACAAGAAAGTATGTAATAAGGACTCATTTCAGTTACCTGTTAACAACCTAATTGTTCCAGCAACACCATAAATTGTAGAGACTTTTGAAGGATTTCCAAAGCTCATATCACCTGAAAAAAATGTATGAGCAAAATAGCCCTATTAAATTCACTCCTCAAGTTCCTTTTACTCTATTCAGCCCAAAATGAATACATAGGTCAAATTAAAGCATCTAATTCTAGAAATTCTGAAGTCTAAACATTTAGAAACTAAACAAAAGCAGGAAAAAGAATTAATGAAGCTGCAGTTCACCGTTGAGTTTCTCGATGTTCCCATCGAAGCGGCTAACGGAGAAGCCTTCGGTGGGAGATTCGGGCGATCGGATAACGAATTTGTCTGCAAATTCCTGTAATTCCAATTGGGTATATAGCTTGAAATGGCCGGTTGAATTAGGTTCAATTTCCATTTGCTGGGAGTTGGAGGAATGGAGAAGTCAAATTGTGGAAAGCGGCTTTTGGGATGAATGTCAACAGATAATCAAAGAGGGAGAGGGGTTACGGAAAGCTCGGCAATAAATGATTTGTTCAATCATTCATATGAAGACTGGAATGTCTGGAACATACGTGGAATGCTTAAATAAGACAATTATTTTCCTAACAAAAATAACTACTCCCTCGATCTCACCATACGGCATTTTTTACTTGGCACAAAATATAAATGAAACACTTTTGAAAATTTATAATTTAAAATTATTCTTGAGATATTTATGTAGTTATAGATTATTTTATTATAGGTAAAAAAAAATTAAAAATAAATTATTTTTAAATTGAATAAGGTGATATTCTTTTAAACGGATCAAAAAAAAATCATATAAAATGAGATCGAGTGAATACTAATATTTACTTTTTTTGTTATTTAACTATTGACCCTCGCACCCCCCACCCCAACTCTAAAAAAAAAGGACTTTGTAAAAGAATATATTCTTCATGTTACATAGGAGTGATAATTGAGTGGATTAAATTAAATTTGAATGAGTTATAATGGATTATAAAGGATCAAGATACCAATTGGGTCAAGACCCAATCCGACCCAAATTTGCTTAGGTCAAAATAGGTTAGGTCAAAACGATTTGAGTAACGGGTTATAGAGCGGGTCAAGATCCAACTCGATCCAATGTTTACTAAGTTTTACTTATTTTATTTTATTTTTTTAATATTTTAGTACTTAATTGAATTATATTTTTCTTTATTATGGTTATATAAAGTATATCAAATTGGAAAAAAAAGTGTTTTGAAAATATTTTAACAAGATTTTTCTCGAATTAATTTGGGTTGCATATCAACCCAATTTTAAATGGGTTAAAATGATTTGGGTTGAGATGGATTGAGCTAATAATTATGTGAATTATTAACCTGCCCAAACTTCAACGGATGGGCACGCGGGTTGAGCTTAATTTTACCACCCCTAATGTTGCACATGAGTTTTTAATATTAAAACATTTTGAATAATTTGTATTTTTTGTTGGGTTAAATTATCTCAAAATTATAAGTTATGATTTACTTTATTTAAAAGGTAGATAAAAAAATTTAAAATTAAATTTGAGATTAAATTTGTATTTTCTTTGATTGAAGTTTTAAAGATATAGATTTATACAGTTCAGTAAACAACATATGAAATTTTCTTAGACTTACTCCTCGAAATAATTCCCTTCCTCTTTTAGTTTCGCATATGACTTCAAGATGGGAAAGGTTAATTGAATACAGTTGTAATATATTCCTTTATAAAATTCTTGTTTATCAGGGGGCATAGTAGTAAAACTTTCTTGGATTGTTTTCACTTTATTCATGGCTTGATGAACAAGTCTAGCCTAATTAACTCAGCCACAATTTATTCTGTCACATTAATGAAGTTTGACCAATGTTAGCTCTCCTATTGGATTTAGTTCTTTGGGTAATACCATGCCTGAAGGAAAAGCAAGAAATTATATACCTATATTTAATAATTATACATGCATAATATATTATTTCTAAAAATAATTTTAAAGATATTATATACATTTTTATTAATTTTATTTTTAATCTTATGAAAATATAAATGCTCAAAATTGAGTCCATCTGAGATGAGTCTGATTTGATTGATGAGTTGATTGATTGATGGGTCACTTATCTACTCTTTATCCTTTTTTTAGATACACTTAACATGTTGATTGATTTCTGTATTGAGTTGATATTGTTTCTATGTTATTCTACCTGTTTCGATTTCAGTCATTCTTATTGAAATGTATTTTTTATTTTTATAATTTGAAAAAAATTATGGTAGATGAAAATTGAAAAAACAAAAAAGTTGGATAGTGAAACAAAAGAAAAATGCATGAATTTTATCAATCATAATCAAAATTTGAATTCATTACACATAAAAATAATTTTTTTATTGTTTTAGTTATACGAAAAAGTCACTTCACTTTAAAATTTATTATATAATTTTGTTAATTTTTTTATCAAAAAAGATAAATCACAATTCAATCCATACTTTTCATTCATAGGAATAACTCATTCACTTCACAATATGGTGTAAGCACCCAATATACTCAAAGAGTCAATAACAATAAACATTTATGTTATCATATTCTTGTCATAACCATAATCTTATCAAAATCATATATATAAATATAATTGAGCTTAACCCACTTCATAATCTTTATAAAATCTAATGTTCAAGAACGCATATGTCATGAACGATGAGAAATTTGCATAGGCAATGTAGATTCAATCTAAAATCAACAATATAATATGAGATTCAAGTAAATCCATAAGTAAAATCCACATTTTTCTAGTACCATTTTGATATAATGAGATTGAGACAATGCTAGACGTTAAGAAGTTTTGTGAATCTTAATTCCTAATATCAAGTCAACAACTCCTAGGTCTTTCATTTCAAACTTACTAGCAAGCATACACTTAATAACATTTATATTAGCAATGTCGTTACTCATTATTAACATATCATCCACATACATGCAAACAATAATAATTTTATTTGAAATGTTCCTAATGTAAACTACGACTCGCAGGCCTGCTCGTAGAAGCTGCTTCACAACATGATTTATCCTTTCTTCAGCTCTTGATTTTGTACTGCAGCCTATCACTTAAGATGTACCAAATATCGATTGATGTAACTAGTTCAAAGTCTCAACAACTTCAAACACATATTAATTTACTAATCAACAATTACAACAACAATATTAGTTTTACCAAGATGGTATAAAATGTCAACATCATAGTCTTTTAGTAATTCTAGCCATCTTCTCTGTCGTATGTTCATCTCCTTCTGCTTAAATAGATATTGGAGGCTCTGATGGTTAGTAAAAACATCAATATGAACTCCGTATAATACTCTTAGAGGAGAGATGCACGCATAAATCATCTTTCCATGCTCCATTTGAAAATTCGAGACCAAAATATGCAATCAATATAGAAATTTGAGTGAAAAAATAGTCTCAATCGATTTTTAGAGCCACCGAGTTAATAGATAATTTTTTGATCCGAAATCCAAAAACAATGTTGATGTGCGCCCAAGATGCGACGTGTCTGGGACACTAACCAACACTTATATTTTTAGACCTACAAAACTGAAAGATCTGCATAAAGAGAACACAATAAGCTTTTTCTTTACTTGACAAACAGGCCATATTTTAGAACAATTCATTTCCTTGCAAAGATTCTCCCCCTCCCCCTTTGAGATTAAAAGCAAAATGAAGTAAAAAAATGAGGTAAAAGCTGAAAATGAGGTGATTAAAAATATGAATGTGAGTTGTTGTGTTACTTGAATTGAAAAATGTGGTTAAGTGATGAGAATTCTATGTTTTTGAGATATAATGTTATGGTTGGTGATTATGAATGGATTTGTTTGTGGAATTCATCTCATGTGCATTCATTCCATATCATGCATATTTGCATCGATTCTGGATATTGATATGAGTAAGATGTCGAGGTCTTTACCGGCGAGATATGATATCGAGGTATTTGCCTGTGAAATTGTGATGTTGAAATCTTTACTATGATGCTTATGAAAGACATGTGAAGTCATTGAGTTTACGTAGATGCTTATGTTTTGTTTTGTTTTAAAATTTTTCCAGACATGTTCATTTAAATTCACATTATTGAAGTTAATATTGCTTTAATGCCTAATTTTTCATTGTTGTTGGTTCATATAGATATACTCATTATGGTGCTTATTGAGTGGTATTTGGTAAACTTTCAGGTGGATCCAGAAAAGATCGAGGTCGTGAGGAATTGGCCTAAACCGTTGACTCCTTCGAACATTTGAAGTTTTCTCCACTCCCTCAAGCTCGTTTGCATGCATAGCCCTCAGATCCTTATACATCTCATCAATAAAATTCTATGGGTCTTCCTTCACCTTTGACCCCGTATTCTCAATTGTGCTCCTTTTCATGACACTCTACCTTCAATTGAAGAAAAATTGATTGGATGAAGAGAGGACAGACATACATACACAATAACATTCTTAACCCAAGAAAAGAATTTTTTTTGCAGCCTCAAATGCACACACAATGCACTAGTTCAAGCTTCCTCTTCCGCCAAACAATGACAAGTAGCCTTACAACGTCAACTGTCACCAAATTCTATTGGAACCAGTCGCAAATACACTATATAGCCACCACAATATCATCATTTAGCCACATGTTGTTTTCCTAGGAATTGATTTCTTCCGCTATCGAGTCCATATGACAATGAGGCTATGTAGTTCTCTTGGGGAAAGTCCTATCTCACTTCTAAATGAACTTAAAAAAAATCGAGATCTATTTTTAAAAAAATAAATTGATATGAATCCGATCTTCCATGTATTTATGTTGAAAAAATGTGTGGGTGACCCAAAGAATACTAAGACCATGAAGAATTGGGTAGGACCGTTGACTCCTTCAGACATTTGAAGTTATAAGGACATTAGAATTTTCTTGGCTTTGGCTGGTTATTACCAGAGGTTTGTAAATGGTTTCTCTTCTATTGCATCTCCTATGACTAAATTTCCTCAAAAGAAGGCAAAATTTATGTGGACCAATGAATATGAAAAGAGTTTTCAAACTTTGAAAGATAAGCTTGTCTCCGCTCCTATCTTGACTCTACCGGAAGGGTTAGAAGGATTTGAAATAGTAAAATACTTTTTTTTCCCCTAAAAGTGCCTTTTTTTTTAAAATAGTGTTAAAATACTTATTTTGAAAGGGAAAGAAAAAAGTTAAAGGTTGTTAGGTTTATTAATAAGGAGTGGCTGCCAAACTAATTGTATGTATTTTAATACTTATTTTGTTCAACAATAGTTATTCATTATCCACTTGACATAGAGATTAAAAAGTGGTAAATGATGAGGGTAATTTTATCAAATCTTCTTTTGAATATAATAAATATAATGTCTTACAAATATTTATTACTGGAGGTTTGTTGAGGGTTTTTCCACTATATCCTCACTGTTGACCAAATTGACCTGATATGGGGACATACCAATTAGTGTCTTGTAAGCCGTTCGATAAGCCCAAAGTGCATCATCAAGCTTCTGCGCCCAATCTCTGAGTTACTTCCCCCATTAGTGAGTTGAGTTCTTATCTCTGAGTTGATGCCCCTCTTGAGTCTATGAGTATTTGAGTATGCAAGTCTTTAATTGTATTCAGAGACATTACTAGCTTATGTGCAAGCTAAATCTAATTAGCGGAGTGCATAAAAGCTACTTAATATGAGGATGAGCAGCTTTGTAAAAATTGAGATGAAGTTATAGCTGAAAAAAGTAAGAAAATGATTATCAATGGTGATTGGTATGCTTTGATGGGGTGATTGATTATGTGTACCAGGGCAAGAATTTTCGAAAAATCATACGGGTGGGTCGGCAACGAGCTCGGCAAGCGGCCCAGGTGGCCCGGCGGTGTTGGCAGGGGCTGGTAGGATTTTATGGCCCAAGAAAGGCGAAATAGATCTCACCGTGTAGGGATTGGAGCTCCTATTGATCCTTCTCCTCCACATGGTTAGCCAGATCGGACTTTCATCTCATCATCAACATAAAAGAGCATAGAGAGAAATAAGGGACCAAGGGAAGTGTTTCAAAAAAAAAAATGATGTAGAAAATGAGTATTTTTAGGACAATTTGCGCATCATTGTTATTTATTTATTTATTTATTTTGAATATTTCATGAGTAGAAACATATTTGTGACCAATTTACAGAATGGGCCTTGGCCCAAATCCTCTCCGAACAACTATATATATAGGCCCAACCCATATAGTCTGGTTTTTGGGCCCAAGAATTTAATAAATGGCTAGTCAAATGCAATTATATTACCACACAAATAGACAACAAATTATACTTTTAAAAGTACAACAACAACAACAACATACCCAGTAATTTTCCACAAGTGGGGTCTGGGGAGGGTAATTTGTACGCAGACGTTACCGCTACCTATTAGAAGTAGAGAGGCTGTTTCCTAGACTCTCAGCTCAAAACCCATAAGTCAAGAGAACTAGATATGACAAAATGGAATGTAAGGGAAGAGGGAAGGGGAGGGGAAGGAACAACGGGTGTGACTAACGATGAGAAACACATGATAGTATGTAAATATATTAAAACTAACACATATACACCATATACTGAAAGAGAACGGAATAATAGTATTAAAATAACGCAACTATTAATAATAAAGGAAGACAAAGGGGAAAAATAGGAAGAAGCAGAATTTAACCTGCTACTCTAATTCGTGACCTCCATTTCTGTCTATCTAAGGTCATGTCCTCAGTGAGGTCGAGTGCCGCCAAGTCTTGTCTGATCACCTCCCCCCAGTACTTTTTCGGTCTACCTCTGCCCCTCCGAGAAGCACCCACAACTAACCTCTCGCACCTCCTAACAGGCGCATCGATACTCCTACGCTGCACATGCCCGAATCAACGCAAATGAAATCATCAAATAAAATAGGGTCGAATGAAATTGGTAAAAGGTCTCATCAGGGATGGAACTAGTAAAAATTTAGATAAAAATTATGATTTATACATATTTTAAATAACTTGTTATGTATTTATAATATATGTTAAACGTCTCCCTTCCATTTCTTTCTGTATTTTCTTCATATTTTGAATCTCCTCGTGAAAATCTTGCCCCGCCAGTGGATCTCATGCATTTACTTCTGCCACAGAGATTATTTGTGAGGTTTCATCTTAACATCAATGGGCCTGGGCTTGTCGTCGGTTCTTAGATTGGGCCCACTTCCTTCTTAATCTATTCCAGTTGTGCCATTAAATACTAGAAGGTAAGCGAGTTATCTAGAAAAATTACTTGAGCGAATAATTTTTTAAAAAATAATTTCTGAGTTTAGTAATATTTTTTATTTATTATTATTTATAATAATACATAGAAGTATTATGACCAATTTACATTTTTATTAAAAATAAATTATGCATATTTTATAAATGTATTATAAATATTAAAAAATATATTATGTTTGTTTGGTGAAAAATACACATACTATGTATTAAAGTGTGTGATAAAGATATTCTTCATTAATAAAATTTGCATTGTATATATTTTATATATAGTTTCCTGTAATCTATCATATTTATATCTATACTATATTAAGAGTATAAGACCCACAAAAATTATTTAATCCTTCATTGAAAGACTCTTTTCTAGATAAAATCATCTTTTTATTAGTGTAATTTTGTAATCATCTATGAATATACATGCAGTTGAAAATAATCACTTTTAATGCAGAAATAATATTTGGATAAAGTATTCCTAGCTTTAAAAAAACACTTTTCCTGGTATTTAAAATTTGATTTGTTGTGCTGAAGTTCAAAAATTTGTTGGAGTTCCAAGTTCTATAAATGATTCATAGAATTCAAACTTCATTGATACAAAAAAAACTTTAGAAATGGTTTATTAGAGTTCATACTGATAAATATTTGAACCCCAACAAAAGTTTTTTCAATATTTCTGCGTTTTTAGCTATTGGTGGATAACAAAATTTATTATATTTTAACCCAAAGTAAATTTGAACTATATTAAGTTCAAGTAAATATCATTGATTCAAATATTCGAATTGATTATTTGACTTTAATAAATGTAGACTTAATTAAGGTCAATTTGATTGGGCTAATTGATGTGGGCATCAAATGATGGGCTCAATTTGCTAGGCCCAAGATGTCATCTTATACTAGAGACCTTGTTTCTATTTTCACTTTCATTAGATAAACCATTTTTCATGATTGTAAAATTTTATTGTCAATTCAATTTTTGTTCAGCCTTAAATACAGTTTATCATATACTCTTTATTTTCTAAAAGTGTAAATAAGATTCTTGTGGAACTCAATCCACCCGTTCTTCGAATACAGAGTTATACAGTAATCACTTTTTTACAACAACAACAATAACATACTCCAGTGTCTTAAAAGGCTCCCGCTCATTGTGGGTGAGGGGAGGTCGGATGTACGCAGTCTAACCCCTATGTTTAAAAAACATAAAGCGTCTGTTTCCAGATGACCCATGAGGAGCGTCGAAAATTGCATTAACTAACTGCTACTTCACAAATGAAAAAAACACAGATAGTTAAAGAGCCATTTTACTTTATTTCGTCATATTCCAAGGCCAAAAAATAGTCAATCTTTGGCTCCATCCGAGATTGATGGAAATCACTTTTTTACATTTGATAGAAAAGATGACAGATAAAAAATTGATTACAACAATCTCGTAGCTCTCTTCTTTAGTTTATATCTTTCTTCATATTGATCAAGAGAGAAGCCACATGTAACTAACTAATATCACAATCAATTGCAAGTTAGATGTTGAACAATCTTGCAATTAGTATTTAATAAGGCACTGGAAGAACTCGTGGCAAGGCATCATGAGCTGCTTTGGCCATCGTTTGAAACTTGTATTCCGCTGATAACAATTGGCTTTCTTCATCAATGATTGAGTTGATCAGTTGTAGCAGAATGTGCTCAAGCTCTTCCCCATCAGTCCCCTCGTGGAAGGCTGCTTTAACTAATGACTTCTTCTCCTTTATCAAATTCCAGGCTGGGAAATCTTTTCTTGGCATGACAAAATCTCCTTCACTGAGCTTCAAACTGGGGCAGAAATCGCCGATTCCATCGCCTAAGACTAACTAGTATTTGAAATCCGTTCATTAGTATAAGTGCAAAGACTAATTAATTTGAATATAATCAGAAAGAAGTTAATGAGAATGCTATATTTAATATTATTATTGTTAGAGAAAAAGATTTTGAGTCACACATTATAATGTATTCAATGACTTTTTATAATTTTGAAATTAAAATAAGTAATAAATAACATTGCTTACACTTGCGAATATTTTATCCTTTACGTAGCGATTAAACAACTTTATAAATATATAACAATTACTTGTTAAGTTGTTATGTAGTTTGAATGAGAAAAGTTGTGATTTCATAAAGAAAAGTGGAGCATTAATTAAAAAATTAGAACATGTACTTAACAAAACATCATTCATGGGGATTAATCCCACAACCTTGAGGTTAGTTTTAGCACTCACTTTCCAACCAACAAGCTAAATCAAATAATTATTTATTAGGTGCTTATTCATTAATTATATAAATTTAGTAGTATTTTTAATATACGAACGGATCTAGGATTTTCGCTCAGGGGATCCAAAATATAAAAATATAGACGTTGTGCATTATGTGAGAGTCGAACATGGGTGACATAGGTTCATTTTTAAGGAAATTTAAAAACTATACTAGCCTTCACTTATTGTTTAAGATGTTCAAATTTAATAAATATACGTAATTGTAAAAAATTTACTTTATATAAATAGTAAAATTTTTCGTCGAGGGTGTTCGGATGAACACCCTACCCGTACCTTAGATTCGCCCCTGGATTTTCCACTGTTTATCTGTTGTAATATAGGAATTATTTTACAGTGTTCTTTATTTGTTTTTCATTACTCTACATCTCATACACTCATATTAGTTGTTTATTTTTTTGTTTACATGTCGCTTAAGAATATTTAAAAAAATGATTGATTTATTAATCTATCCAATAAAAAACTTTTTGAACTTTTTAAACTTTATATAAAGCATGATTGAAAAGTTTCAAGTTTTATTAAATGTTTTAAAGGTTCATCTTATAAAGATTCTGCATATATGTTAAATTCTTCAGTTGAGTGAGTTAGTCAGGCCAAGGGTTCACTTAGGGATCATCGATGATTTTTGAACATCGAACATGTCCAGAATGTAGATTCGGACATGATGTGTCAGTTGCATCTGAAACTTTTTATTGTTATCTAATAATAAATTTAATGATATGATATAATAAAATTTAAATAATAATTAAAATAAAAATTATATTCAAATGAACAACTCAGAACATAATAACATATAATAATCATTCAAACAAGTTATTAAAAAATGTGTACATGAGAAATGTGACAAATGTTTTAAAGTTGCTAAAACGTGTAATCGAGCAAACCGATAAATATTTTGAAACAGAAGAAGTGTAATCCCCCCTTCAATCTTTATCCTAAGTCCCTATAAAAGGACACACTTCTCTTCTATCAGAACCCACTGGAACTTTTCACAGTCTTTCCCCAAATAGACTGATAAATCTTTTAGTTTCACTATATCTTTATTTATTCTCTTTTTTCCTTTTATTTCCTTTAAAAAATCCATCATTTTGATTTGAAAATTTTTCCCTTTGCCCCATGAAAGCTTCATTCATTTCTCTTTATTTGTATTGTCATTTTTAAATTGGAAGATTTTATTTTCATGAAATACATCTATATACATTTAAGTGTAAGAGTATATAAAAATACAATCTTCAAGGCATTTTCAATGGCACCAACTATGGATTTTGTAATTTCTGGCCTTTTCTGTGCTGAATATAGAAATGTCATTCTTGAAAACATGTACGATGATGTTCGTACATTGTTTCATGAGAATCATCAAAACAATCAGCAAACTCTGAATTTGATTGATCTGCCTGATGATTGTGTAGCTATGATGATCAAGAAAGAATGTGATCATATGCCTTTTGGTGATTATCTTGAAAAGTTGAAAAATGGAGAATTTGATCTAAGGGAAAGAGAGCAAATTCTTGATTGGATTTGCAAGGTTTATTTGTTATTTTGTTAGAGTTTTTAAATAATTTTTTATTTGTTATGGTTCAGATTCTTGATGAGATTAGTGAAAATTTTCTTGATTTGTATTGGTTGATTACTTTAACACTAAACAAATTTTACTTTCATGTATAGATGATTTGTGAATAATCAAAGACGGAACCTGGATTTTCAGTTTATAAGTTTTATTGAACTCGAAACTTTAAGGCTAGCTCCATCGGTATGAAAAATGAATCAACTTTTTCAATTATCGAGTACTTTCATTGGTATAATTAGAGGTGATGTCAGAATTTTTGGTCTACTATTTCTGAATCACGATCATTTTTGCTTATTTAATTTTGTCAAACTCGTTAATTTTTAGGCTAGCCCCATCCACGCGAATAGTGAATCAAGTTTTTTCAATTACAGGATACTTTCATTGATATAATCGAAAACAGAGTCAGAATTTCTAGTTTATTAGTTCTAAATCACAATCATTTTTCTTTATTGAGTTCTGTTGAACTTGTTAACTTTTGGATTGGCTTCGCACATGTAAATAGTAAATCAAAATTTTCTATTACAAGATAGTTTCATCGATACAATTAAAGATGGAGTCTATTTTTAATTTATTAGTTCTAAATCACAAACATTTTTGTTTAATAGCTTCTTATGAACTCGTAGTTTTAAGGTTGGCTCCACCAAATAGTGAATTAACTTTTCAAATTATATAGTACTTTCATAGTTTCATTTTTTGTTTCAAAAAGGAGTGATGAATATTGTTGTGAGGGAGGAAGGAGATATGATGATCTAGTTCTTGGATTTTACTTTATATTGAAAAATAATTCTTTCATATGAGTTGGTAGCATCTATATTTTTATTTAATATCCAGATAATTTGGTGCTTTAAAATATATTTTTATCTTTTTTCTACTTTATTAAATTCTTCGGTGTCTTAGTTTTGAATGTTTATTCTTGGCTTTTTCTACTTGATTGGTAAAACATAGAGTTTTACAATCTAATTTATACTTAATGTTTGATAAATAAATGATCAATGTTAATTGTGACTTTGTTATTTGTATGCAGGTTCATTCACATTTCAAATTTGGACCATTGTGTCTATATTTGTGTGTGAACTACCTTGATAGGTTTCTTTCCGTCTTTAAGTTACCAGTAAGTTAATTAATTATCAAATCTTATTAATTATAGTTTAATTTAATCATCAAGTTTAATTAATTATAATATCATTTGCTTTTTTTTGCAGGGGGAAAGGGCATGGATAATGCAGTTGTTGGCTATTGCTTGTGTGTCTATTGCTGCTAAATTGGAAGAGATTGAAGTTCCTCTATCTGAAGATTTACAGGTGAATATATGTCCTCCATTTTAATTTGTATGTCTTAGATTAGACACAATTTTTTTTTAAATAGGCAAATTTTTAAAGATTGTTAAGGTATTAAATTAAAGATATTTGCATATATACTGAAATATTATTAAATCATATAATCTTAGATATGTTATGTGAAATGTTGGAGTTAAAGAATTACACCCTTTGTTCTGATTTATAGTATAGTCTAAACTAAAATCATAGATATTTGTATGAATATAAACTGTTACTAAATATAGAAATATGTCATTTTTTTTACGGACTAAAAGGAAAAAGTGTAACATAAATCAAATTGAGGGCTCTTGTAATAACTGTTGTGAATATTATTGACAGATTGAGGAAACACAATTTGTGTTTGGAGCAAAGGCCATACAAACAATGGAGCTTATTGTGATGAAAAGACTGAATTGGAGAATGCAAGCAATCACACCATTCTCATTCATTGACTATTTCCTTGAGAAGATTTTGGATGATCACATTGTTTCAAGATCTTCAATGCTTAAAGCTACTAATCTTATAATAGGAACATTGAAAGGTAAATGGTTCATCTTGCAAAATTCTGACTAGAGAAAAACAAACATGGAATATGCAATTCAAACTTTAAAATTGAATGCAGGAATTCACTTCTTAGAATTCAAGCCTTCTGAGATAGCAGCAGCTGTGGCACTTTATGTGGCCAAAAATGAGACATGTGGCATTAATACAGCAACATCTGCCCTATTTCAACAAGTGCAAGAGGTAAATATGTTAGTGCCAAAAAAGGCTAATTCTTAAAAGAAATACATAAATAGCCGATCAAGTTCACTCTTTACTTTTCCAATAAAGAAAGAAAATGAGCACGCTATACGTGTATTATACATTTGGTGGCTATTTTACTTTTAATCATTTATTAATTTTCAATCCTATTTCTTTCATATCTGTTAAACTTTATATTTAATCAAAATGATAGTCAAAGCTTTATCTTTTACCTTTTGTGACTGTTTGCAGAATAAAGTAAAGAAGTGTATCGAATTGATCAAAGAATCATCTTTGCTAAGTGATTTTGGTGCCTCAACTCTTTTGGTTCCTCCAAGTCCAACAGGTCTATGGGATGTTGCATGTTCAAGTGACATGAGTGATGATGATTCAGGACCAAATTTTCCAGATGATGAGTCAGCCACTTAGAGGCAAAAGTCTATGCTTGTCATGCCATTTGTTTTGATTTGTGTTGGTATTTGAAACAGCTTGCGCATAGCGTTGGTCAAATACTTCCATTAGGGTAGGGGCT
>JAOTQJ010000002.1:16589767-16607763 GCA_025642045.1 Solanum sejunctum | reverse complement strand
GTTGGGGGAATGGGGTGGGCGGGGAGGTAATAGGATGCTAGTTAAGTTAATAGAACTCTAGTTAAGTTAAAGTGTATCGCTAAAATTTCAATCATAGTTCGAAGGATACTTATGCATTATCCATTTTTAAGATGCAAAGTTAATAAGGTAATATGTTTCTTGTAAAAAAAAGTTAAGATGTAAAATTAATAATATATTTCTAAAAAGATTATTTTATTGCATCTTTGTTTTCATATGAAAAAAATTACTCTTTCTATAAATAATACTTTCTTTGTTTCAATGTGTATATCTGATTTTGATCTGACATAAAATTTTACCTGAATTTTCAAGTAAAATAATCCTAATCTTTGTTCTTCACATTATTTTCGTATATCACTATTGTTTACCATGATCAGAACTTATTATGAGTTAAAATTGGACCTTATGCATTATTAAATGTAAGCACGAGTTAATAATATTAGAAAGTGAGCAAAGTTGAAAGTCCAGTTAATGCGTACTTATTGTATCAACAAATTGTCGCCCATTTATACAACATTGATATTATTTAATTTTAAATTTAAAGCAATGTCTATTGTATTTTTTTCAAATTCTACTCATTCACCCATCATTAGTTTATAAGAATCATAAATATGAGCAATGTCATCGTCTACTTGAAGTATGATATCTATATTTACAAATTTTACTTTTCTATTATATTGTTCAATATGTTCACGAATGATATTACTAATTTTATTAGCTTGAATGGTTACCATGATTCTTTCTTTGTTCTATTTTAAAAGAAAAAAATAATATCGAGAATATAAAGACTAATGAATTATCTCTTTCATTGTTCTCATTATGTCAATATTGACCCTAATGGTTGAAAATTGCTAGCCCAAGCGTTAAAATTAGCCGGGGTTTAAAACTAGTTGAAGTCCACGCACTAAAGTAATCATGAGTTGAAAATCAATTCTGTTTTTAAAGATGGAACAACAGAATTGGTGAAAATATGGTTAAAAACTCTTATTTGCATGTAGTATATTTTGGATTTATTGGTTTTGATTTTTTTTTTCATTATCCTCAGATTGGTTACAACTTGATTTGGACCAGTCTTTGACCTTGCTCAACTGTTGTTTTGATACCCACTTGTTGGAATCCAATAACATAACATCATGTGAAAGTTAACAATGGCAAACCTTTAGTGATAATAAATAAAACAATAAAAGAGAAAACACTAAAAGGATATAAAACTTATTATATAGTCATTTGACTTACGAGTGAAAAGCTAAATATTAAAAAATAAAGCATAAAAGCTATCCAAAAAATAATCCTCCCTCCCCCTCTCCGCCCTTCTCCCCTCCATCAAACCCCCCCAAAGAAAAAAAAACTTTCTAACTTTAAAGAACTATATCGTGATGCTATTGTATTCTCTTATGAAAATAAAAGATTGTCTATTTGTAAAAGATTTTTTTCTCGCACCCCCAAAATAAGATAGCCATAGAAGTTCTGTTTCATCGAAAAAATTTTCTGGTAAATTCAAATAAGATAGAAAATTCAGGGCAAATTCTAACTTTGAGAACTAAGAGGCATAACTTTGATTTATGTTTGTAAAGCATAACTGGCACCCCACAAATTTCTTTTGCCTGTATTTATCATTTTTCGATAACAAAGGTATTTTAAACCTTTCTTTATTGCAAAAAATAGAGTACACTACAAAACAGGGTATTCATGCTAATGACCCTTATTAATATATAAAAAATGTTGGTTGTTACAATTTGCATTATCTTGGAAACTGAAAATCATGAAGCCAAAACAAATGGTTTTGCTTTCTTGTCTTTATGCCTGTGTGCTAATATTGACATTCACCACTGCCCAAACCAACACTAATACAACTTACACCATCGCTAAAGGTGCCAATGTGACAAAACCAGGATGCGCTAAGCAGTGTGGAAACGTTACAGTTCCATACCCATTTGGTATTGGCTCAGATTGCGCCTTTAATAGTTGGTTTGCAGTCAACTGTAACACATCTCTTGATGGTTCTCAGAAACTCCTCATAGGAAACATTGAGGTGTACGACATCTCTGATGCTGAATTGCGCATCTCCAATTCAATCGGTTGGAGATGCTACAACTCCAGTGGAGCTGTGCTGGGTGAATCACTCGCTTGGACCACATTTTTAGAATCAATGCCATATAGTTTCTCTGCGCTGAACATGTTCTTTGTGGTTGGTTGCGATGACTATGCTTCCATCACAGGGCCTAATAACTTTGAGTATGGCTGTAATGTCAGCTGTACAAGCAGAGGGGATGTGAAGGAAGGAGATTGTATGGGAAAAGGCTGCTGCCAGGAACAGATACCCCAGGGCTTGAAATCCTATAACACAACCATGTCTAGCGCAGGAAACCATACTGACGTTTGGTCGTTTAATTCATGTGGCTATGCATTTCTGGGAGAGGCAGATAGCTTCCATTTCCAGGGCTTAACAGATCTAGGTGATGATCCTTCTGATGTTGATCATTTTTTTGATAGGATTAAGGCCAGTGTACCTATTGTGCTCGATTGGGCCATCGGGAGTCTTACTTGTACGCAGGCTCTGAAAAGTGAGAATTATGCTTGTAGAGAAAATAGCCTCTGTATTGACTCTGATACTGGTCTTGGTGGCTATCGCTGCAGCTGTAATCCAGGTTATCATGGAAATCCTTATCTCTATCAAGGCTGCCAAGGTATATACATATATAGATAGGACCATTTGATCAACTCTTAAGCTTTGATATAACGGTTGGTTTTCCCAGATATTGATGAATGTGCTGATCCAAGCACCAATACGTGTGAAAAGAACTGCACAAACACCCCAGGGAGTTACTATTGTTCTTGCCCTGATGGATATACCGATGACAGCAAAAAGGATGGTCGTGGTTGTATTCCTCCCGACTTGGATAATGAGTTCCCATGGATCAAGTTCTCTCTAGGTATTTATATTGACTAGTTCCTGGAAACGATGTTAATTATTTATAAAATTTATGTACATAAAATTCTCAAAGGACCTAACAGATCCAACTATACTGTTGATTGTGTTTCATGTCAATAGTATATAACATAACTTACTATCTTTCAAGTTACTTTTCCTTATATTTGTAATTTTGAAATTAACTCACTACCATAAACTTTAATCTATGAAATTTTATTTTCTGTTTATATCATTAAAAAGAAACAGGAAGTTAAAAAAATCATTAATAGTGCATGTAAAGAAATTTAGAGTGAAGACTCATATATCTACGAATATAAATTAAATTAAGAGTCAATAAATAAAAACTCACATTAAACCATTTTAAACAATATTTACTTATCATCCATGAATCAAAAGTGCTCAAAGAAAAGGACAAACTAAGTATTTCAATAAATTATCTTTACCAAAAGCTTTTAGTATTATAGAAAACTAGGAAATACTAATAACAACAACGTTCTCGGTGGAGAAATAGAAACTAAGAAAAAAATACTAAAAAATATTTTGAAATATGATTAAGATAATAAAAGTAACATAAATATTATCAAATCTAATACTAAACCAAAATGACATGAATATATATGAACAATATAAAAATATAAATTTTGTAAATGAAAAGAGAATATCAAAGTTTCAATAAGATTCAACATTTGATTGGAGTTGAATAGCACTAATTTCAACATGGTTATCATAATGTAAAATAAATTATTCTTAGCCGAGAATCTTGATGGAGATACGAAAGTCCTCGAGTAGTTCCATTTATCATGTTGAAGCGCTTAGGCCATTCAAGTATCGAGCTCATATTTTCATCTGTTAACCGGTTCAATTAGTATAGTTAATGATGCTGCAACTGCTTTTAGTATTCCAAAAAGATGTTGAAGCCAAAGGGAATAATTGGCGTTGGTAATCATGAATTTGAGAGGAAAAATATTCTTCTATTACTCACAAGAATAGATTACAAAAACAACTCTCAAACTCACACTTTTTTAACACTTTGTTGGTGTTTTTTTCTGTGTGTATTTGGAGGAGCTCAGCAGCTCCTTTTATAAGAAAAATTATACCCCCATAGATGTCATTGGTGATATCACAAGGGGACATAATATTCAACAATGTCAGGTTGAAAAACAAAATTCAACAATGGCAGGTTGAAGAAAACAAAATTCAACAATGGCAGGTCGAAGAAAAATGGTGCCTTTTGTTGAGCCAATTTATGGGGCTGGACTTCTTCAATTCTTACCCTCCAGCCATATCCAGAACAAGCATCCTAGCTATATCTTTGCATAACTCTAACTTCTCTCAAGTTACCACTTTCGTCAACATGTCTGATGGATTCTCCTTTGTATGGATCTTCACTAGTCTCAACAGTTATCGATCCATCACCTCGCGTATTCAATGATATCGAATATCAATATGTCTTGTACGAGAATGGTACATGGAGTTCTGGCTCAAATCCAGAGCACTCTAACTGTCAGAATGTACCTTATATTCCTTTTGCTTGATTCCAAATTCTTGGAGATAACGCTTTAACCATAACATCTCTTTTTTAGCTTCCTCGGCAACGATGTATTCTGCTTCGGTTGTGGATAAAGCAAAACACTTCTGTAGTCTTGACTGCCATGAAACAACTCCCCCTACAAAAGTGTAAATGAATCCTGAAGTAGATTTCCTACTATCAAGGTCTTCGACCATATCTGCATTTGTATAGCCTTCCAAGATTGGATCAACTCCCCCGTAGCAAAGACATAATTTCATTATACCCTTAAGGTACCTGAGAATCCACTTTACTGCCTCCAATGCTCTTTCCCGAGGTTGGAGAGAAAATGATTCACCTTTCCTACTGCATGAGCAATATCTGGCCTCGTACACACCATCGCATACATCAGACTTCTGACTGTTGAAGAATATGGTACAGAGACATCTCCCCAATCTCTTCCTTAGATGAGAGACATGATCTCTTGATCAACTTGAAATGGTTGGCTAATGAAATGCTAACTGGTTTGGCATTTTTCATGTTGAACCGTGCAAGCACTTGTTCAATATACTTTTCCTGAGATAGCCATAACCTCCGGTTCTTCCTATCTCGGGTGATCTGCATTCCCAATATTTGTTGAGCCTGTCCTAAGTCTTTCATGTCAATTTAAAGCTTAAAGCTTCTATTCAAATCTCTTCCTAACCACATCCTCCTATTCCGTCAAGCCTGATTATAAGCCCCAAAGTGCTATTCCTAAGATGATCATAAGAGTTAGAGAGTTCCTTCTTCAGCTGGTTGATCTTTGTTGTGTCTTTTCCCACGATCAGAATATCATCTACATATAGTAGAAGAGCAACAAAATTTTCATCATAAAACTTCTGAATGTAGATACATTCAACTGCTGAAGTTTTCTTGTACCCTTGACTCGCCATGTATGAGTCAAATTTCTTGTATCACTGCCTAGGTACCTGCTTTAGACCGTACAAGATTTTCTTTAGCTTGCATACGAGGTTATCTCCGAAACCTCAAAGCCTTTCGATTGCTCCATGTAAATTTCTTCCTCTAAGTCTCCATAAATAAAAGTTGTCTTTACATTCATCTATTCAAGCTCCAAGTTCATACTTGCGATCATTTCAAGTATGACTCTAATTGAAGTCATCTTGACTACTAGTGAAAATATTTCGCCAAAGTCGATCCCCTTCTTCTGTTGGAATCATTTGACTACAAAACTTGCTTTGTATTTTACCACTTTTTTGCTGCCATCTTTTCAGCTTGAACATCCATTTATTTTTCAGTGCTTTCTTCCCTCGTGGAAGTTCTACGATCTTATAAGTCTAATTTTTCTGCAGAGACTCTATTTCATCCTGCATTGCGAGAAATCACTTTTCTTTGTCCTTATGAGATACTGCTTTATGGAAACTCTCTGGTTCTCCATCTTCAGTAAGTAGAAGGTACTCGGATTTTGGATATCTTTTAGATAGAATCTGAACCTCACTCAGATCTATGAATTTCTGGAATAATCTGAGAAGATCCACCATCATCTTGGCCTTGTGATGGTCCTGGAATGTTTGCTAGATGGGGTTGTGGCTCCCCCTGCTCAGCACCATCACTTTCCTCATTGTCTTTTACTTCTGGAACAACATCACCATTTCTCGTGAATGGTTCTATTTGCTGCTTCTAGCATCTGATTTACAACATTTGTCTTCTGAGACACTGTGGGTTTTTCAATGTCATCAATTATCTGACATTCATGGAAAACTACGTCCCTACTTCTGATCACCTTTTTCTCCTTTAGATCCCATAACCTGTATCCAAATTCTTTATCTCCATAGCCAATAAAAATGCATGGAATGGTCCTTGCATCTAGCTTCTGCCTGAGCTCCTTGGGTACATGTGCGTACGTCAAATACTCTCAAGTGAGAGTATGATAGATCCTTTTCAGATTAAAGTTTCTCTGAAATTTTTAAAATCTAATGGTACTAATGGAGATCGATTGATCAAGTAACAGGCGACTCTGACTGCTTCTCCCCAAAATGGCTTTGGCAGTTTAGCCATACTGAGCATGCTCCAAACACGTTCCATGATTATCCGGTTCATTCTTTAAACTACACTATTGTGTTGTGGGGTGCATGGGACTATCTTCTAGTGTTGGATGCCATATGATTTGCAATAGGCATCAAACTGCCTGGAAGAGTATTCACCTCCATTGTCGGATAGAAGGCACTTTAACTTTTTTCCTGTCTCACATTCTATCATGACATAGAACAGTTTGAAGTAATTAACCACCTGGTATTTCGTCCGCAAGAAATATACCCACATCTTTTGAGAAGCATCATTGATAAACGTTAGAAAGCATCGGTTGCCACCGAGTGATTCAACCTCCAAGGGACCACAAACATCAAAGTGTACCAGACTGAGTAACTCTGATATTCTCGTTGAAGATGAATTAAACAACACTCTATGTTGCTTACTAAATAGACAATAATTGCAAGGATCTAGTGCAGCATCCTTGTCCATATTGATAAGTTCGTTCTTCATCAGGGTAGACAATCCTTTCTCACTCATGTGGCCGAGTTTCTGGTGTTATAAATTTTGAGAAGCCTCATTTTTCGCTACATTGAGTTTGTCTGAGATTATCTTCATATGAGACTTGTATAATATGGCACAAATATATCCTCGAGTGACTGTCATAGCATCTCTTGACAACTTCCATGTGCCTTTACTGAAATGACTATCATAGCCTTGTTTGTAAGAGCTATACCTGAAAGAAGATTCAGCCGAAGATCTGGCATATTGTGGACATCCTTCAAAGTGATTATACTCCCAGAACTTGTCTTTATCTAGACATCACCAATTCCTACAATCCCAGATGAACAGGAATTCCCTATCTTTACAGCTCCAAAGTCTCCGACTTTGTACCTTGTGAAATATTCCTTATGTGGAGTAACTTGGTAGGATGTTGTAGTATCTGCAACCCATTATGTATATTCTCTTGAGACGTAAAGGCATGTCTCAGCATAGGTTGAACAATAAGCTACATCTCCAAAAATAGTAACTAGTGTTTCTCCATCCTTGTTCTTTGGCTGTGAATTGCTCTGGGCTTGCTCCTTTTTCCATTTATAGCAGTTCTTCTTTGTATGTCGTTCAATTCCACAATGATGGCACTTATATGTTGGTTTCCTGCCATCAGTGGATCTGCCTCTACTCTTGCTTCTGCCTCTTCATTTGCCTTTGTTACTCTTTTGTTGTCTCCCTCTATTCTCTGTGACAAGGGCATGGGTTTGATCTGTGGCCATGTCCTTTCTCCTTGCCTCTTCACTAAATAGAGCATGCTTGACCATTGACATGGTAAGTTTGTCATTTGGGGCTGAGTTGAAGAGTGATACGACCAGCTTTTCCCAACTATTGGGAAGGAAACTGAGTAGTAGCAGCGCCTGAACTTCATCGCCAAGTGGCATCTTTATAGACGACAACTGGTTGACCAAGCTCTGGAACTCGCTGGTATGCTCGACAACTGAAGTTCCATTTTTAAGTTTCATGTTGACTAAACGCCTCATCAACAGGGCTTTATTACGAGCAATCTTGGCCTAGTACATGTCCTCCAACTTCTTCCAAGGGGCATATGCATCTGTCTCTTATGAAACATAGTGGAAGATACTATGATCAATCCATTAACGGATTTGACCAATAATTTTTTTGTTTGATTTCTTCCATTTTGACTCCTTGGCGGGATCAGGATTTTCACTTTCAATTCGATAGGATTGAATAAATCTTTACAGCTTAGGAGATCTTTCATTTGAGGTCTCCACAATGTGTAGTTGGTGGCAGTAAGCATAACCATGGCTCCGGAAGATGATGTTGACTCTTCTGTGTTCATTATCACTTTGCAATAGCTTAATTCATCAAAATGAGTTGGATCTTAAAAAATGGAGCTCACCATTACGTCTGGAACGGTCAAAAAGGTGGAATTGACACTTCGGGGCGAAAATTCCACTATTGGGTAGAATAATAATTTTAAAAAACTTTAGAGATTAAATTATAATTTTAGAAAGATCAAGGGTCAAACTAAAATTTTAGAAAGTTTAGGGGTCAATCTGATATTTCCTAAATGTTGAGGAACTAAGCTGAAATTTTAAAAAACTTGGAGGGTCAATTTGCAATTTTTGAAATTATTATAGATTTCGGCTATGAACAGTATTTTAGGTCGTCTTCTCCGTCGTTCTCTGGTGAATAGTGTCATCATCTCCGATAGAACTCCGGTGAACAGTATCTCCATCACTGATAAAATTTTGGCAGAGTTGACCGAACTTTGATTGTGATTTCTGGGCTTATTTGAACTCCGATTAGGTCGCTATTTGGTGCGTTGGACTCCGTTCGACGAGACGAATCCAATGGTGTAGTCAGAATTAGATTTTGAACAAAGCTCAAAAAACTCAGTGAACAGTATTCCCATCACAAAAAAAATTCGACCAACGCTTCTAACTTGGCTCTGATACCACTAGTTGTAGCCCAAGAGAACAATAAGGCATTAGTAAATATGAATTTGAGAGAAAAAATTCTTCTATTACTCACAAGAATATATTACAAAAGTAACTCTCAAACTCACACTTCTACTACACCCTTATCTTGGTGTTTTTGATTTTTTATTGGTGTGTTATAAATGAGAATTTGCACCTCTATTTATCATAGATTTTAGATGTGTAAATAAAAATTCATCTTCAAAAATGGTGGCTGGACGATGGAGTGGTGGCTTGTTTGGTGACTGCAATATCTTGACCAAGATATGGTCCAAGATGGTGGCTGGACTTCTTTATGTATATATATACACACACACATATATATATATGCATGCATTTTCAAGCTAAGTAATACTTCCTCAATTTCAATTTGTTTGAATGATTTTGAGTTAGTAAAAATTAAGGAAGCCTTTGGGATATTGCGATTTTAAATTAAAAATATGTAGAATGTGATTTGAAAAGTTAGACGCCAAGAAATGTCAAAAAAATGGATTAGTAATTCTTTTTACTATGGACTAAAAGAGAAAAACAAATTAGAATGGAGGGGGTTCACATGTAAGACACCATTACTAATAATATGGAAAGTTATATGTGATGCATAGCAGACACAATTTCTATCACTTGTATAATTGAGATTTAAGATAAGAAAGAAGAGACTGAATACTTACCACAATCACATAAATCGAACCTATTGTAGAAAGGTGACATCGGGAGAAATAAGATGTAGGAGTCTCTAAGATATGTAGATCTTCCCAAAAAATCTAAAGGGGAAGACCAATAACCCTTGAAGTTGAATCAGCAATACTAACAACAACATCGAAGCTAAGATTCAAGACAAGAAAGGTATTTCGTCTAATCAGCATAATATCCAAAAGAGAATAAAGTAAAAACTTCTATTATGTTGTTGATTAAGATGATAAATATTTCATTAAATAATAAAAGTACCTCAAGCATAAATAAAGCATTACAAGTTTCAAGAGTGATCTCCGTAGGCTCTCATTTTGCACTCCCATATCCCTGCTACAAAGCTACAAATAATTAGCACACGAGGATATAGTAAATTATTTGATAATAATGAATAGTGAAGCACTTCACTAGAATAATTATACTAATCTTAAAAGAATAGTTGAAGATAGATTTGAGTGAAATTAACTTTTTGTATTATTATTGGAAGGAGAGAATCAAGACTTGGTAGACAAAATATTAAAACCTGGAAAAAGGGATTCAATGCGAGCATTAGGCAATACGCGATTCTAGTAAACAAAGTAATAAATAAATTTGAACAGAATAGCAACAAGTAATACGATTATCCCAAATAACAGGCATCAGAAAAAAGAGTGAATTGTGAAGTAAAGGAAGTCCCAAAGAAAAAATATTTACAATGGATGAATTCAAAATCCAACAATCCTATGTGCAAACAATTAAGGCAATTGAATAGAACACTTAAGTCGAAAAGGGAAGAGTAAATGGAGTGGGGGCAGGGCTACCTGTCATTATTTTGCACTATTTTTTTGTATGGAATTAGGATAAATTGCAATTGCATATGAGAAAAAATAAATCTGAATGGTATGAGTACTTTAGTAATTTGAAGTGATTTCGGGAAAAAAGTACGGATCAAGTCGAGGCGTCATTTAAGTTTGGTGGCCAAAGAGTGTGTTTAGTAGTGTAAGGGAATAAAAGAGTTAATTTAAAATATATTTTGTTTAAAAGTACATTCAAGTACCAATCTGACTTCTGGTGATGCCACATCACTGGCCATAACATGCTATCAATCTCAAAACGAAAATTACTGTTATTGGTTTAAAACTCCAATAGAGTAGTATACGTGAAAATCAAGAAACTTTTATAGGTTTAACAGTGATTCAGGATCTGATACTGCTTTAACGATCGAATATGAAATAAAATTGACCTTGTGCTATCACTTATCAGTCTCAAAAAGAAACATGAAAATGCAGATCACTTTTTATGTTGTGCCTAATGATGATTTATTTAATCAATCTCTTTTTTTCTAGAAAAGAGAAAAGTGTCATATTTTTGTAGGATAATTATGATATTAAGAAATTTCAATTATTTTACACATTTTAGCGTTAGAAAGGGTGCATGTAGCATGTATTTATCTTTCATAAAGAATTGGTTTTCCCATATTTCTATGTAACACGCTGCTTGAAATTTTCAGATTGTACACCTATTATGCTTGCAACTATGAGCGAGGACAGCCAACAATCGCCTTGAAAACAAACTATTAAATGAAAAAGTTGTCTCAAGACGATTCACATTTGATGTTACAATGATACTTTCTCTCTGAGCGTCTATTGTGCCTTTTCTTTTCAATTTTTTTGGCATTGAGATGTGAGCTCTGTTATACATTTCAAAGTTAATGAATCAAAGCATTAGATGCTTAAGAGCTTGATTCATATTAGTTACCATTTATCCTACTTTGCATGATTTGTTTGGTCAATGATGATGATTTTCTTTATGCATATATTTAGGTTGCTACTCACTTAAATTAAATGGGGAAGAGTTTTCGGTGGTGTCCCTATCTAAAGCAATTTTCCCTATGATCCTGCCACACATGTAGTCTTACCAATTTCGCCAAATTCAAGAAACTCGTTCATCCTAGTTGGAACATACTACTTCTGTTCCTTGTAGAGAAAAAATGCAAACTCTTTTCTTATAGTTTTATTAATCATATAAATATATAAAGTTGTGCAATTTGAGCATTATTTTCTTTAAAACAAATACTTTTTTCGTTATTGAATCAGTTTGCCTAGTTGGTTTTGGATGATAATCAAAAAGTTGAGAATTTTGCAAGTTGTTGAGTTTTAAAGGCTTAAGTAGATCAAAAGTGAATTTTAGTATCATTTGTAGTTTCAAGTCTCGAAATGGAATTCCATCAGTCACTTAATGTGGAAATTGATCTAGAGAAAGTGTCGAAATCAGATTTGGAATTGAGGTCTTAAATTGAAAAAGCTAATTTAGAATGAGCTAAGTTTGACTTTGGTCAATATTTTGAGATTGGACACTCAGATTGGATTTTTGATGGTTCCGTTGGATTCGGGAGGTAATCTTTAGCCTAGAAGAGGCATCGTTATATTATTCGAAAGCTTCGAGGGTATTTTGATCATTTTACATCCTAACCTAGTTTAGTTATGCTTTATCAGATTCCAAGTCAAGGAGATGTTGAACTCGATTTTCAATGGTTCCATTGAGTCCTGAACATCAAATTTAGTAGGTAACATATATGATTTGTGTTTTATGGGGTTTTGAAAAAATCGTGAGGGTTCGATCCAAGAATTGAGTTTGAGGTGTTTTGTTGTACCTGTGTGTGACCCTTCATGATTGTGGGTTAGGGTCCCACATTCGCGAGGAGTTGACCTTGCAGTGTGCTTCGCGATCGCAATGGGTGGTTTTGCGATCACGATGCCCTCCCTTTTCTAATTTATATGTTTGCGGACCCTCTTTTGTGATTATGATATGTCTCCTTTTTGTGCTCTGCAATCATAGAGGTAAGTGGACCGCGATCGCAATGAGCAAATTGTGCTCGATAGAATTTAATCGGGAAACCTCCTTTTTCCATCATTTTTGGGACCTTGGAGCTCTTGTAGGTGATCTTTTAGGGGATTTTTCGAAGAACAACTTTGGATAAGTGATTTTCTTAAACTAATAACTCTTGCGGGTTATTTGCTTTAGTGTATAAGAATAATGTTAAATAGAGTATTTTGCATTAATAATGCATATGTTAATTATACATAGAATACTTTTATACATTATTTGATTTGATGCATTAAAAATACCATGCATTAAATAAAAGATGTATTTACAAGAATACCCTCGGGTGTGTACACAGAAATTGGTCTGTTCTCTCTCTAAAGTACTTACTGTGTAACGGCCACTTCTACAGTCACTAACGGCGGATCGTCGGAGCTCCCCATGGAATCTTAGGCAACATCAATCAACATGTCTTGGATACCTCCCGAACCCCCAAACTATCTCCAATCAGACTTCCCCCCTTTGAATACCCTAAACATCAATCCTCCAGTTGGAAGTCAAAATAGAATCAATTTTGCAGCAACTTTGGGAGGACTTGGGGGCAACAGATTCTACCTCTGAAAGAGGGAAAACCTGTGGTGTCCTCCAAGGAAGAAATGATATGCTAGCGGAAACTTGCAAGCTCACCCTCATAGGTAAGTTTACAGGAATTCGTCCCTCGATCGAGAAAATAAGAAATGATTTTACGAAAAACATTCCATTAAAAGGGTCGGTTAAAATAGGAGCTTACAAAATGGGAGGAACTTCCTTACTATTTGTGATATGCAGATGAAATTGCTAAAATGAAAGACCGATTTCAAACCAGAAGCTGAGACTACCTTAGCATCGGTTTGGATAAACCTTCCTGACTTGAAATGGCACTTCTTTGTATCGGATGCTCTCTGCAGAATTATTGCTCCTATTGGGGTTCCAATTATACCAGATAAAGTCACTCTTTCGAAATCCAGACCAACTATTGCAAAAATAAAGGTGGAAATTGATATAACAAAATCTCAAATTGCTGAAATTCAAATTGTGATAAAGAATGAAAATAGAGAGCTAGAGTCTATTAACCAAAGGATGGAATATGAAAATGTTCCAGAATATTGCTTCAACGGCAAACCTCAAGGACATAGTGACATCAAAAGCAGAATCCTGCACCCTGAACTTAGAAAAAGTAAAGCAGATAGCTATGAAGAGGAGACTCAAAGATCTCAACAAAAGAGAAACGAAGAACCACTTGGAATGAATAAGATGTCTGGTAAATTACAAATGGAAAAAAGGGAAACCTCAGAAACTGATGGTACAAAGACAAAGGGAAATGGGGAAAAAAGGGACAGTTGGATGATGGTGAAGGATGGACGACAGTGACCAAAGGAAAAGGGAAGAACAAGATTTTTGGGAATATTAGTTATGGGAAACAAAATGATATAGCAAATGAAAATCCTTTTCAATTTGCAAATCAGGAAATGGGAGAAAAATCTGCTGATAATCAAGTTCAGATGGTTGGCATCACATTCACAGCTCAAGAAAAGAATAAAGTGGAAAGTGGTAACCCCAGAGAGGCAAGAGGAAAGTTAGCGACACACCAAAAGTAGTTCATGAAATAGCTAACCAAGCAGCCATGAGAAAAGCCAGGGAGCAGAAGAAAGACACAGAAATCATCAACCAACCATATGAAGGACGAACAAGAAGTAAAAAGGGAAATCAGGAAGAAGGAAATAAAGACGGGCAGCAAATAGACATCAATAAAGACTATCAAGCAAATGACTACAAAGAGAAAGGGGAACAGATTAGAATCGACAAGGATCCTGAGAAGTCCTTAATCCCAGTTGACGAAGGAAAAACAGAGGATAAAAGATCATTAGAAAACAATAATAATCCAGCAACAGATAGCAAAATAGAGGATGAATATAACCACTATGAGTCAGCCTCAGAGGAGGAAATGGAGGAGACCAATTCCATGACACTCAAAACCAACAACTTGAGACTGAGTCCAAGCTACTCAGTGAAAAACAACAGGTAGTCTCTTCTATCACAAAAGAGAATAGTAGAAATGATTCTAACCTTGTTACTGTTCCTATTGAGATATTTACCAACGGAACAATCTTAAATGATAAAAATTGTTCTCTGTTGGATAGGAACAATAACGTTCAAGATTTTATGCATAGTTCTAATCCTAATAGTTCTCAGTGATAAATTCTATATCTTGGAATATTAGGAGTGTTAGAACTCTATGTGCCTTTGATAGACTCAAAATCATTAAAAATCATAATAACATCTCCTTTATTAGCCTTCAAGAACCTTTTGTTAATGCTGATCAAATAAGCTATTATATGAGAATGCTAGACATGCAAGGTTCTTATGCTACTATTAATAACAAAATTTGGCTTTTCTGGATGAATGATTTCAATATAACAATCCTTCATGACACCCCCCAACATGTCACATGTCATGCCTCTCATGCTAACTCTGGAACTAATTTTCATTTGTCTTTGGTGTATGCTAAATGCAGGACTATTTTGAGAAGATCTCTATGGGATGATCTTATATCCTTCTCAACCAATTTACAAGGCCCATGAGTGTTATTGGAGATTTCAACGTCATTGCTAAAGTAGAAGAGAAATTAGTGGAACCCCTTATAGACTAGAGAAAAGTTTTGACCTTCTCAATTTTATGAAAGATGTTGGTATTCAAGATGCAGGGTATGTAGGAAATACTCATACTTGGAGCAATAACAGAGGTGCTCCAAACGCTATTTAGAAAAGACTAGACAAATTGTTGTATAATGCGGAATGGTTTGATCTTTTCAACAAAACCAGAGTCACTCATCTAGCCAGAACAGGATCTGACCATGCTCCTCTTCTCATTTAATTTACCAATATAGAGGAGTAATTTAACAAATATTTCAAGTTCTTGAATGTTTGTACAGAACATCCTCAGTTCATGTATGTTATTGGTAAGATATGGAACTTTGAATGTCATGGGAATCCTATGTGGGTGCTACACCAAAAACTCAAAAAAAACTGCTAACCTCTTGAGTATCTGGTCCAAGAAAACCTATGGAGACATATATGAAGTTCCTAAGAGGTTGGAACAGGAGATCAGCAATCTTGAGATTTCTATGTAGGATAACAACTCTCCTTCTACAAGAGAAAAACTCAATAAGACGAAGGCTGATTGCATGTTTTATTTAAAAACTCAAGAGAGTATCCTAAGGGAGAAAGTTAGAGTGAAATGGCTCATAGATGGAGATGCCAATACTTCTTATTTCCATAAGACCATCAAAGATAGAAAAAGGAGAATTGGGATAAACAAGATAATGAATGAAGAGAAGGAATGCGTGGAAAGTAATGTTAAAGCTGCTGAGGCAGAGGTCAAATACTTCAAAAGAATCTTCGGCCAAACTCGTAATTACAATGATTTTCAAGATTTAGAGAGTATTAACATCACTATCTCTGATGAGATCAACCAAGAACTGCTCCCAACAGAAGAGGAGATTAGAAATAATTTGATGACCATTGATCCTGATAGTGCCCCTGGGCCTGATGGATTCACTGCTAAGTTATTTCAAACTTGTTGGGGAGTGGTAGCCCCTGAAGTTACTAAAGCTTTACATTCCTTTTTTTGTGGTGCTAATCTTCCTAAGTGGATTACTCATATTAATATTGCTATGAACCCTAAAGTTGATCATCCTCAAGAATTTTCTGATCCGAGACCTATTAGTCTCTGTAATGTTATCAGTAAAATTTTCTCCAAAGTTCTTAACTCTAGGCTTAGTAAGCTTCTTCCTTCTTTGATCAGTAAGAATCAAAGTGGTTTTATAAAAGGAAGATCTATTACTGAAAACATTCTTTTAGCTCAAGAAATCATTCAGGACATAGCTTCTTCTAATGGAGATGGTAATGTTGTGCTCAAACTTGATATGACTAAAGCTTTTGATAGAGTATCTTGGCCTTTTCTCTGTATTCTTATGAGAAAAATAGTCTTTCGTGAAATTTGGATTGATATGATTTATAGACACATCTTTAGTAATTGGTATATCTTATTAGTCAATGGTAATAGACATGAATTTTTCAATCTAAAAGAGGCTTGAGACAAGGAGATCCTATCTCCCCCTCCTTATTTGTGATCAGTGTTGAATACCTTTCCAACAAACTTAATGCTTTAGATAATCACCTTGAATTCTCTAACTTCAGCATGAATAAATTTGGTCCTAAGATTAATCACTTAGCCTTTGCTGATGATATCATTTTGTTTTCTGGTGGCTGCAGGAAATCTCTTGACTTGATGATGGAGACTCTAAGACTCTAAGCAACTATGAAAGAGTATCTGGTCAGGAAATTAATAAATTAAAGTCCAGTGTTTCGCTTTCTAACAAAAAAGATGAATAAGCTAGACAAAGAGTAGAGGCGATTACTGAATGACGTACAAAAGCTTTCCAATCAAATACTTGGGTTGCCCGTTGTATGAAGGAAAAACTATGCCCTTTCTCCAGAATTGATGGGCAAAATTCTGCATAGAATAGGGGGCTGGCAGAACAAGTTCCTTTCAATAGGAGGAAGAGTCGTGCTCATTAAACATATCTTATTATCACTTTCGGTCTACACGTTCGTAGCAATTCATCCTCCAATTGGGGTCCTAAACCATATGGAAAAAATGTTCAACAGGTTCCTTTGGGTGGAACCAGTAAGAAAACAAAAACGCATTAGGCATCTTGGGATTCCATGTGCTACCCTTGTGAAGAAGGAGGTGCCTCATTTAGAAGACTTCAAGATATTTGTAAAGCTTTCACAGTCAAACAATGGTGGACGCTAAGTACTACGAATTCACTATAGAGTGAGGTTCTGATGGCCAAATATTGTCGTAGAATCCATCCTGTATTAAAAGATGGTACTCAGGAAATTCTCATTCCTAGAATGCTATGTGCAAAATAAAAAATACTATGGATCAATATATACTTTGGAAAATAGGAAGAGGAGAGATCTCCATGTGGCATGATAACTAGACAGGTTTTGGAGCTCTTTGGCAATTCTTTCCGGATGATAGGAAACCACAAGAGCAAAAACTTTATACATATACATCAATGGACATTGGCATTGAAGAGGGTGGGATGTCTTCCTACCTGATCAGATGATTGACCACATTCAAGGTATGCAACTAAATTTGAACTGGGAGATGGATGATAGACCAGTTTGGACTCCAGAACCAGATGGAAAGCTTGGAACATTATGAGGCAAAAGAAGACTAGAAACTGGTTTGATGCTAAACTTGGCATAAAAAAATCCTCTCAAGATGAACTTTATCCTTTGGAGAGTACTGAGATAAAATTCCTACAGACTCTAGACCGCAAAAATGGGAATAGCTATTGCCTCTAAAAGTTGCTGTTGCAAATCACCTCAGGAAGAGGATATTGATGTCACAGCCCAACCCCGGGACCATGACTCGTGCCGATTAGGCACTTAAACCAACATTACATCACAAAAGCTTAACT
>JAOTQJ010000002.1:16555747-16589667 GCA_025642045.1 Solanum sejunctum | reverse complement strand
TTCAATTCGATAGGATCGAATAAATCTTTACAGTTTAGGAGATCTTCCATCCGAGGTCTCCATAACGTGTAGTTGGTAGCAGTGAGCATAATCATGGCTCCGGAAGATGATATTGACTCTTCTGTGGTCATTATCACCTTGCAATAGCTTAATTAAACAAAATGAGATTGGATCTCAAAAAATGGATCTCATCGTTACGTCTGGAACGGTCAAAAACTATGGAATTAACACTTCGGGGTCAAAATTCGACTATTGGAGCAGAATAATAATTTTGAAAACTTTGAAGACCAAACTGCAATTTCAGAAAGCTAAGGTGTCCCACTATAATTTCAAAAAGATACCACTGCAATTTCAAAAAGATCAGGGGTCCTACTATAATTTCAAAAAGATCAGGGGTCCCACTATAATTTTAGAAAGATCAAGAGTCCCCCCTGCAATTTCAAAAAGATCAAGGGTCAAATTGAAATTTACTAAAAGTTTAGGGATCAAACTGAAATTTTAGATAACGTGAGGGGTCAATTTATAATTTTCAAAACTACTGCAAATCCGGCGTTGCACAGTGTTTCCGGTCATCTTCTTCGACGAAACTCCAATGTGTTGACCAAACTTTGACCGAGATTTCCGGGCTCGTCTGAGCTCCGATTTGGTCGCCGTTTGGTGAGTTGGATTCAGTTCGACGAGACAAATTCAATGGTGTAGTCAGAATTGGATTTTGAAAAATTCAAAAATTTCAAATTTTGACCCGTCACCGGTAAAACTCGACCAATGCTTCTAACTAGGCTCTGATACCACTTGTTGAAGCGAAAGGATCAATTGAGCATTGGTAAACACAAATTTGAGAGAAAAAATTTCTTCTATTACTTACAAGAATAGATATACAAAACAACTCTCAACCTCACGCATTATTATACTCTTTCTTGGTGTTCTTGGTGATATCTTTACAAATGAAAATTGCAACTCTATTTAAAGTAAAATTTACAGGTGTGAACAACACAAAGGTTGGTGGCCAACTTTGAATAATTTGTAGCCATTGTTGACACTTGAATATTCAACAATGGTGGTTGGTGGCTGTTCACATGGTGACTGTTCCAATGGTGGCTGGAATTCTTCAATTTTTAATTTTTAACTTTTTACATATTGAATTTATTTAATTGCAAAGCTTGCCAATGATAGAATAATTCTGTCATTGGCATGTATAAAATGCCATTTTTCTTTTAGTTAATTCACGATTACTAATAAAATTATCACCGAGAAATTATTTCCAGTGGTAGAAAATGATTTCAAACTCTTTTTGCCAACTTATTTCTTAATCTAACCGAACTTAGAGAATATATCACATCTGGCAAAATATTACTTTTGTTTCCCCATATTTTGGTATTTATATTGATCAAAGTCAATTCTTTTTCTTCTAAAATTCGGACAACGTTTGAATAATACATACTGTGTTTGAAACCATAAAAGTTAAATCCCACTAATTATTCAGGTACTGGAATCGGCTTTATCTCCCTAGTAGTTGGGATAACCTGGCTCTGTTTCAGAAAATTGATTGAAGTTAGAAAAGTTCTAGAGAATCTCTGCTAAAGAAAGCGAAGCGACTAAAATTTTTACAGCGGAGGAGCTCAAGAAAGCTTCAAACAATTATGCGGATGACAGAACTCTTGGTCGTGGGGGCAATGGGATTGTATATACGTGATACTCCTATTAAAAAATCTAGAATTAAGGACGAGAGTCAAATTGAGCAATTTATCAATGAGGTGGTCATTCTCACTCAACGTGGTAAGACTCTTTGCGTCTGGTTTATGAGTATGTTTCTGAAGGAACTCTTTACGAGCACATTCACCGTCAACGTGGAGCAGGTTGGTTAACTTGGCAGAACCGTTTGAGAAGAGATAGCCACTACACTTGCTTACCTTCATTCATTTGCGTCCATGCCTATAATTCATAGAGACGTTAAGTCTGCTAACATATTGTTAGATAATGTTTAATTGGCAGATTTTTGAGCTTCCAAGTTCATTCCTCTGGATCAAACACATCAGTTCTAGGGACATCAGGGTACTTGGATCCTGAATATTTTCGCACAAGTCAACTGACGGAGAAAAGTGATGTTTACAGCTTTGGTTGAAACCTGTGATTATAGATAGAAACTATGAACAAAAGAATTTGGCCGATTATTTTATTTCATCCGTGAATAACAATCGCTTATTTCAAATTGTTGATGGTGGTGTTTTGCGAGAAGGGAATCACGAGCAACTTCAACAGATTGCTGAGCTGGTGAAGAACTGTCTTCACTTGCTAGGTCTACAATGAAGAAAGTGGCTATTGGACTTGAAGGTTTGAGGAAGTTTACTGGAATCTCTTCGTCTAGTCAACATGGACACGAAGAGAATGACTTATTAGATCTTTACACATTTCCAGTAGACGCTTGCTGAAACAGCCCCAATTCAGATAGTTCTCGTATAACGCATCCTACATACATCTAATCGTGTTTTTTCACACTTCCCCATTACAACAACAACATTACTCCAATGCCTTAAAGGCTCCCGCCCATTGCGGGGTAAGGGGAGGTCGGATATATGCAGCTTAACCCCTATGTTTAAAATATAGCGCGACTATGTTTAAAACATAGCGCGACTGTTTCTGGATGATCCATGATGAGCGTCGAAAGTTGCATTGACTAACTGCTACTTCACAACTGAAAGAAGCGCAAACAGTTTAAAGAGTCATTTTGTTTTATTCTATCATACCTCAAATCCAAAAAGTAGTGAATCTTTGGTTCTATCCGAGATTGATAGAAATAGAGACTTCCCCATTATTTATAAAAAACTGCATGTAAGCAGGCATCTAGTATTTCTAATAGTACTGTATTTTGTGGTTTAAAATATCAACAAGCAACAAGTTCCCATCCAAATATTGGATAATTGGAGCCTGGAATTATAATTATTTCTCTAGTTTAGTTTGTGCTCGAGGTTTGTAAAATTGGGATATAGAGTCATTAACTCTTGGCTTTCACTAGGCAAATTCAATTACAAGTACACAATGCCCAAGGCGCAATTACAGGACTTAAAATTAAGGATTCAAATTCTTCAGGTTCTCCTTGAGTCTAAACTCATTACCATCCATGATGGCTTATTTGCTCTCAACACACTTACCGGCCCTGGTCCCTTAGTTAAGTAGAACAGAACTAGTAAATAAAGAATAGAAGAGTTTATGTGGAAAAATCGTGACCTGTCGCACAATATTTAAATTCAACTTCATTATTTTCAAGGAGCAACAATTCAATTACAAACTCTTGGAGTCGAAGAATCAAACTCTTAATCCTTTCCCCCTTGGTGTAACAACTCAGTTACTCTACTTACTAAGCAATAACTCCGTTTCCCATGAAATCAATCAACTATGATAGATTTAGACTTCAAGAACTCAACATAGCTAACTTTAACTATGCTTCAAAAGAAGAACTCAAATAATCATCTAATTCCTTTATAACTCAGGACTAGATTTACAGATACTGAGTGAAGAAATATAAGCTAAAAGCAGCCTAAGACAATGATCACTCTGTCAGGCTCCATTGTTTTTCTTCCGTGAATATTTCTTTAGAGAATGTTTTTGTTGTATAGTTGTGAAAATCAAAATACCAAAAACTTAATTGTTAAATATACAAGTATCTATACATGTGTATTGTTTTGATGATTAACAAACTATACCAATGATCAGGTAAGACATCAGGTTTCTGTGATGTTTCTAGTGGTGGACAACTGTCTATAAAGCTGTTGTGGTTGGTGAGAAGTCTTTTAGAAGTATACTAAAGGACCAGGGGTCCATAGGCTGCATACACAACAACATAAAAGACAGAAGTTCAAGGTTTTTAAGTGAAATTTTTTTGACAGAAAATAAAAGATCAAAAAAGAATATACTTCTTGGTTGAAAAGCTTCCATTTGGCTTCCTATGCAAGATAACAACATACTCAGTCGAAGAATCAGATAGATTAGGTACTAGTTTGATGTTTTTTGTGTTCAGCAAGTTATAATAAATACCAAAATGTATTATCACTCCTCATCTATAAAGGTTAGTGATTAGTTTTTCATTATTCAGTATTGAGTGTGGAAACATACCTTGAAGATAGAGTTGTAGTCTTAAGGGGCGCGTGTGTGTGCGTTTTCTGCCTAACTACTCTAGAAGTGTAGGTTAGACTATAGTTGATTGGAACTTTGCTCACTGCTTGTGCTGAATGCACAAGATGTTTGGGTTATAAGGGAAAGTAGAGAAGTAAGACGTGTGTTGTATTTCTTTACTTTGCTCTTAGTGGATTTGGTTATTAAATCCTGTAGTGATAGATCATGTTGTTCCTCCCTTGAGCAAAAATTTTTTCCACGTAAGAATCTGAGTGTCTTTATTGCTTGTTGTCCTTTATATTCCAATATCCTTATTGTTCTCTATATAGGGATCATATAAAGTATCAGGCTAAGAGCATCCTAATTCATCAATTGGTATTAGAGCAGGAATCTCTAACAGATTCACACCTTGAGATTCTCTAGGAAGATGGTTGCTCCACTTAACTTGGAGGAAGGAGAATCATCCACTAGACCACCAAGGTTTAATAAAAATACTATGGGTGGTGGAAAGGGAGGATACACGACTTCTTGATGGCTGAAGATAGTGAACTCTGGGATATTGTTCTAGATGGTCCATATATTCTTATAACGAAGGTGAAAGAAGGATATACAACGAAATTTGTCCTTAAAACCAAACAATAGTACTCTAAAGCTGATAGAAAGAAAATAGAGAAAAACTACAAATCCAAAAAGCTCATATATAAAAGTATGTGGAATAGGTACGGAAGAGTACAACAGAATATCAACATGTGAGTCTGCCAAGAAAATCTGGGATTGCCTAAAAAATGCCCATGAAGAAACTGAGCAAGTGATTGAATCCAAGGTAGACATACTGACATTCCAGTATGAGGACTTCATCAAGCATGAAGGAGAAACTATACAAGAGATGAAGACCAAGTTTTCAGCTATAACAAATGAGCTCAAGTGTCTAGAAGAGCCCATCAGTCAAAGCACGCAAGTTCGCAAGATCCTGAGAGTTCTTCCCAAGTCCTGGGAAAGCAAAGTGGATGCAATCACTGAATCAAAGGACCCGAAGACCTTGAGGATGGATGTACTCATTGGCATACTTCGTACACATGAGCTGAATAAAAAATAAGATTTAGCTAAAAGAGAAGGTAAGAAAAATAAATCACTAGCATTAAAGACTACTCAAAGTGATGAGGAGATTGATGGTGTAGATATGACCTATCTCACCAAGAGATTAATAAGTTTGTTAGATAAAGCCATGGCCTGACAAAGCAAGCAAAAAGCAGGAAGATCATATGGGGGCAACGATCTATGTCATGGTTGTGGAAAACCTAAACATTTCATCAGAGAATGTCCTCATGGAAAAAAGTAACCACAAAGAAGGACAAAGGGTTGGAAGGACAGAAGAAAGGAACAAGTATCTGACAAATACGAAAAGAAGACAGTTGCAGACAAGATAATGATAAAGGCACTAGGAGTCTGGAAAAATTCTTCCAGTGACTCTGAAGAGGAAGGGCAATCTGAAGACTCCTCCATGCTTGCAGTAAAAGATGATGATGAAGTTTCTGATAACCTCTTTGCCTTTATTGCTTAGTCCGATGATAAATAAGAGGATGATAAAGAGGTAACTTTGCTGGACCTTAAAGAAAATTTGGACCTCTATTCTACCAGGAAGTTGAAGAAATTGGCTTGTATTGTTATTAACTCTATCTATGAATTGACAACTGAGAGGATTTACTGAGCAACAATATAGGTGTGTCGGAGGATAAGAAGATGGTGTTGACAACTCGAGTGTCTGATCTTGTGGATAAGGTTATAACTCTTGAAACTGAGAAGGGGGAGCTACTAAAACTTATAGAAGCTGAAGGCAAATTCGATGAAAAACTAAAAATAAAGACCTATGAAAGTGAGTCTATTTTGGAAGAAAGGGTAAAGGAGCAAGAGTAAAGTTAATTTTGGCTTTAGAAAGGAACTCTTTAATTGAGAAGGCCCTGACGAAAGCTAAGGAAGATTTGTACAAGTCTATGAAGTGGACTGTTTCTTCCAAACTTCTGGGAGAAATGTCCTGCAGTTGGAGCTCTGAAAAAGGTGTCTGGGTTATTTCAACAAGATTGACCCTTTCTATAATCCCAATAACAAGTATGTATCTGTTGCAGAAAATATCTTGTGTATGCACTGTGATGAAAATGGCCATTTAAAAGGAAAGTGTGAAGTTCTAAGGAAAATTTTAAATAATCATAACTCATCTCACTTGATGATAGAAAACGTGAAAGTGAGACCAGGTCCTAAGTCCATGCAAAGGACTAGTTCTCCGCCACTATGGACCAAGAAGTTTGTAATTAGGCCTTTGTCTGCCTACTGGAAGCTCAGATTAAAATGAGTTCCCAAAACTAAATTCCTCTTTTCAGCAAATATAGTCCAAAAGAGGCAGTCAGTGCTGATACAAAAAAGATTAATAATTCAGGCTCTTGACTGAAAGGACTTAAAAACTTCCTAGCTTTGAGGATTTTTAAATGGATGATATTATTTTTGTGGTATTCATGAGGATCAAACCCATGAATATGTGAAAGCTATTGATGGTATGTATTGTGATTGAGGGCTTAAGTAGAATCGACACAGAGGTCCCTAAGTTGCAGTAATACAGTATTTGGCATGCAACAGAGCCTATGATCACAATAAGAATGTCCAGATATGCTTGAGAAACCTGACTTAAGCAACTTAGATTGCAACAGATGGAAAGGCAAATCACGATGATTCAAGCCTTCTATGGATAAAAAGGTATTCAACAGGTATCTAAAATACTACTCACAATCTCAAAATATTAGTATGATTTTTACAAGGCAGTAAATTGACAATGACATAATATTGAAGGAAAAAAGAATTGAAAAGAGTCACCTAGGGACCAGGTACATTACAAGGTTTATCTTTTGTTCATAATCTCTAACCTCATTAATGTGATGTCCTGGACCTGTCTTTTTTATTCAGCTTTTTTTTGAACTACAATCATCTCATACCAGTCCACGAAGAGTCATAACTAATCAGGGATTGGAGGCTTCTTTTATCTTTCTTTTTAAGATGATTAAACCTCCAGCCTTTTGTCTCTTATCAGATCAGAAACTATCCTACTTGAGTTTTTTTTCATTCTTTCTCCCTTTCGTCTTCTTGCTCTCTCTAACCTATTTTAAGTCCAAAATCATAGTTCCTACCATGTCTGAAAGCTTAGAACACTCTGTTTCATAGGCCAGTATTGAGCTCGATACTAGTACTCACTAAATATCAACACTCCTCCTTTGACTCCAGTTCATAAATCAGCAAAACGTGCATACCATCTTCCTTTCGTTCTTAAACCCTGCCCTTCTTCTCCCTCTACAACTCCTTTAATCATGGCTGCCCCAACAGAGTCTGAAATCCCAAGTCATCCCCTCAGTAAAAACCCTATCGAACCCTCTCACAGTACCACCGAAGACCAAGGAACCCCTTCTCCACTTGGTCATACCTCCTTCTCTTTGTCAGAAAAACACTTTGAAGGAGAGATTGCTGAAGAAAAAAGAACAGATTCCAACATTCTAGCTAAAGGGACAAAGTGGGTGGCCAGAAATCTTCTAAAATTGAAAGATGGGTATCAAAGTATTAGGGATGAACCAACCTCTCCTAATCTAACTTTAGCCCTTGGGAAGCCTGTGTATAATGAGACTCCAGTAAGTGAAAATTGACAAGTAAATATTGTCATGTTGGAAGAAAAGGCACAAGGGGATGATGATGATGAGGACAACAGACCACTGTCCTGGAGAATCAAAAGACCTATAGTTCACTTTGATCCTGTCTCTGCTAGGGACCAGTTCAGACAGGACAAAGGAAAAGGAAAAACTGATGAAGGGAAGAGTGGAGTAGTGGTTCGTAGTTATACCACTAGGGGTGTAGAAAAGAAACTATTAGGTGATACTATGAGAGCCAACAAACAAAAACATATTTCAAAGAAGAGATTGAGAAAAACCATAGTTGTAGAGCCTGACATATCTGAGGACCAGGTTGTCGATATTGTAGAGGATGAAGAAATTGACTGGACAGACTTAGAAGAAGAGGAAAATGAAAAGTGTCTGGACTCCAGGGCTCAAAAAAAGGCTGTCGCCAAGGGAAAAGGGCATGAATCTGCTTTCACTAGGGGACCAGATTCACATACAAAAAGAAGAAGAAATGAAAAAACTCTTACCAAGGATCAATGGATGAGGTTGTTACAAGGCCAAAAAGTGTTAAATGGTAGAGTGTTTGAGCCTGAAGCAAAAGACAGCCCAAGCATGAGGGAACTGGCAGATGCAGTAGAGGTTCAGCGTTGGAGTCACTTGTTTGAGTGACCTGTTCTCTATATGCATGAGAAGGAAGTGAAGGAATTCTATATCAACCTTGAAATACAGTCAGATGGTAGCTTCAAGACAAAGGTTAAAAAAATTTCTTTCAGGATAGATGAGAAACTGCTGGGGAAAATATTGCAATTTAAGAATGAGGAGATAAGGACAGTGATTGACAAATCTTCTTCAAAGGAATTTTTAGTAGCAGCTGGAAAAATGAGAAATCTCACCTCCTCAGCTATGTCCAAGAAACTCTTTAAAGGTCAGTATCAGTTGTACTTTGAGTTCATAAAAAAGGTACTTTTTCCTAGGTCTGAAAAGAGAACAACCGCAACCATGACAGATTTGTATCTGATGGAGTAGCTGAGTACCATGGTCAAAATAAATCTTTCTGCTATTATGTTAGAGCATATGACCAAGGTTTATGACATGGCTGAAGGGAAACACGGGCTTGTATATGGATATTTACTCAACTGGGTGTTTGAGCATCATGGAATCGAATTGAGTAGGGGCATAATGGGGACAATGAAGCAATCATTCTCTTTTACTACACTATTTGAGTGTGAGATTGGTGAGCCAAAGGAAAGTACCAAAAGATCTCCCATGTCTGACCTGGTAAATAGAATGAGGCGTTAAAAGCTCAGGTAAAAGAACTAACTGAAGAATTGGCCACCAAACGTGCTGAAATAGCTATGATGCAAGCTAAACTGGCCAAGAAACCCAGAGAAGGGCCTAGTATTGCTGCGGTGACAGAGCTAAGGAAAGTAAATGCCCAATTTACCAAGGAGGTGAAGTCCCTCACCCAACAACTTCTAGAAGCTCAGAGAGATCATAGTATAAACATAGCAAAACTGATTGACTCTCTAGTTACCAAGCCTTCTCGTTCCTAGGTTTCTTTACCAATGTTTGTTCCTTTTTGTTCCCTACATTCCCTGCTCTTATTCCTTCCCTTGCCTGTAATGGTTGCAGTCCCTTACAATCTTGTTGTTGTTTAGTAACTTTTGGCCCAGGCCAGGGCATTTGAATGTTTGTTATTGAGGAGATGGTTATGAATGAAATATGCCATGGCATGGTCTTGGTCGCTTTTGTATATATCCAATCTGAATTCTATTTTTTTCTTTTATGACTTTATTTAAAATCTGCTTCGTCCTGCACCTGATATTTTTGGATTGTGATCTTATTTTAGGTTATTGTTTTCCTTTTAATGATGCCAAAAGGGAGAAGATATGTATTATGATGAGGAAGGCATAGTTTCATGGGGAACTAATCAGTTTGTTCATAAAATATGTATTATGTGTTATAGTTTCAGTTTCAGGGGAAACTAAAACACAGGTGTCAAGATATAGTTTGTCATCATCAAAATGGGAGAAATTATTAAGTATACAAGTATCTGTACATGTGTTTTATTTTGATGATTAACTATACCAAAGATCATGTAAGACATCAGGTTTTCGTGTTGTTTCTAGTGGTGGACAACAACCTGTAAAGTTATTGTGGTTGGTGGGAAGTCTTTCAGAAGTGTACTAAAGGACCAACGGTCCATAGGCTGTATACACGGCAGCATAAAAGACAGAAGTTCAAGGTTTTTTAGTGAAGTTTTTTGACAGAAAATAGACGATCAAAAAAGAATATACTTCTTGGTTGAAAAGCTTCTGTTTGGCTTCCTATGCAAGACAACAACATACTCAGTCGAAGAATCAGATAGACTAGGTACTAGTTTGATGTTTTATGTGTTGAGAAAGTTGTAATGAGCATCAAAATGTATTATCACTCCTCATTTATAACGGTCAGTGATTGTTTTTCATTATTCTGTATTGAGTGTGGAAACATAACTTGAAGTCAGAGTTGTAGTCTTAAGGGGTATGTGTGTGCGTTTTCTGTCTAACTACTCTAGAAATGTAGGTTAAATTGAAGTTGTTGCTCACTGCTTGTGTTGAATGCACAAGATGTTGGGTTGTAAGGGAAAGTAGAGAAGTAAGATGTGTGTTGTATTTCTTTACTTTGCTCTTAATGGATTTGGTTGTTAAATCATGTAGTGAAAGGTCGTGATTGTCCCTCCCTTGAGCAAGGAGTTTTTCTACGTAAAAATCTGAGTGTCTTTATTGCTTGTTGTCCTTTATATTTCAAGATCCTTATTGTTCTCTATCTAGGGATCCGATAACATATCATGCTAAGAGCATCCTAACTCATCAAACTTAATCTGTCATTGTAGAATGGACATTGAAGCAATGTTATTGGCTAAAATCCTATCGTATTGCAAACATATGCACATTTACTAAAATTGTTTGCAGTGTACTTTTTATAGTTATCATTTTCAGTTATTACGAATTCCAATCTATCGTGGGATCAGGCCCCATACCATATTCCTTTTGTCAATTCATCAAAACTACAAACTAACACTCCACTCATCATCCTTGACAAAGAAAATAGACATATCGATTTCAGAAATACAAGCAACACATTATTCATCTCGTCAACTTTTTTATTGGCCTCAACACAATCTTTCCGTAAGTGCCTTGTAACAAACTCTTAACTCAAGCGCAAATAGAGAACGTGAAACTTGAATAACATTTGATTAACGACCGGAAGCAGATTACAAAACATAAATCACATATGACGGGAAATCCAACTTGCATGAATAATTTATTTTGAAAACAATTGTCCCTAAATTATTACTTTCAATGGAAGTAGCAGTAAATGTTTAGTCCATAAAATTTAATATCTCACTTTCCAACAAGATGTAACACTTAGAGAGGAGATTTGAAGTTCAAAGTTAATATCCATTAAAAGTTGATAGATGGTTTGTCCTTCAACAAAATATTACTTCAAAATAGGTTTTATAATCAATTTATTAAGTTATTGATTATACTCCTCCAATCTTTCGTAGTTCTCTTGTAAAATCAAATCATATATACATGAATTAATTATATATTCTTATTCCCCATTAGATGCTTACATTAAAGTAGATAATAAGTGAAAGAGGAAGCTTATTAGGGCCTAAAATAGGCTTAGGAGGGTTAACTTAGGGAAGAAGGATCAAAATATCTTTTTCGGAATGTAAAAATATCTTTGATAGTATATATATAGATAGATAGATAGATACATATAGAAAAATAAAAAATAATAATTTAAATGAGTTTCGATAGCGAAATTGGGGAGCTGGAGGTCTCCTTGCTGAACCATTTGGCAAGTCGCCAAATGGGACCTTGAGATCGCTAATAAGATAGTTTCTGAGGGTTTTTGGGATGATTTGACGAATTATATGCATGTTGGTTGATAATTTGGTTGCATTTTTATTGGCTTCAATTTTTGTTTGTATATATCCATGCAACCTCAACCCAAAGGAAATATATTATTGGTATTCCATATAGATTATAGCGTTCAAATATATGACCCAAGTTATTGAACTACTATGTTTGTGTTTCTAGCTAAAAATCTCAAATAAAAGAAAGCAAATGGTAAGTAAATATTTTATTATTTGAATTATATCATATATAATAGAAAATGTGAACGTATTAAATAATTTATATTGAGGTAGATATAAGGTGGGCATGAATTTAAAACTCAATGATAAATTAAGATATTCTTTCCTTTGAACACTAGGAGAACATAAAATTATCAATATGGGTTGTGGTATAGGTGGTAAGGTTGCTTCATTCTTAATAAGAGGTCTCGGGTACGAGTCCTGAGTTTGGAGAAAATCTTGTAAGAAGCTCTACCCCGAAATGGGTCCAATAGTGTGCAATTCAAATTTAATTGAAGCTCTGATGCGGAGACCAGATGAGAAAAAAAGACATATATATAATAAGAAGTACATTCAATTATTTTATCTACTGTTATTCTCAAATAGAATGAAGTTGATTTGCATCGTGAGATAGAAATAGAAAAATGACGTTTTTATAAATTTGATTATATGAGATAGTATTATTTACGTAACTATTTAAAGTTAGTTCTCAATGATATAGGTTGCAGACATAAAAGTTTATTCATTTTTATACATTTTTTTTATTAATTAACGCAGTACATGTGTGCAAAGCACGTACACTAAACTAGTTTATATTAAATGAGGATAACATTGACCAAACATATTGTCTAGAATCTTACCCATTGTTTGGATGGTTATTACCCGTCGTATCATATTGTATTGTTAGTTTAAATACAATGTTTGTTTTTATTGTTACATAAATTTTATAGTATTTTATTGTTTAAATTCATCCTTAGATAACGATGAAAAGACCTATTTTGTGTAACGATCGATTTGGTATGGTTGCATTATTACTTTAATATCTTCTTCTCATTTTTTACTTTATTTATTGTTTAACATTTTATTTTATCATTTACGGTATCTTTTCATGGTAGTTCTACCATATACCTACAATTTCTTATAGTCTTATCATTCAAATTATGAATTTATGACATTATGTAACGACAGATAACAATACAATCAATTCAAATATTGTATTCATTAAAACAATACAGTTCGAAACAATATATTACAATACAACATAATATAATACATTATGAAGCAATATATAACAACCATCCAAACAAAGTGTTAGAATATATGCAATTTGATTTTAGAAAATTTTGGTGGTAGAAGGTTAATTCAAAATTCATTATTTTAAAATATTTAGAATTGTTAAATCTTTAGGAGAATGAACAGATTTGTAGACCTACAAATTTAAGAGAATTATCAAATGTGAACCTAGTCAACCAGTGTACATGTCTACTTCTGACGCAGCATTGGCTTAACTCAGTTGACTGGGTTGTAAGTTTTAATTGCGATGTTGAGGCTCTACAAAATTTTCAACCAAGTTAGCAATATGTCAATTTAATTTATTACGCTTGACTCCCGAGGGCGGAGTTACATTTATACAAGGGTGGTCAGAAGAATATCTTTCGTCGAATTTTTTTTTCCGAATATATAGATTAAATATAGATATTTTGATATATATATAATATCAATTGTTAAATATCCTGTGGTACAAATATCACCTATCCATACTTTAAAAGTATGAACATCTTGATAAAAAAATTGGCTCCGGGACTGTTGACTCCCTCAGCTGGACGCTATGTGCATGATAAGCACTAGTCTTGCCTTCAATGTATTGTGTTTCAGAGTCTTCTTATCCACACATACAAAGGAAACCTGGGTCCTCCCTCTTTGACTGATCGACCCCAATCTTTTGCATTTATTATGAACAAAATAAATAAATAGACATTGGGACTCAAACTTAACCATATCATATGGACTTAAAACAAATGAGTTTGCTGTCATACCACATTGCTTGTCATGTGCTAATATTGATATTAGCCACTGCCCGAACAAGTACCACTAATAGCAGCAGCATCAGTATAACAAAACCAGGATGCCCTAAACAATGCGGGAACGTAACGGTTCCATACCCATTCGGTATTGGCTCAGGTTGTGCTTTTGATTCAGCGTTCGAGATTGACTGCTACATTTCTGACAAACCTCGAATAGGAAACAATTTGACGGTGTATGAAATCTCGGATGCTGAATTGCGCATCTCCAATGACTTCGGTTGGAGATGTTACAACTCCACAGGAGCTGTGATCAATGAGTATATGGCTCATAATGAATTTTTAGAATCAAGTCCATATAGTTTCTCTGCGCTGAACAGGTTTATGGTTGTTGGTTGTGATGACTACGGTATGATCATGGGGCCTAACGACTTTTGGTATAGCTGCAACGCCAGCTGTATCAGTTCAGGGGATATGATGGAAGGAGTGTGTATGGGGAAAGGCTGCTGCCAGAAACAGATTCCTAAGGGCTTGAAATACTATAACACACAAATGTCTAGCACAAGAAACCATACCGATGTTTGGTTGTTTAATTCATGTGGATATGCATTTCTGGGAGAGGCAGATCGCTTCCATTTCCAGGGCTTGCCAGATCTAGGTGATGATCTAGTTGTTGATTATTTTTTTGAGAGGTTAAAGGCCACTGTGCCTATTGTGCTGGACTGGGCCATCGGTAATCTTACTTGCGCGCAAGCTCTGAAAAGTGAGGATTATGCTTGTAGAGAAAATAGCCACTGCGTTGATACTGATACTGGTCTTGGTGGCTACCGCTGCAGCTGTAATCCAGGTTATCATGGCAATCCTTATCTCAATCATGGCTGCCAAGGTATATTGATTTGACCTTTGTTAAGAACGTAATTTGTCAGTGTTATATATATATATATATATATTGATTTGATCTTCTTTTTCAGATATTGATGAATGTGCTGATCATCCAAATAACAGTTTGTGTGAAAAGATATGCATAAATACTCCAGGAAGTTATAATTGTTCTTGTCCCCGCGGATATACTGGTGACGGCAAAAAAGATGGCCGTGGTTGTATTGCTCCGTACCCTGATCAGTTCCCATTGATCAAGTTCTCCGCAGGTAAATATCTTGGTATACTTTCAGGAATCGAACAATGTTTGAATAATACAAAATCTTCCTGTATATGTGTTTGAAACACCAACTCGTTAGCAGATATATACATGGAAGAAAGAATGTTTGCAACTAATCCTGTACTTTTGATCTAGTTGAAACCAACAATAAAAGTTTAATTCCACTAATTACACAGGTATAGGAGCTATTGGCTTTATATTCCTAGTCGTTGGAATAATTTGGCTCTGTTTCAGAATCAGGAAAAGGAAATTGATTGAGGTTAGGGAGAAATTCTTCCAACAAAATGGTGGTTTATTATTAAAACACAGAATCTCCACTAGGGACGGTGGTCTGAAAGGAACAACCATTTTCACAGCTGAGGAGCTGAAGAAAGCTACAAACAATTATGCCAATGACAGAATTCTTGGTCGTGGTGGACATGCCATTGTATATAGAGGTGTACTAAGTGATGACCGCGTAGTTGCAATTAAAAAATCTAGAATTATGGATGAGAGTCAAATTGAGCAATTTATCAATGAGGTGGTCATTCTCACGCAAATCAACCATCGAAACGTGGTGAGGCTCTTTGGATGTTGTTTGGAAGATGAAGTTCCTTTATTGGTTTATGAGTACGTCTCTGAAGGAACTCTTTACGAGCACATTCACAATCAACGTGGAGGGGGTTGGTTAAACTGGCAAAATCGGTTGAGAATTGCCATAGAGACAGCCACTGCACTTGCTTACCTTCATTCATTTGCGTCCATGCCTATAATTCATCGAGACGTCAAGTCTTCCAACATATTGTTAGATAATTTTTCCACGGCTAAAGTGGCTGATTTTGGAGCTTCAAGGCTCATCCCTCTGGATCAAACACATGTAGCTACATTAGTTCAAGGTACATTTGGGTACTTGGACCCTGAATATTTTCTCAAAAGTCAATTGACGGATAAAAGTGATGTTTACAGCTTTGGAGTAGTTCTGGCTGAACTTCTAACAGGGTTAAAACCAGTTTCTGGAAATAGAAACGACGAGCAAAACAATTTGGCTGATTATTTTGTTTCATCCCTGGATAACAATCGGTTATTTCAAATTGTTGATCGTGGTGTTTTGCGACAAGGGAATCTTGAGCAACTTCAACAGATGGCTGAGCTGGTGAAGAACTGTCTTCAATTGCACGGTGAAGATAGGCCTACGATGAAGGAAGTGTCTATTGAACTCGAAGGTTTGAGGAAGTTTACTGGAATCTCTTCGTCTAATCAATGTGGACACGAAGAGAATGATTCATCAGATCTTTACACAGTTCCAACAGACTTGTACGGAAATAACCCAAATTCAGATAGTTCCGGTATCATGCATCCTATGTACAAGCCTAGTTGAACCAAAATCCAGGCTACTAATAATCGCATTAGGTATCCTCTTACTGCACTACCTCGATGTTTCCTTCCATATTGAATGTTCTAATGTAGGTTACTTTCCTTTTTTCTTCTCTATTTAGATTTTTCTTCTGCTTTCAGGGGTTCTATTTTCTTTTTTACTTTGATTGTGATAAAAGCATATATACTTGTTTTAGTAACTATGGTTGGTACAAATAAGTACCCACAGTAACCAAAAGAAGAACCAACATTAGATCCCAAACCCCGCACCTGGTGTCACCATATCAGGAGCTACTAAGTAGACAAGCTGATAAGTATAAATAAGTACGATATAGAGTTTGAATGTCCAAAAGTAAAATACAATTAGAAAATAAAAAAGAAAGGCGGCAAGTCTCTAGACGCCAAGAACTCACCACTATCCCGGTCAACAGCATCTACGGGTGACTGGGCGTGTACTGGGGGCGGCTTGAACTAAGATCTGCACCCAAATGATGCAGAAGTGCAGCATGAGTATCAAAATACGGCGTATCTAGAAGACATTATAGGCCGACCGAGCTCAAAAAGAATATATGTATATATATAAAGTAATTAGAACGATAATAAACTAAAGGAATAATAATACACAGGACCAAATAATGACTAAGCATCAAGTTAACGAGGCAACCTCGTCATCTATCATAATAATGAATCAAGTGTCACAAATACGACAATGATCAAGTTTCTCACAAATATGAAGACAATGGATATCACTAAGAATGATATTAAACTTCAAAATTCGAGAAATATAATCACGGTTGCCCGAAATATCATCCAGCTTATCAGCATACAAGTAAACTGATAATAAGTCTATGGGTTGCTTGCAATAACATCGAGCTTATCAAAGTTTATATAACTCGAGATTGTGTCTATGGGCCGCCTGGAATAGTTTCGAGCATACCAATATAATTATGAAACCCGAAATATGTCTACGGGCCACTCAGAATTGTGTTTCAAGCCTATGTCCATATTACATATATATATATATATATATACACACACTAGATACGAAAAGGCCCATTAACAGATTTAATATTACGATCTTAAATTGTAAGTTTATGATATTTATTACTATTTCATAAAAGAGATACTTTGCTTCTTTTTTTTTTTTATAATTAGGGATAATTTTCATTAGTTAACTTTAGGGTATTATAAGAGATAGGAATAGTACCATTTGCATCTCTATTAGTAATAATATCATTGTTGATGGCAACAGTATAGTAAGCATATTCCTGGCTTCTCTATTAGTGTTCATGTTAGCCATCACACTGAGGTTGATGATAACAACAATAACATACTCAGTAAAATCTCATAAGTAGAATCTGGGAGGATAAGATGTATGCAGACGTTACTATTATCTCATAGAGATAGAGAAACTGATCTCCGGAAGATTCTCATGTTTTTCAAAAAAGTAAAATTAAATCTTTGAGTTATAAAATTATCAAAAAGATGATTTTTACAGTTAAAAATATTTAAAAAATTATATTGAAAAGACTAACTTGATTTTAAATAGTGAAGATCAAAAATAGGGTCGATAAAAAATAGAGTGAAAATTAAATAACAACTGGAGTCCACAGTATATGAATGTAGTTGATGATTAAATTTTATGAATACTATACTGTTTATTCATAATTCTCAGTTTTCCAGACTCTTTTAAAAATTACTAAAAAATTCTAACTTTTCTGCATCAACTGATACCTAGAATTAATGATTGATACCTCAATATAAATTTAATTCTGTTACATTAAATAAGAAAAAAAATATGACAATTAAAAGGTGATTCCTTAATTAATGTTAAAACGTTCTAATTGGTTAAATCAATCCTAACAACTCTATAAACAACATGTTAGGTTTATTATGATTTTATTATTATGATTTTGTACTTAGTTTATAAGTTTTATTATATGTTAATACTTGGTTTATAAATATTTCTTATGATTTGATACTGTATTTGCAAATCTTTCTTATCAGTTGATATTTGATTTACAGTGCTTTCATATGAGTTGATACTCAATTTACGTGAATTTTTTATAAATTGATACTTGGGTTACAATGAAAAATATGGGTTGTCAACATAACACAATTTTTGATACTTGAAAATTCAAAAAACGCCTAATCCTATGAAAAGTATCAACATCGGAGTAGTGATTTACTGTATCAAGAATTCATTCACAAAAAAATTATGAAATTTAATTACTTAATACAAGGAATCAAACTTAAGATAAAGATTTTAGGAATATATATTTTAATTTGATATAAAGGAATATGAAACTTTGAAACTCAATTTAATGAAACTTGTTCAACAAAAAAATTGATGTAAAGAATCAAAATTAATGGTCAACTTTGTCTCCCAATTTATGCATACCGCCTACTTACTTTTTTTTCCTTGAGAGAAACTCAAAGCACCTTTTTCTATTAAAGTATTTGAAAGAAAAAAGATAACTCCTTGTACTCTTCTGGAACAACCTATACGTAATTGATCTACTTTTTCTGTTGTATCTGTTGAAAATGGAGGGACGTTGCCATTATCAGCAAAAGACTGAGTTAAACCAAGACTAAAACAAGGAGATGAATCCATAAAATTTTTTTAGCTTGATACGAAAACTAGAGAAGAGAAAAAGGTAAAAAAATTCTTGTGGATGAAAAAGGAGACCTATTGTGTTTCTTTTTTCAAGGTAACTTTAAAAAGGTAATAATTTGAAATTAAACCGTATAAGGTAAGTAATAAATTGGGCTATTGACTTTGATTGAACTGTTGTAAAAAAGGCATAAAAAAGGTTGTAGAAAAATCTAAGTTGGTTAGTATCAAAAAATAAAGGAGAAAAGTGAAAAAGTGGGATTCCTATAAATAATTTAAATGGAAGGAAATATTGAAGATTTTGATAAAATATGTTGTGTATTTTTACAAAATTTTAAATTTATAATAGACAATAAGATTGAAATGATATAAAAAGAATGAGTCCACATGTACTACACATATTTAAAGGCTATTGGTGAAGAAATAAGATAACGCCAAGTGTATAGTACAATTATAATACTCATTGTACAACTCTTCATAACCATGGTCGTCCTTCTGATGAGGCAAGCTTAGCCCCCGATATATCGGGCCTTTTGAGATTCTGAGATGGGTTGGACCAATTGCGTATGAATTAACCTTACCTCTAGCATATTGTGCCATACACTCAGTCTTTCATGTATCGATGTTGCACTGTTATATTCCATACGAGTCTCATGTGTTTCAGTCTGATCCAATCAAGTTAGATGATCGTCTGACATTTGTTGAGGAGCCAGTGGCTATTTTGACAAGGGATGTCAGGCAATTGCGCTCCAGGACCATACTGATGGTTAAGGTTCAGTGGCGCTATCGACCGATTGAGGAGTTCACTTGGGAGCTATAGATAGACATACAGGAGCAATGCCCGACTTAATTGAGTCTTCAAGTATCTCTTTGTCTCTACTTTCGCGGACGAAAGTTCTATTAGTGGGGAGTGTTATAATGACCTTTTAGGTCATTTCTATGTTTTCGTGATTCTTTATCAGTTGAATATGTACATATAGATCTAACATATGCCACCATGACCTGAGAGTACTTGTGGTTGCCTAGATTGTGGTATATGGGCAGTTGATTATTCAGTACATGGTGTATATATGATTGATTCTCCTGTATCTGTATGATATATGTTGGCTTGAAATAACGTTTATTATATTGATAGCTGCATTAGTTATGACTATTATATTGACTAGATTCTGATACTATTAGACTACGAGATAGTCTGGTAGGAGCTAGTTGGGGCTGAGAAAATATAACAGGTATATATTCTAAGCTTAGTTCTTGACTATGTGGGTGTGTGGCTTAATGCCTCTGAGATATATTAGCTGCTGAAGCTGACATATGATTACATACTGAGTTATGCACTGTTGTAGCACCGATATATGATTCAATAGCTTTGGTTATTTTGGATATTTGTGATGTAGTTGTGACTTCCTATAGTCACTTTGAGTACCTGTGATTACCTAGACTACGGCATAATTGGCTGATTAAACACGATTTGATGTTACTAAATGACATATATGACTTTGTATGCAGTTGTTATCTGTTATGTATGTATTATCTTGACTAGTGAGGAGAGAAATATATTATATTTTGAAAACTGTTATGATTGTACTCCTAAATAAATAGTCAAACATTAGCTAAGAAGCCTCATTATATTTCTAATCTTAACTATTTATGAAATTTTCTAAAAAATGATTCAAATTAAAAGATTTTTTAGACCCAGATTATATTGCTAATAACAACTTTTTAATTTGAGGGAATCATCCAAACTCTAACATTGCACAAAGGCTCAAATCCAAGACTTCCCAAACATTACTTGAAGCTTCAACCACGAAGCCAACATGCTCTTTGCTCCCCTAAAAGACAAATTTTGAACTTGGAACTAGTTGGGTAAAGCAACAAAACTGACGCTCATACAAAATTAACCCTGCACGAAGGTTTGAATCCAAGACCTTCCATGTAAATGTTAAATTTTCAATCATCAACCCGAGCAGGTTGTCCGTACAAAAGGACAAATTTAGGATCATAAAAAATAGATAGACAAAGCAGCAAGATTGTTGCTTCTTAAATAAGAATTTGAATGTTTTAGGTGCAGGCCATGCATGTTTGACTTGGAGTCCAAGGACAAATAGTCTAGAAGGGCATTCAAGTATTTTGCTATTTTAATTCATGTAATATGTTTTATTTCTGCTTTTGGGGATGATATATACTTTTGAGATAAAGGTTTTTCGGAAACAATCGCTCTATTTCTATGTGGTAGTGATAAGGTCTCCGTATATTTTACCCTCCACAGATTGTTGTAATATGCTTATTTTTAAGAGTCAATGGTAAATTTTATAGAATGGTGGTTAGACCATTGTTGTTGTATGCAGTGGAGTATTGGCCAATAAAAAATGCACATGTTCAGAAGATGCATGTCGAAGAGATAAGGATGTTGAGATGGATGTATGGCCATACCGGGAGTGACAGGATTAGGAACGAGACCATTCGGAGAAGCTAGAGGTGACCTCTGTGGCTGATAAGATAAGGGAAGCGAGACCGCGATGGTTTGGACATATGCAGAGAAAGAGTATCGATGTTTCTGTTAGGAGGTGCGAGATGTTGGTTTTGGGATTTACACGGAGGGATAGAGGTAGAACGGAAAAGTACTGATGGGAGGTGATCAGACAAGATATGATGAAACTTGATCTCACCAAGGACATAACCTTAGATGTAAAGGAGCGGAGGTTGCGAATTAGAGTAGTAAGCTAAGTGGGTGGTAGGTTAGGTGGTTGTCTGACTGGGGGTATAGTAGGATAGCAGGAGAACTCGTGTTTTACATCATGTGCTGTCATTATTTGTCGTATATGTGTTAATTCTATCATAGTATATACTGCCACGTGTTTTTCGATATTAGAGCTCTTTTCTGTTCCCTTTTCTTTTCTTTTTGTCATATCTAATTTATTCTACTTATAAGTTTTTAAGATGAGGGTTTTCAGGAAATAAACTCTCTATTTCTATGAGGTAGTGCTAAGGTCTGTGTATATTCTACCTCTCTACACCCCACTTATGAAATTCTAATGGATATGTTATTATTGTTATTATTATTCATTTATTTAACTATGAAATCCAAAGTCTTTAAAAAGGTATATTTAATAATTATGTACAAAATATTATAAATTATAATAATTAATATTTTTTTTTCAAAAAATCACAATCAAGAGAAACTCAATTAAATTTCGAAATTTAAAACGTGAAATGGTTTTTAGGATGGAGGGAGTAGATATTGCCTTGTGGATCCACAACCAACCACAAAGGTGGTCTCTTTGTTTTTTTACAGAAATCACAAAGTGATCCATCAAATGAAACTAATGGACCACCTTTGTGATTCCTGAAAAAAAAAACGTGGTATGGTAGAGCAGAAAGCAAAGTGTGATTGGTTTTGATAAAGAAAGCAGGCAGCTCGTGAACTTTAATCTACGAAATTAATTTCTTTCTTTCGCCTTTTGTTCTATTTTACATGATATATTTTTATACTTTTTTAAAAAATATTATTTTACTTTAAATAAAAATAATTTATTTTTAAATGATACCAAATAAAATGAAATAGAACAAATATATATTTTTTATTTTATATTAAATTGTGTAAACTTTGATTACTATCATATAATAATTTTATTACTATACTAATATAAAAAAAATCATAATTTATATATTTTTATATTATTTTTAAACATTTATTTAAAAATTCGAAATACTAATGCCCACATAAATTGAAAAGGTAGGAATAGTACGAAATAAAATGAAAAAAGAAATCAACTTCTTGTCTTAAATGAAATGAACAGACTAGAATGAACATGATTTTAATAGATAAATAGTAAGCTTTTGTATCTTTGTTATAGCAGTGAAGTTTTATTAAACTATGTATCTTTGTTATCTGTGAAATTTGATTTAAAATAGTTTAATGGTAGCCGCCAAGCAGCAACGTAATGTCTGGTGGGGGCAGGTCATATCTCGACCAGCCGCCTGATTTACCTGTTTTCTCCTAACATAGAAAACCATCAAACTAACCCAAGGACAGTTTTTGGATCAACAAATCGTGTTTATTGGGTGAGCACATTAACATATTCAATTAAAATTTCAAACATTTCTTTTTTTTTTAAAAAAAAACAATTGCTTATATCGAGTCAATTGATGTTATGAGACAACTTTATAAGTAATTTTTTTTCTACAGCTAAAAAGGAGTAGATTAGCAAAAAATTATCTCTAAATGATATCGTGCAATAGATATGATTACTTCTTTTTAAATTAAAAATTTTAAATTATTATACATTGTCAGATCAAAAAAGAACTTTAGTATGAATATTAAATATTGAGCGAAAAATTAAAAAAAGTAAAAGATTAGTGGAAAAATAATTCTTCCTCTTGAGACATACTCAACTACACATGGTTTTTGTTCGATTCTAGGTAAATAGAGATTAGAATTATTAATCCATATTGCATTGACAAGAAATTATATATTAAAAAAAAAAAGCTATTGGGTTACGGTAAAAGTTCATCTAAAGTAAGTTCAAACACATCTTTGTAAAAAGATGCAATTATACTCCTACTTCACTTTCTCAAAGTTTACATTTAGGATTCCTTTGAATATGTCGATATGAAATTTTGACAGGTTGACATTTTATTTAAAGATATGATTGAATTTTTTTTAGTTATATTATTTTTATCAATATGAGAATTTTATAAATTGTGAAAATTATAATTTTTTAAAATATTTATATAATTTATTAAATGAATAAATTATAATTTATTGTAAGAAATCAAAATATTCTGTGATAATATATTAATAAACCACATATTTTATGAGGTTTTTTATAAACTAAATATTTACGATTACAAATATTTATATTTTTATAAAGATTTATGATAACATAAATATTTCTTAGTGTAACTCTTTCACATGCTATAGGCAATTTCTTCATGTCAAGTATGAATCTTTTTTCTAATATAAAATTAAAATACTGAATCTTATTTTATAAAATATAAATTTATGTGCTAAACTTTTATTTTTAAGAATTAAAAATCATAATTTTTAAAAATTTAAAATTTCATTCTCATAATTTTAAATTAACCTTAATCAATATTTAAAATCACATATTCAAATATTAATTTAACATTATGAGATAAAATTACGTATCCAATCAATAGCTTATCCTACAAGAAATTAATTGCTAATTAATTGAATGAATTCGATCTGTTCTCCATTAACTCTCAGTCCACTATTTATTTTTCGTTTGACAAAAACCTTCCCTAGTCCTTGGAATATCTTTTCCTAAATACAAATACTTTTCATTTGCCAAAACTCAAATCAACTTTTTCTAGTCCATTCTACTGTATTCTTCCTTACACCACCACACATGTATTTTTCTAATTTCTTTATGATAGTTTTCGAAATTCATATTGAAAATTTTTTCATATATTTATCCAAAGAAAATATTCTCAATTAATTTTATTTATATTTAGAATTTAAATTTGAAAATTTTAAGGATCCAATTGGACAAACAACACATGTTGTGCCCATGTGTGGTGGAATAGAATACTAAAAACAAAAATCCCAACGGGCCGCCCCTTGATTTATCTACTGAACATTCTTTTCTTCTTATAAAAGCTCCAGAAATTACTCAAAAATAGTGTACTCATCATTTATATTTCTTCCAACTTTCTGAAAAGTACTCAAAATTTCATCATGGACGTGAAGATCGGAGCAATTGACACGTGTAAACTGCCTCACAACGACGTGGGCTCTTTGCCGACCGGTAACGCCTCAACTATTCTCACTCCAGCCATTCCGATCAATGCGCCGGAATCCACACTCGGCCGTCATCTAGCACGCCGTTTAGTCCAAGTCGGCGTCACCGATATTTTCGGCGTTCCCGGTGATTTCAACTTGACATTGCTGGATCATCTAATCGCTGAACCTGGGCTTAATTTTGTTGGGTGTTGTAATGAGCTAAATGCTGGATATGCTGCTGATGGCTATGCTAGAGCTCGTGGTATTGGGGCGTGTGTTGTCACTTTCACTGTTGGTGGACTTAGTGTTATAAATGCTATTGCTGGTTCTTACAGTGAGAATCTTCCGTTGATTTGTATTGTCGGTGGACCTAATTCGAATGATTATGGAACTAACAGGATCCTTCATCATACTATTGGGTTGCCCGATTTTAGTCAGGAACTTCGATGCTTTCAAACTGTCACTTGCTATCAGGTAGATTTTGTGTGTTTTGAATTCAATCGAGCAAATTTGATATTGTCTGTTTTGTATTGATAGTGATTTCTTTTTGGGTTTTCAGGCCGTAGTCAATCACTTAGACGATGCACATGAATTGATTGATACCGCGATTTCGACTGCGTTGAAAGAGAGCAAACCGGTTTATATAAGCATAAGCTGTAACTTGCCGGGGATTCCACACCCTACTTTTAGCCGTGAACCTGTTCCGTTTTGCATCGCTCCCAGGTATGTAATTTTGAGAATTTTTCGTTTTATTCACTTATAATATGCTCTGTTTTCCTTATGCATATAAGGATCTTGTGTATGAAAGAAATATTAGTCCCTCCAAACCTTGTTTGAATGACAATATATTTGATTCTTCAGAAAGTTTAAGATCTTAATTAAATTTGATTGATATGTTACAAAAGGTTACTGTATAAGCTGTGCCGTAGGAGCTCTATTGTTTTGCAATTAATGTGAACAAGGTTGTTTACTTGTATGGCTTTTTCTGGTATTAGAGTGAGTAACAAGATGGGTTTGGAAGCAGCAGTGGAGGCAGCTGCGGAGTTCTTAAACAAAGCTGTGAAGCCAGTTATTGTGGGAGGGCCAAAACTGCGTGTTGCAAAGGCGGGTGATGCATTTGTTGAATTGGCAGACGCAGGTGGATATGCTGTTGCAGTGATGCCATCAGCTAAGGGGATGGTTCCAGAATACTATCCTCGTTTCATTGGAACTTACTGGGGTGCTGTGAGTACGGCCTTCTGTGCTGAAATTGTGGAATCAGCTGATGCTTACTTGTTTGCTGGACCTATTTTTAATGACTATAGCTCTGTTGGGTATTCGCTGCTTCTCAAGAAAGAGAAATCCATCATTGTACAGCCAGATCGTGTGACTATTGGTAATGGACCTGCATTTGGTTGTGTTCTAATGAAGGATTTCCTTTCCTCATTGAGCAAGAGGCTAAAGCACAACCCAACTGCATATGAGAATTATCGGAGAATTTATATTCCAGAAGGACATCCTCTCAAGAGCGAGCCTAAAGAGGCATTGAGGGTTAATGTTCTCTTTGAACACATACAGAAGATGTTGTCCGGTGACACTGCTGTGATTGCTGAGACAGGGGATTCATGGTTCAATTGCCAGAAACTTGAACTGCCCAAGGGATGTGGGTAAGCTCCAAACGACAAGTATTCACGTTTAATAGGTATTTACTTCTGTGATGATCATAATGACTTTTGGTATTTCATGCTCAGGTACGAGTTCCAAATGCAGTACGGATCTATTGGTTGGTCTGTTGGGGCAACTCTTGGTTATGCACAAGCAGCAAAAGAAAAGAGGGTGCTTGCTTTCATTGGTGATGGTAGTTTTCAGGTAAAAAAGATTGTGTCAACGGAATTCAACATAGAGTTAGCTGTGCTTATCTATTCTATCGCATTCTTATCATCCTGTATTGCAAATACTTGTTGTAGGTGACTGCTCAGGATGTTTCAACAATGCTGCGATGTGGTCAGAGGACTATCATCTTCTTGATAAACAATGGTGGTTATACAATCGAAGTTGAGATCCACGACGGACCTTACAATGTGATTAAGAACTGGAATTACACTGGACTGGTTGATGCAATCCACAATGGGGAAGGAAAATGTTGGACAACAAAGGTGAGGAATTTCTCTATCCCCATACCATTTAACCTGAAGTTAAAAGAATCCTCCGACTAAAGTAATGCATTCTTGTTTTAGGTTCGTTCCGAAGAGGAGCTTGTGGAAGCAATTGCAACTGCAACTGAAGCCAAAACAGACTGCTTGTGCTTCATTGAAGTGATTGTTCATAAAGATGACACTAGCAAAGAGCTGCTTGAATGGGGTGCTAGAGTCTCAGCGGCTAATAGTCGTCCACCAAATCCTCAGTAAAATGTCTGATTGTTCATAGCAAGTTACTCTCCAAGTTGGCAAGTTCCCACGTTATCTTTCAGTTTTAGTCTCTATTTAGCTAGTGATGCTTGTTCATAAGTATTGTATTTTTCATTTAACAAAGTTTTGTCACCTATTCGCAGTCTATCATTTAAGCAAGTTTTTGTTTATATTGATGTCTTCAACGAAACTGTCACCTTTTTATGTGATAATTATGATTACTGTACCCAAAATTAAACCCGCTCAATAGTAACCCATCCATTTATTAGTTCTACCTAATTCGTTTTAACTAATTTAAAATTGAATTGACATTTAATTCGAATTGACTTGAGAGAGATCTTATCAAAATATTTTTAATTTTTTAATTTGATATGTTTTATGTAGTCAAATTAAAAATATATGTAATTTAATCAAGTACTAAAATATCAAAAAAGAATAAATAAAGTAGGTAAAATTTAATAAAAGTTGGGTTGAATTAGATCCTGACCCACTCTATTACCTATTACTGAATTCATTATGACTCAATTCATTTTGCCCCAAGTAAATTTGGGTCGAATTGAATCTTACTTGGTTGTTATCTTGATCCATTATAATTTACTCAAATTTGATATAACTTGTCCAATTGTGACTCCAAGATGACTCTGGTTAAGGCCATTAAAACATTGTTTTAAGTTTCCGAGAATATAGACCCTCAATTTTTGGGGTTTATTGTACAGATAGTCGTTTGTACTCCCTTCGTCCATCCATCTTTATTTGTATTTTAAAATAATTTTATTAGATCATTCTTTGAATATAATAAATATAATATTATAAAAAATATAATTAAAAAATAATTATAATTAATGATAAAGATAAATTAGAAATTTAGTGTAAAATTATTTTTTTAATTTCATAAAATGTATAAGCATTGTTGAATATCTATTTTTAGTATACTAGACAAGCAAGAACAAGCAAATACAGATGGAGGGAATAGAAGTTAGAATCATCATATCTATGATCTATATATATCATATCATTATATATTATTTCTTATGTAATATCATATTATATTATATATTATCAAATGTGAGGTTATAAAAATGTTCATTAATTTTTTCAATCGAAATTTCTTTTATTAACTTTTAAAATTAAATCAATAATGACAATTTAACCATATCAAATTAGTACATACGTGGTTAGATATTATAACTTACCGTTTTTCACTTGTTAATGACTTTAATGGTTAAACCTTTTAGCTTCTATTATTAAATACATCCATTCACTCCGAGGTACAAAATTTGAATTATTATTTTTACTGCCACACCAAAACAAAATTTTTAAAAATATATTTAATTAATTAAATATTAAATAAGTACATTTATATTATACTTAGTAAAAAAGTGTGAAGTCAAAAGCTGATTGAGAAAAATATCCATAAAAATTATCAGATATTTACTTCCTTTTAAAAAACTAAATTAATTACATTTTTGTACTTATTTTCATTTCTCTTCCTTGCATACATATATTCACACACATGTATATATCATTGTACTAAAATTGAAAAGCTTATATGTTCAAGATTAGTTTATCATTTTGCCTCTATACAAGGTGCGTGGAATTAAAAGTCCAACAACGTCACTATTTTTTTCTTAGTTATGACATTTTAAACTTTCTTAGTTATTATTAGTTATTGCAAAACATTATTCACAATCACTTATCTTCTTGGGTTATGATAATTTTCAAGTGAATAATAGATACTCTTTTTGTCCCATTTTAACCTAATTTGAGGTACTATATATATATTAAGAAAAATATTTAAAGAAAAAATTAAATTATATTTTCCGTTATTGCCCTCTGTAAAGTTATAAATATGTTTATCTCTTAGAAAATATAAAATTTCAATAACTGAAAACATAAGTATAAAAGAAGTTACAAATATTGTCACTACTAGCTACTTTTCAGTTACAAAAGAAGTTTACCACGAAGTAGGCTAGGTGACAGGATTTTCTGGTAAGTTTGACTAAGAGCTAGAGTACAAGCCGAGCAAGGGCAATGTCTCAATCAGGAAGGCCGAGTTGGCTGCCATATCACTACAACCCATTGTGACATCCAAGATGCTATCAAGGATGGCCTTTAGCATGATCTAGAAGCAAAGAAACTCATGGAGTTGGCCTCTCAAGGCAAGACAAGGCGCTTCTAGATAGAGGACAGTCTCTTGCTTATTGTCGAGCGAAAGTCTATGTGCTAAGGTACAGAAACATCAGGCGAAAAATTATGAAGGAGAGTCATTACACTCTATCTTGGGCAGCGACACACGAGAGCCCTCATCGAGGCAATATACTATTGCCTATGCATGCGCGATGATATAAAGTATATGTGCAAACTTGTCTCGTGTTCCAACTAGACAAGACGGAGCAATGGCAACCTGGAGGACTTTTGGAGCCGTCACCAGTAGCGAAGCGTCCATGTGAGAGCATCACTATGGATTTCATCACTTGCTTGCCAAAGTCTGAAGGGTATGGGACGATAATGGTTGTGGTGGATCGATTCTCAAAGTATGTCAGTTTCCTTCCCGCCAAGATAGGTTGTACTGCCAAGAAGACTGCCTCACTATTCTTCAAAAATTGGTTAAGTATTGGGGGCTATTGAGGCAAATTATAAGTGATCGAGATTCGCATTTCACTGTAAACTTTTGGAGAGAATTATTCGAGATCCTTGGCATGGAGTTGCATTCCTCCACCAGTTTCCATCCACGGACGGATGGCCAGACGAAAAACCCTACCACTATAGGTAATTTTAGACTTCACCAAGTTATCACCAGCAATCAGCTCTTATCCCTTGGTGTCAAGGGGAGAGTTCCTTTCTTGTCTTGTCCAAAAACTTTCTTTATTCTCATTGGAGAAAGACTCTCCCACGGCTAGGCTTTACACATAGGGCCACCTTTTAGTATTCTAAGCCCCTTTTACTGATTCGGCCTATTTCCCTTGTACTAGAAAGGCCCTCCCGAAATCTGACTTTCAATTGGGAGTTTTCACGCCAGGAATTGCTTCACCCCCTAACTTTGTTCTATTCTATTTGCCTTTTTCAACATTTTCATAAGTGCGGCTAGCTATTTTGCTAACGACTATACCGCCCATTTGTTTCGCGTGCGGGAAGGCAACGAAGTTCAGTTCATGACACCACAGCACAGCGGAGTGGAGCAACCGTGACACTTTCTTATTAGATCTCGCTGGTGCCACCTAAATGGTAGGTAGGCAGTGGATGTGTGACGTTTGGAGTTGTCGTTTGTTCACCTGTCCCCAATGGAAGAATGAGGAATCTCTTCCTCTGAGGATCATATCCTTACCACTCGGTCCCCGATGGCCAGTTGGGGATTCGATATAGCAGCTCAGGTTCATTTGCGTTGCGCGTTCCCGCTAGACTGGACACATGTTAACCATAGGAAGTATGGTTTTTGGAAGATTTCTTTCTCAATCATGAATCCGAGCTTACTACTTAAATCACGAAAGGTGTTTTTCTCACTATCTATTTAATTTAAAATGCTCACTTATGAAATCAAGCTAATAAGGCCTAAAACAGAGCATGAAGTCCACTGGCATGAGAATAAAACAAAGTTAAGACATAAGCAGAAGGCAATGCAAAATAGCTAGTCTAGAGCTAGAGAAGAATTATTACTTTATCCATTAATATCCTATAGCTTGTATTCGGTCAAAGACATACCCGACATACTAAGACTAAGATGAATCATCTTAGTTCCTCAACAGGCCTAGTACCTAAATTCCTAAACAAAATAGGACATTTATAATAGCAATCATGTAGCATCATCTCTTTCAGTCACTACTACCTGTGTCACACCTACAGTGGCAGAGAGTTAAGCAAGTTTCAACTTAGTTGTATTATAGATACGTAATTATCTTAAATATATTAATTATTTTTTTTATTTTTTGATCACTTGGAAGGGATAAAAGAAAGATCTTGTTGTTTTTTCAATAATTTCTGATCTCTAGTGGACCTCTCAGTAGGATTCGAACCCTGATGAAGTTCTGACCATCTATCAGAGAAAACCGAACGAACGAATCTTGTAGGATTCCCAAGAAATTCCTCGATTTCTTTCAAAAATAGATGATTAATCATTTGCTTCTCACGTTCCATATAGAAGTTCGTCGTTAGTAGGATAAGGGCTAGACATCTATTTTATTAAGAAAAAGAGTCGACCAAGCGGATTCTCGAACAAAAGCAAATGAGGTTTTAAGCTTTTTCATCAGGCTTTTTCCAGCAGTCTCATTGCGAGGAGCTCTTTTAAGCCGGCCTCTGTTTAAGTACTCGATGTCACAAATAGCAATAAGAAGGGGCAAGGTTAAGGATCACTTATAGTGCCAATAAAAGGAACTCAGGGCCCATATTCTTCTTTAATTTGAGTTTTACTCACATCTCGAATGAATTCAACATGAAATTATACAATTTTCAAGGGCTCGAATAGATTGATTTGAGAACTCTTTGCAGGGTTCTTCGTAGGAGAACTTTCATAATCTCTTTCACTCTCGGATCTAATTCTATGCTTTGTGACTCAATCTCTCTTTCTTTTAAGCTCGTGCAAAGCAGTAAGCAGAAGTTTTTCAAGGTTACTCTTGGACAAATCTAACTCCAATTTATTATCAGCAGACCAACTCTATTCAAGAGAAAATTGGCTGGGTAGGCAAAAGAACTTATTATCCATCAGGAAGGAGTACAAGATGAGCTCACGCTCGAGAAATTCGTAGATGCCATCTTATTTTGCAGACGTGGACAGTTGCTTTTGTAGGCCGAAGCAAATACTTGGATGAGAAGAAGTCAGGGCATTCTATGCATATTCAACAAGCTTTTTGGCTTTTTGGATGTTCCATGATTAAATTGACTAGCGACACTTGAGGGATGCCACCTTGAAATAAAAAAGAAGTCTTTTCAATTCCATTTGACTCGGGGTGTCAAGGACCCTCCAATAGAAACCTCATCTTTTTTATCGTCGATAAGTTCTCCCTCAGTTCCCTACTATTTATAAGGAATACTGTCGAGGTGAGGAAAAGATCTCGATACTCTGACTTCAGAAGGAGAATCCATTATAGTAGGTCCTCTTATGCATATTCTACAAGGAGGGAAAAACATCACACCACATGCAGGGATAATACCAAGCACTTTGCTACTGGTTCGTAAAGGAATATAAGGGAAAAAGTCTTTTATTATGACTAGTGTCATTTCTCAGCAAAATCAATAAGTACAACTTATTAAAAGGAAACTACGAAAAAGATCTTAGAGCCAGCTGTCTCAGTCATCCACAACTCTGAGATAAATGTGATCTTTTTTATGCTGGAACCATAGCTTATCTAAATTCTTATTAGCGAACTAAAACATCTTAGTAGATAAAGGAAGGGAAATCAACCGAGATCCCAGTTAGTAGCAAAAATCAGTCATTCACAACCACTAATGAAGGATTCCTTAAAAAGTTAAGGATACTTGGATGATCTATAACATTTTATAGAACGTTCTTGCTTTTTCCCGTTGCGGCCTCCACATGATTAGATTAACCAGTTGACTAAGTAGAAGTTGAATCCTAATCTTGGAACTCGGATTCTGATTTCTTGATATCGGAGTGATGTTTCTCATTCTTTTTTCTCTGATAGATGGTCAAAACTTCATCTGGATTCGAATCCTACTGAGAGGTCCAGTAGAGATCAGAAATTGTTGAAAAAAAACAAGATAGGTTGGGGTGGAATTTTTGATGTGCAAGCAGAGAGTGGAACAAAGGCATCCCTATCAGACGAAAGTGCCACCAACACTCTTCCTCAGCCGTAAGTGCATCATGATCATCCAACGGCTTTGAACCCCTTTCACGCTCATGTCACATCGAGGTACTGCAGAAAAAAATAGCAAAATATGATCCAATTTATCATAATCGATTAGTTAATATGTTGGCTAACCATATTCAGAAACACAAAAAAATCATTGGCTTATCAAATTATCTATCGAGCTGTGAAAAAGATTCAACAAAAGACAACTAAATTCACTATCCATTTTACATCAAGCAATACGTGAAGTAACTCCCGATATAACAGTAAAAGCAAGACGTGTAGGTGGATCAATGTCATGCCCCAAAGTCCCGTAGGGCGAACCGACACCCGTTGTCGATAAGACTCAAGAGAACTAACCTGTAATTATATGCATTATGCAAATATTATAAGGGGTTTTTATGTTTGACATGTCTTTAAACAGATAAACAGTGATAACAAGCAAAACGGAAATGCATATGACTAGGCCGTTGGGGCCAGGCTGTCTAAAGTACAAGACATGACTTCACTGTGCTTTATATAGTCTACAAAGCCTCTAAATAAAGAAAAAATATCTAACAAGGGTCGGGACAGGCCCCGCCTCAACAAACTGTGCAATAAAAACATGTAAGCGCTAAACATGTACAAAGCCCCGAAGCAACCTAGAGCTTGATGACAACAGCTGAATATCCTGTACTCTTACTGGAGAAATTTACTAGCACCTTTACCTGCAACATAAAATGCAGGTCCCCCGTAAGGGACGTCAGTACGGGATAATATACTAAGTATGTAAGGCAGGATATACTATATATAAAATAACAACTCAAATGGAACCATGCAACTGTGGAAGATCAGGGACCACCCTTAGTTATGCTATGAAATCATGTACTTTACATTCTTTATATCACTTTACCTTTACTGTAAAATTTATACTGTAAAATCTATGCACAACTGTAATCATATGACTAACTGATCAGTGGTAACTGTATCAGGATCGTCCCTATACTAGGTTCATAATTGAACCCCCTCGGGCTCCACCCATCAAACTGTATTAGGATCGTCCCTATGCTAGGTTCATAATTGAACCCTCTCGGGCTCCACCCATCAAACTGTATGTTGTATCTTTCAATTACCTTTGAGATGATTCTTTTGGTGGCCATAATATTGGAGCTGTAAGACTGTATATGTAACAT
>JAOTQJ010000002.1:16529256-16539865 GCA_025642045.1 Solanum sejunctum | reverse complement strand
CAAATTAATTGAGCTCAAATTGATTTTTGATTTTTGAATTATTTTATTTTAAGCAAAGCCATATTTCGGTATAACAACATCTAAATACATAGTAGAGTGATATATCCGAGAGAAAATTTATGCATCCAAAAAGGGGAGGGATGATCTGAAAGAGAGATAGGAATGTATTAGCGAGAGGAGAGTTTTGTATGATGCATCTGAGAGAGAATTTTTGAAAAATTTTTAAAATGATATAAAATTTGAAAGATTATAATAAAATATGTATTTAAATAATTTTTTAATTTTAAGGAGATAGACACATTTTGTAACCCTGGTGAAGAGTCCATATAATTAAGAGCCAAGGTATATATATATTTATTATAAGAAAGATTCCTACTGACAATACCTGTTATCTTGGAATTAATACTTCAGAAGTAAAGTCTACCATGTGGTTTAACATTTTGTCATCTTCTATAGTATCTTAGACAATACAAACATCCTCTTCTGAACCTAGAAATGCTCTTAATTATTCAAAGGCTCGAGCAACAAAATGTACATGTTTTTTAAATAATTGTCTTTCCTGAAGTAGCTTTTGATCAGATTCGAAATATGAATTTTGTAGCTTAGTAAGTTTACAATAATCAATAGAAGGGAAGTTTCATGTTAAATTTATACACACATGTTATGGCACTAAAGTTCATACACTATATTCCAACACAAATATCCATAACTTTCCTCCTATCAAGGTGTAGTCATACTCATGATCCTTTGTTCATTTTTGTCACTTTCTTCGTAAAGATAATCTTTGTAATATTGAGAAGCTAGCACACAAAATGACGAACATCCACTTTTATATGTTCTCCTCCGACTCCACAACAACTATATGGTAAAGCAGAGGCGAATGGTAATACTCTTCGTCCAAAAACTTTTCCGAATATATAATTAAATATAAATATTTTGATATATATCAATTGTTGAACACCCCTAATATAAAAATCACTCATATTCTAAAAATATAAACATATCCTTGACGAAAATGGTGGCTCTGTACCACTGTAGGTAAAGTTGGTCACAGAGATGTCATGGAAGTAGGTGAGTCTTTCTAACAAATACTTTTATGATAAAAAGACTTACACCAGAACAAGTAATATTATATGGTTTCTCGGTCTCAATTTATAGTTGAACAAAAGGAAAATATTATTTTTAATTTTTTTATCCGAAAAAAAAATCATTTTATCAGGTATTGAATACATTATAAGATTTCTTTGATAATCTGTTATGTATTATAAGTCTTCTAGCAAATAAACAAACAAACAAAAAAAATACTTTATGCATCAAATTCATAGAAGTAAATGATTTTAGCAGCTCCTGTTTTAAATAAAGGTTATCGCGTAAGACACTCTTCTTTTTTTTAGGTGAGTGGGTGGGGAGATATTGTCCCCGTTGGTTAATTTACAAAAGCAATGGTAGTCACTGTTCGTAAAAACCCTCCTCCCATTCACAACTCACTCCAAACTTTTTATTTCAATATTCTCTAAGTCTTATCATATCCAATCTCTAAGCTCACAATAAATATATGACAAGTCCAAATAAGAGTCAAAAATATCTATGCTGATCATGGCATACATTATGCTTTGATATTCGAAAATCTATTTTTCTACAAAAATAAAAATGATAATGACTTATGATAACGAATTTAGACAGAATGAAAATATAAACATCTAAATGATCGAGGAGGCGAGAGAGATCAGAAAGGTTGTATTAAAACGTCGATTAGTAATATGGTAATTGCTTCTGCTAGTATCAGTGATAATAAGTTCACTAGAATAGCTCACACAAACAAGGTGATTTAGATATAGTCATTCATGTTGAATGTAGTTGTTATAAAAATTAATGGTACCTAAAAAATGGATGAAATAACATATAGATATGTGTTTTATGTTCCTTTTTAACCTATTTTAAAAAAAATATCACTTTCTATCCGTAATAACTCCGTCTTCAACATTTCACATGACATATATAACATACTTTTAAGGATATTTTAATGCATTATATACCATAATATTCAAAATTCTTTTTATTTTTCTTAAATTAAATTGTGTGCACAGTCAAACTAAAAAACATAAAATGAAATGCCAGAGTAATAATATTAACTTTGCAAATAGTACAAGTAGATTCTCAACAAAATGCATTAATCTCAGAAACAAGTACCTCAAGATCTCACTTAGAATCATCATGTCATTCATAGAGTCAGATCCAGAGTACTTGTCCCTCTTCTTGCATTTTTTATTGTAGCATAATTACCATATTCTTTCAATCTTGAAGGAGATTTTTGTGAGGACAATGACAATGTTAAAGTACTCCCATCATCATCATCTTCATCGTCGTCGCCATGACTCTTGTTTTTTTGCTTTACTCCTAGGGATAAATTCAGGTCAATTAGGTCACATTGTATAGCCTTCCTTTTCAAAGGACTCAATCTTCTTGCTTGAGATTTTTCAGCTATCTGGAATAGTGGAGTGAGCTTATCAATATGGTTGCTGCCAAATATCCTCTCATTGAGTGTTGTATATAATTTTGTTCTGGCCTTGTCAATTGTGCTTTGTCCCATTATGGAGCTATGCATCAACTTATTATCTTGAAAATTCCTAGAAGAAACATCTCCATATCTAGGGAAAAGAGTAAATTGATTAAAGATCTCATGTTGGGATGGAGTCATATCGAGCTGTGTCAATAGTAAAAATTCATACAACTTGCTTATACAGTCAGATCTCTCTAAAATAGTCATCATCTTTCATGCTATGCTATATTATACATTTTTTACAACAATATTTCTCTGTAGCAGCCAAAATAATCAAAACAAACGATGTTGTTATAGAGAGGTGTGACTGTAATTAAGACGTAATTGTTATTGATTTGAACATAAATAGAAATTGGCATACCTAAAAGTGGAATTGAACCTTTGATTGAAGCTTGATAACGTAGGGAGTTGGCTCAAGGTGAAGATGTATGGATCTCCACTTTCCATGAAAAGCTTGTGATGATTTGTACTCCCTATAAGGTAAATGACTTGAAATTAGTAAGATTTTCTATATTAAAACCCTAAACTTGTAAATTAATTAAAAAAGATAACAGTATATATACCTTGAGCTGGATCATCAATTTTCTTGCTTCTATACATCTATGTAAATAGACAAATTTAGAAAACAAAACAAGAAGTAATCAGAAAAAGGGTTTTATATATATAGTAGTTTATATGAAGCTAATTATATATATTAAATTACTTGTTGATTATATGAATCAACAAATCTTATAGTTAATTACTTGATTTTTCTTCAAGCTATAAATTAATTACCTGCAAATGGCTTTTGACATGAGCAATGTTGAGTCCTTTTATGTTCATCAATTGAAGAATTAATTTGGGTGTTGCTCCTGAAGAAGAAACACAAAACAAAGGTGAATTACCCTAATTATGAGATTTAGATAAATTACGAACTCCAAATTAAAAAGCAATCTTTGTCCTCTTAGTATAGGTCTAATCAAGATTAGTCAGGTCAGTGAATCTCTTATACATAATAGGTATAGCAAAATCAAGAAAATTGTAGAAACTTACTGTCAGGTCCCCCTAGTCTTTCCACAGCTTGAACAAAACGACGATGAAGATCAGGTGTCCATCTGAGTCTAACCATCTTCGATCGAACATAAGGCCTGACGGTGTACTTCTTTACACCCTCTTCAATAGTACTGCTGCTTGAGCTTCCTCCATCCTTAGGTAATTTGGTCGACAATTGAGTGTCCCCACCATCCTCCATCATACCTCTAACTTTCCCTAGAGAGAAAGAAAGGAACAAGTAAAGTTTTGAGCATACTGGAAAAATCAACCCTATGGACTTTACCTAGAAGATGGAACACTCTTCTCTCTCCAATTATTTATATAACTTTTCATGCAACCATTCATGGATGATGTAATAAGGACACCACAAATCATATATATGAAGGTATTTGAACAAATAAGAGTTACTGTTAAAATTTGTCATCCTATATGTATAATTAGGTATTTAAATTTTATTTTGGATTAATTAAAAAAATTGTTATATTAAACGCATGTGAGACCAGCTCTTGTTTGTACTTCCGTGGAAAAATCATATTGGGTTTTTGTTTGATATGGTCTAAAATGTCTTCCTTAAATCATTTTTTTAATTCTGTGGTTGCTTTAAATGATTGAAATTTTTTCCACCATAAATCAATATTTTAATTTGCTTGAATAAGTCTATTTCTTTTTACTACTATTTTGATTAGACATACAAAATATCATTGGAAAAAATGTTTGATAATAACAATAATGATTCTATTTAATAATGAATTATCAAATAAAAATTATTAGTCGGGAAAATTTAGCAACTAATTTTGTAAAACAATAAGGATAATTTAGTAAAAATAAATATTTTTCTAAAGAGAAGTGTCAAGTGAATAAGGAAAGAGTAAAATAAGGAAAGAGTAAAATAGAAAAAGGAGTTTTAAGTGACTAATCTATCCAGTAACTCAGAAAACACTGAAAAAAGTTTTTAAAAAAAATAATTTTTTCAATCAAGTAAAATACATGTTCATATGAAAAAATTTTGTGATATCATTTCATAACACTAAAACTTTTAACTTATTTATAAAACTAGTTAGGAAGATCTCATGCAATGCACGAATTCAATAGTTATTTATAAATTTATTTTATAATAATATAATAAAATCTATTAAATTTTCCCATTAAGTGTAAAATTAATATTATTAATATTGATAAATTTTAAATTTAATGTTTAGGTGATTTTAAATATTTTTATATGTATATTGTAGTACTTTCTTTTTGACACGAATATAACTACAAAAAGATAATAAAATAGTTATTTAATTTTATTTGTCCAATTTAAAGAGAAATTTGTTTTATCCTAATTCCTGTATTTACTTAACTTAAAATAATTAATCAATAGGGGTGATATGGTGAAATCATAATTGAAGGGACTGGAAAAATTATTTATTAGGAACAATATTGTAAAATTGTAATTAAAGTAAGCAACTATTTTAAAAAATTAATAAAATATTTTTATTGATCCTATATAATTATATAAGAGGAAGCAGACAACTCAGTATTATATCTTGGCTGCCCAACTTGCACTCATATAATAAGAGAATATTTTCTGATCTTAAACGTGTCTCATATAAAAACTGAACAAGTAAACTTGGGTAGTTTAATTTATGGACTGCTTCAACATCGTTGAAAACATATCTTTTCACTAATGTAAACTTCAAACACTTTTATTTATTGATTGAGTCCAATTATTTTCAAAGTAATTAATCTTTGGTTTAATTACTCTCGTCACTTAATTTTATTTTATAGATATTTAAACAAGTCCTGGGACCACTCTGATGAAGATTGGAATTTGTCAATTTTTATGTCACATCATTCTCAAAAGATTCCAACATAACATTGCAGCTTATATTTCTTTCAATTTTGTTAACCAAAAAATTAAATAAATAAATTCTTTCTTTGTTCCCCAGAATAATCCCCAGTTTCACATTGTTAGGTAGGAAATTAACCAAACGGACCCATCCAATTTAATTTTAAGTCTTGATCAATTTATGTCCTTGTGCTAGGTAGTTCTAGATTTGGTCCAAGACAAACTGCGATTGGATAATTTTTGGGTGGAGAATTGTGGTTCAATTTTTGTCTAATATAACATGATAAATATATATATTCAAAGTGGCAGAATATATCAATAACCACTTCAACTTACTTATTAGAATATTTTGTTTAAATATTAAAATTGTAATTTATTTTAATTGAATATTTAAACACATAATAAAGTATCAAATTTTAAAAATTCTTTTCTATATGCTGTCAAGTGTCTGTTACATAAATTAATTAATTGCTTAAAATATGTTTCCTATTATAATTATATACATAATCTCAGTTAATCGTAAAACCATATGCTTAATAGTTCAAACTCGGGAAGTCATCAAGTCAACATTTTCAGTGTAAAACGGGGTGGAAAATAACAGGTAAGTTAGCCTGGAGAGTCAACACTTTATATTTTTCTGTAAATAATAATCGTGATAAATATATTCATTTTGGAAAAATTTCAATATTAGTCATACGCTAGCATGACAATGAGTTGAATAAATGAGACATTAATAAGACGGTATCCCTAAATCAATATGTTTTTTCTTTCTATTTGATTAATTAGTAGGCAGGAGTCAGGGAAAGAGTTTAATTTTTATGTATCGAAAGCGTAAAAAAAAATATTATGATATAGATATACGTGAGATCTAATTCAAATATGACTTGATGACTAGGTTAACCACTCATTGAGTTAGCTTATATAATCAAATATCGCTTCTTATCATTTCTATCGATGAAAATACTCTTTTCTTAGGCGAAACATGTTTGAAATGACTATAATCTTGGAGATCCATCAACTATAACAGTTTATAATATTAGGTTGGATCCAAATCATTTTTAAGGCGATGACTTATTATCACACTATCGTATACTTGTGATAATTTGTGTACTGTTTTTTTTTTTACTCTTGTTCAGTGTCAATTAGTGTTGTTCACGGGTCAATTTGAATCAGTGATTGGACAAAATCAAAATTAAACCAACTTAATTTTTAAATTTCCAAAATCAACTCAACCCAATTATAATATACATGTATCGATTTGGTTGTTATCCTTTTTGGTTTGGTTTGATTTGGTTCGATTATTTGATTATTAACCATACACAAAAATAAAAGCAATGATACCTATAAAATGGAGAAAAAGTGACAATGATTCATTCAAAATGAAATATTGTTAGAACGATTGATATTATGAAACTTTCAATCGTTAAATTTATTGTGAGAAAAGTTTTGACATTCACTATTTTGGCCTAAAAGGAAGAGGTAGTGACATTCTAGTCCTACCAAGAATTATCACAGACATTCATATACATGAAATCAATAAAATAAATGTTTTCGTCTTGAACATTTATGTTTTCATAGATAGATTAAATAATAAAAATTATTTTTATAAATAATGTATTACGTATAAAATATATGAATATAATTTATCGGTTTGATTTGGTTATTTTTTTGATTTTTCCAAATAAATCCAAAACCAAACCAAACACTATCGATGTTTGAAAAATTAAAACCAAATCTAAACAAAATTAATTTATTTAATCAATTTGATTCAATTCTTCGATTTGAATCGATTTTTATCCAAATCACAAACATCCATCAATATTGTATTTTTCTATATGATGCCTTGATGTATCTGACTATAAATGTATAAAGAAAAGAAAATTAATTTGATTTGTTGTTTGCAGCTTGCATTGCGACGGGAATCACGGGCTGTGTTCCAAACCTACCTTTGCTTAGCTGCTTCCAATATACATAATATACCTATGATTAGAGTGTGGACAGTCCATACTGTTTATTTATGAGTTCGATGGACGGATAAGATTAAATTTAAACGAGTTAAAATTGACCGACTTAATAAGTTGACGGATTATTCATTTATTCAATAATTATTTGAACTAAAATGATTTAATTTGAAATAAGCTAAAATATGGGCCTAACCCAACATATCTAATTTTTAGCACAAATAATTTCATTTTTATTATGATTATACATAACATACTTTAAAATATTATCTTTTCAAGAATATTTTAATAATATTTCTTGTAGATTAATTTAAGCTACATATCAATTCAACTTTTAATGATCTAAAATAAAATTAATTAATGAGCAAATCGTGAAACCAACCAAAGTTTAAATAAGTTATGCATATTATATATAATTTTATAGACTAATTTTATCACCTCTACACGTAACTGATATTTGATAACCTCAAGATTGAAGAATAAGACAAATAGCATTCTATTAACATGTTAAATTAATCTTACTTGTATGACAATGTAGATATTATTTACCTAGTTAGAAGCAACAGTTAAATTGATTATTAAATCATTAAATTCTCTTGAAAATATATATTTTTTCAGTTTATTTTTATTTGTCACTTTAACTTTGACAAAAGTTAATTAATATGATCTTCAGAGCTAAATTAAATTGGATTACTTAAACATTTGAAAGAAATGTTCAAAAATTATATTTTTAAAAAATATTATAGTTGAAATTCTTTTCATATTAATATAATAAAAAATAAATCATGTAGTTTGACTCTCAACATAGAAAACGTGACAAATAAAAATAAAGGAAGTTTATAATCTAAATATTGGAGTTCTAAGTTGCGTATAAGGGTGACAATTGGGCAGGTTAGATCAAATTTGAGCGGGTTATAATGGGTCAAGACAACAAACGAGTCAAGACCCAACCCAACCCAACCCAAATGTACTTGGGTCAAAATGAGTTGAGTAACGGATTATAGAGCGGGTCAAGACCCAATCCTACCCAATTTTTAATAAGTTTTACTTACTTTATTTGTTCTTTTTTAATATTTTAGTACTTAATTAAATTATATTTCTCTTTATTATGGTTATATAAACCATATCAAATTTAAAAAAAATATTTTGAAAATATTTTAACAAGATCTCTCGAGAGTCAATTTGGGTTGCATATCAACTCAATTTTAAATGAGTTGAAATGAATTGAGTTGAGTTGGGTTGAGACAGTAATTGAGCAGATTCAAATTTCAAAAGGTTGAGCAGATTAGACAGATTAAGTTTAATTTTGTCACCCCTAATTGCATACTTTGAAATGTATATGAACAATTCTTTTTTCCTAATAAAATTAATAAAATCAATGTCTTGACTCGTATAATATGGTTTGAATAAGGTCGTATATGCATGAGTTTGGTTGACCTAATAATTATTAATTCATTAGGGTAGGTTAAGTTTATCTAAATTGACTAAGCTAATAGGATATATCAAGTAGAAGAAGTAATTAGTCCATTCTCAAAACAAATTATATGTGAGCAATTTAGAAAGAACATGTCAAAGATCGCAAGAGGTCAATATTTATTTGCTTTTTAAAGTCATGTCCATACCGAAAAAGATAAATTATATAAAAATTATTGCTATATTTAATTATCATTCATCTCAAATCGGTATATTCATATTATGTATCATAATTAAATTATATTTTTATATTCACTAAAATGTTGAAATTTTCTAATTATAAATATACAAAAAAAAATATCATCTTCAATCAAATTAAGACCAAACGTTTACTTGTTCAGATAACAAGACCTTAAAGTTATTCTAGAAACAACTTCACCCAACTTCAGAAAGAATGATTATTTTCAATTATATATCAAACTTTATGATATTATTATGACTCTTGTATACTTTAAAATGTAGTCAGAATATATATTATCCAATTACAATTATTATTAATATTCAATAACTATTTTGCACTTCCCAATCAAATACCAAAAAAAAGAACAATGTTCCAAGAAACACATGGTCTGAAAAGATTCGAAGAAGCCAACTCCGACACAAGTTTTTTGTTCTTTTGCATTTAGACTCTGTAACACGAACCAAATTATTATTATTATTGTTATTATTACTATATAATAAGGTCCATTGGGATATGTTTGCCTTTTTTTTATTTCAACAAAAAATATGTGTGCCTATTAATGCGGATCTAGCATTCCTTGAGAATGAGCATATCTGTCGTCTTTCCTCCTTGTTAAACTAATAATTTTATTTTGATCTTCCAAATCAAGTTTGAAAGAATTATCATGCATGCCCATCTTCATGTATATGATGTTGTTGTATGCTTATATATATATCTGTTGCATGTGGATGTAATTATATATAGACATTCATATAATATTAAAAATAAGGAAAGAACCGTCAAACATATATATATATTGCATGTGGATGTAATTATATATAGACATTCATATAATATTAAAAATAAGGAAAGAACCGCCAAACACAAAATCGATAGGCAAAGTAGAATTTTATAGTTGATTTTTTTCATATATAAAAAATGACGAACAAGATCAGTTCGTTGATTTTTTTAAGTAAAAAATTGCGATTGAAGAATACAAATAAAAATTATGAAAATATTTCATCAAATTCAAAGAATATGAGTGATCGCATGAGATAATTGTCCAAAGTCATAAGTTGTAAAAAAATAATTTTTGATGCCAATTGGAGTTACGAGGCGCGAATAGAATTTTATCATTTTCATAAGCTTTAGAATATGGAAATTGGTTTGGTTGAGTTGTTGGAATCAATTTTGAGGTTGTTTTGTGGATTTAAGTTGGAAATTTGAGTTAAAATTGATTAAGATTTAACTTTGATAAATATTTTGAATTTGGATATTTGGATTGGATTTCTGATATTCCGTTGGATTCATGAGGTGATTTTAAAGAAAGAGTTTCAGTATATTTTTCAGGAGTTTTAAGAGTATTTTGGTCTTTTGATTCTTAAGTTGGTTTAATTGCAACTAATCGAATTTTGAGTCAAAGAGACTTTAAATTCGTGTTTTGATGATTCTATTTGAGTCTAGAATGTCGTTTTCAAGCTAGTAGCATATTTGATTGTCACAGCCCACCCCCGGGGTCATGTCTCGTGCCGATTAGGCTCTTAAACCAATATTAAATCGCAAAACCACAACTTAAAGTCTAAGAATTC
>JAOTQJ010000002.1:16500156-16512753 GCA_025642045.1 Solanum sejunctum | reverse complement strand
GAAAGAAAAAAGAGCAATTATTAGTACTTCAAACTTAAGGTGCTAGAAATTGGTAAAGTACTGAATTTGCCTACAATCAAAGCTTATAGTAGGTACAAGTCGACAAAATCCACTAACTTTGACTCGAACCTTGTATTTTGTATGAAAAAATTTAATCTACTATGTACAAATAATCTATTCAGAACTCAATAAGTAAAAAGACATAGCCAGAATTGTTTTATGTTAATGATATTAATTTGTTAGAAAGCTGATATATCAAATAAAGAATGGTCCATGACGTACCAACGTTAAGATAGAAAACTAAGATCAATTTTGTCAACAGTGAATAATTTAAACAAGCTTCTTCCAAAGCATATCAGTTGATAAAAAAAATTATAAAGTTGGAATGTGGCTTTAAAACAGTGAACAAGTACATGTATTAAGTTATTATTTAAGTAATATAATGTACTGATCTGCTATATCCTGAAGCCTAAAAAATACTATCATAACCATGTATAAGAATAAAGATTTTTCCTTTCTTGGGGTGTAAAATGAGTCAAAGTATAGGTAATCGGTCTAACTCATCCAAAATCTTATGAGTTAGGCTCTAGATAATTTGAATTAGATTCAATCTCAACTCATTCAAGCCTTAGCCTATTTTAAAAGAATCTTCAAATTAATCTCCAATTTCAACACGTTTTAAAGATCTTTATTTACTAAGGTGTAATGTATATTCTCGTATTAATGGTATGAATTACTATTTATTTTATATCTTTTAGGATTTATCTATTTATTTGTAACTTTTGTGTTTATTTTCTTGAGTTGAATTTCAAATTGTGGTTATAAAATGTCACAATCCAAAAATAGGTGTGATGACACTTACTTAATCCACCAAGACAAGTAAGTCAAAACCTGCTCGAATCAATAACATATCAAGTATATAAAACCATCTCAAGACTGGTATCATCGGTACAAGCCTCTAGCACCGATATAATAGAAAGTAAATACAAGTGTGAGTCTCAATCCTCAAATAGAACATAAGATAAATAGAAAAGGGATTCCGAGAGTCTGCCAAAATAGACATGCTGCTAGATATCCAGGAAGCTTGGTCTGTATAGATGGAAGCTAACTCAGGAAGAATCGAGCTCGTGTAGAAGCAAGGATGAGTACAAAAAACAACGGGCACCCATCAAGAGGATCTAAATAGCAAGTAAAGCATACAAAATAATATACTCTTTCCACACGAACAATGTACAACCTAACTACACACATGCGCTCAGAAAAGTCCCTACAACAACAATGTAAATATATATCTATATACCATTTAGTCTCAACATATACCACAAGATATAGTTCATATATACAACAACATTTCAATATATAGCTCAGTCATTCAACAGACACGATCAAATAGTTCAGATACTCAACAGATACAATACTGTCATAATCAACTCATAAATACATTTTCGATATCCAAAACAAGATAAAAACACATAGTAAAATGATATGATATGTGGTGAAGTGATATGAAATAAAAAGGATGTAATGCAATGTAAAGTATCATGATGCATGTCTATATAACACCTTGATCTTCACAAAACTTATTAAGCTCACTAGAAAAGTATTCTCCTCCTCTATCACTTCAAAGAATTTTTATTTTCCTATTCTTCTGATTTTTCACGATTGAATTGTATTCCTTAAACCTTTGAAACACTTCATTTTTGTTTCTAATTAGATAAACATGTGTAAATCTAGAGAAATCATCTATAAATGTAATGAAATATCTTTCACCTCCTCTAGTTAATTCTCCATTTAATTCACACAAGTCATGATGCACCAAATGTAACTTCTCTGTGTATACATATTTCACACTTTCCTTCATATTCAGATTCACAATTAATATAACCCTTTCTGGACATATAATTTTAAAGAACCAAAATTTAAATGTCCTAACCTAGCATCCCATAAGTAAGAATCAAACTCAACAATATAAATAGAAGCATCATTTATGCATTAAACTTAACTGAAACATGACATCATTACAATGATATTCTTTTCCTACAAACAAGCCACTCTTTGACACAATTACATGATCAGACTCAATGACAGTTTTAAACCTCTCTTAGAAAGTAAACTAGAAGAAATCTAGTTCTTCATTATTTTTGGAACATGGAACACATTCAGAAGAGCCAACTTTTGTCCAGATGTGAATTTGATTTCAATTGTTCCTTTTCCTGCAACTTCAGCTGCAACATGATTGCCCATTAACTCTTTGTTAGAATCTTTCACTTCTAAATAGGTCTTGAACATATTCTTGTCATGACAGACGTGAATTATTGCACCATAATACAACCACCAATCTTGACTCTTTATGGTTGTAGCAGCCATGTTCAATTCTTGTACAGAAATCATAGCAACCAGTCCTAGTAAAGAACTTTCCACAACAATTATCTTAGTTTTTTCAGATTTTTCAGAGTCCTTTAGATAAAAGTTTATTCTTGCTTTCTTAAACCTGCAATCTCAAATCTTATGGCCCTTCTTGTCACAATGATAACAATTCATTTTTTTTTTCTTTTTGTCAAGAAACTTCTTGGAAACTTTCAGATTTTAATTTTTGTTTCCTGAATTGTTCTGAGTAGCATTGCTAATGGTGGAAGTACAGGCTTGAACTAAAGCATCTCTAAGACGAGTCTCACTTTCAATTTGGAAGTGAGTCTGAAACTGTTCCACAGTTAATTTATCAGTAAAGTACAGAATTTTCTTTCTATAGTTATTCCATGAAGAAGGTAGTTTCAAGAGAATTGCACCTATCTGAAGCGTATCAAGAATTTTCACTTCAAGATCGCTTAGTTTTGAAACTAAGATTTGTAACTCATGAATCTGATCCATGATAGGCTTTGTATCAACCATCTTAAATACAAAACACTGTAAAGATAAGAATTTATCGATACCTCATTTTTTGTTTTCATATGCAGTCTGCAATGTTGTCCAAATTTCTTTTGGAGATTTCAAATTTAAGTACAAATTATACAAGTGGTCAGTCAACGTATTCAGAATGTGATCTTGACAAAGCAGTTCATCTTCTTCACGGTTCTCTCTCTACTTTGATCACGTTAGTATCATTCGGGGTGGGTTCTGGAAATGCAACCAATTAGGGATCAAGAAAATTAAATATCTTCAAAGTAGTGAACAAGAAAATCACCTTGTCTTTCCAACGTGTGAAATTTGAACCATCAAAACAATCTAGTTCTATTATCTCCTTCGGATTTTCAATAGCAGACAATAATTTCTCCATAATGAAAACGACTCTTGAAAATTAAGAAAAAATTGTACAGAAATTGTACGCTTTGAGGCGTGATTTTCAAGAGTAATTATCTGTATAATTTTTTAGGGATTAACAAGCAATGCTCTATCAGGACACAACAAAGACTAAAATATGTATGCAATTAAATGCGCTACATCAGGAGTTCATCGTATTTATAGAATCTGTTAAGGAGTCCTTTCGAAAGAATCGCTCATTTTCTTAACAGACACAACTTTTCAATTTAAACAAAATTTAAATATTAATTTAAATTTTAAATAAACAAATTAGTTAAAAGAAAATAAATATAAAAATTAAATCTTTATTTAATTCAGACTCAGCCTACGCTCAAGCCCGAAGTCCGAGGCCCAAGTCATTTATATATATACAAGAGCTTTTACTCAATTATTTAGACTACCTGGGTTTGACGTTAAATAGGCTCAAGAAAGCCTTTTTCCCACCATTGTGAGGGAGTCCACATTACAATATGCTAGTATGCCATTCCAGAAATTTTTGAAGTTGCTTTCAAGTAGAAATAGGTTCAAAATAGCTCGAGAACCTTGACGCACATACAAAGAAGAGACAGTTTAACATACAGAAGTTGTAATTTTGAGTCCTCGGCATCGCCTCATAGTATATTGGATGTTCAAATACAGTTATCTCACTAGAACTTTTCAACAGCTACTCCGTCTCTCAGAACCTCATAAGCCTCCCTACTCCGGGTTTTCTTCAACCCAGCTGTGAAATGAACCTTCGATTTTTCAGATGAGATGGCAGTAACTTTTACCCAAACCATCACTTTTGTTTTCATTCCTTCAATCTCGACTAGCTTTCCTTTTTCCAGATATCCAGTAACAGCGGTAGAGAAGCGTAATACAGATGAATCCTTGTAACCGACTTCACATACAGAGGGTATAAAGACTGTGAGCTTTCGTGTCTCTTCATTAAATTCGTAATTGGTGGCATCCCGAGGAAAAATACCTACTGGAACATCATACTCCTTCAGAAGATCTGGTAATGGCTTTTGCAGTTTTCCTACAAAGCCAAGATTAAGCAGGAAAGATAAAGGTTATCGCTTGTACTAAATGACATACTTCTAAACTTGTAGATATAGCTAGAAATCGTCAAGAAAATGAACAAGGGACTTCCCCAGAGAATAAGAACAGCCGACACCCAACAAAAACATCATAGAGAAAGATTCTGTATACCATATTCAGCCAATGTTCCCTCCTTACAAACAAAAAGCTTCCTCCCTGTGCTGGAAGATTCCTCTCCACCCAAATGAAAAAGTTAAAAAAAGCGCACATGAATAAACACACAGACTCTTACAAGAAATTTACCCCCTGGCACTCCTGATTTCTCATCAACAAATTCGTTCACCATTCTTTCTTTTTTTGTGTGTGAAAAACTGTAATTCACTCACCATTCTTACTTTTTAAAAAACACTACTCTGAGATATTTTTAGCAGCAACATAGCGATTTTATTTTCCCGTCTTTGCCCTCAAACTGCCTTGGGGAAGACATGTGTGCCAGTGGATCAGACAGCAAATTTTGAACATACAAGGGTGAGATGGGGGATGGAAGAGCAAGCATGATGAATTATGCAGTGAGAACACAAACCTTTAAGCTTGTTCACTAACCATTTTGTTCCTCCTTCAATACTGCTCTGCAATGACTGATTATTGAAAGGGAAAAGATCAGTATGAATCAAAATGACTGCAACAGATACACAGAACTACCACACAGAGAAGTGACTAATGGGAAACAACTGCTCTTTGCCAAACAATTCAAACTAAGCAAACATCTATCATTCTTCCTAGGTAATAAGAATTCTAAATTGGTTTCAACTGATGCGCTAGAAATTTGACATTATCAAGATTTTGCTGAATCGGAAGTTCTTTTGAATCTCTCCATCAATTACGGTCATTAGCTTCGGTGCACCAGGACACTGCAGTGAATATGGTTACCATTTTTCTATCCTGAAGAACCATCATAACAACATAATACTTTTATACTAGAACACAGAAGTTTCTATTGGCTTTTTTATTTTAAAATTTAAAAGTTTTTGGTGGCTTTTACCGACATCTTGAGGATTCAGGTTTTTCAATTCTTTACCTCTTGCATTCACAGTTAATAGTTTCACACTAGCATTCATCGGCTTGCCCAACTGTCAAGTCTATGCTGAAGTTAAATAATAAAGGTGGAGAAAATGTGCAGAAGGTTCCTTTATCTCTACAGGATATATAGAATTACACTGTTCTTTAAAACAAGCAAGTAGGCATTTGGACATTAACAGAGTGATATTTGAAAAAAACAATAGTATTGAAGTTGAAAAATTGTATTGGAAATTGAAGTTGCATTTGGACATGCATTTCATTGAAAACAACATTCAAGTTTTGTGAGGGAGTGAGAAAAAATTTCACTTTGTCAAATTTGAATATTTCACCTTCAGAAACTAACCAAAAAATCATTCTAATCTATAACCGAAAAACAATATTCAATGAAAATGTTTTTTGAGAAAAAGAAAAAAAAAACTCATAATTCCTAACCGGACATAATAAATGCAACATGAGATGCACTTCATCAAAATTGAAGGCCAAGCACACAAATAAGTCCATGAGCCTTAGACCAGCAATCGCATATCAAAATTTGTCTACAGTCCGAGAACAATATAGGAAATATGAAAAAACTGGAAGAACAAGAGCACCAGAGAGAAGATACTGCTCATCCAAAAAGTTGCAACTTTTAGCACATCAGTGATAAAATCTAGTTGTACCATGCCATCACTAAAGCTTCTTGTATGTGGAAGTCTTATTCAAAAAAATTAAATCTAATGCATTTCCTGGTTATCAATCCATTTTACACTTAGAAGGGTTCCGAATTCCCAGTTACAACCAAAGAACCATTTCACAATACATCTAAGTTGAAATACCAAGGTACAGATGAAAATGCAGTCCATCTAAAATATGTACTGAGAACCAATTTTCACACGTCATACTCTGTGAATAATCCTCAAAATGCCAATGGAAATAACCTCCAAACCTATTAAATTGGCTTCCATCATGTCACGAGAGTCATATTTATGCCATGCCATAGTCATTCTGAACAGCAACAACATAGATCAAAATACCATATAGCGGTACCAGTTGATAACCAGGCAGCAAAGGGATCAGCAAACTGGAATCTTCATATGCACTATTTTATACTTCTCCCATCCCGATTGATGTGACTCTCTTTCTTTTTTGATCGATACCAAAAGAATGGAACTTTCTATATATAATAACAATTTGACTTTGAAACTTCTCATTTTACCCTTAATGAGAAGATTTATAGCCTCAGAAATGCCTGTTGATTATTTTTTACCACAAGTTTCAAACGTCTTACCTTTATTCTTAACTTTATGCCCAGTCAAACATTGTCACATAAATGGGACAGAGGGAGTACTCCATAACTGACGCCGCAAAGTTAAAAAGAATACAATTTTAAAATACTGGTTTGGGCTGGGGGCTTCAATGTTGGAGGTCTCAAGTTTGAAATCCCTTACTAGCAAAAGCAAGGGATTTGTCTTCTCGGTCAAGCTCATCACACCGGGCTCGCCTAGTGCGGGTTACCTCTCCTATGTGGTTTATGAGCTATTTCATAGAAGTGGGGGTTTAACCTGTGCTCACCCAAAAGGGTAGCAGCTGCAGGTTCCCTTTGTCTTTAAAAAAATCCTTGAAGTCCAGAACCGCAATTTACCACATCATTTCCCATTAATTTCTGAAATCTTTATATCACTTTCCATACTCTCTCCAAAACAAAATGAATACGTAGTTGAGACAACTTCCACAAAATTAACTCACTTCATACAAGGGATGACACAGAGCTGTTTCTTTTGACTTGGTAAACCCTAACACCCAAACCCCTGCCCTCACAGACGAGAAGTAGTAATTCCCACTTTCTGCCCTTCATAATTAGAAGTCTATAACTGCCAGTTTCTTGGATGGAAGTGTAGGGCTCTCACCATAAGTGACACCGTTAAATGGTGTTAATTATGTCTTAAATTTTACCTTTGTATATTTCAGAAAAATCATAAACCCCTACTGGTTTAGGAGACCTTTTGTCCTAATAGATTTGAAAAAGAAATATATTGTCCTTTCAAGATTCGGAGAACTTTTTCCTTATAGGTCTGGGACTAATTGGGATCTATATATAGGGGATACTGTTTGGGATACCATACGATGTAGGGGATCCACAATGTAAGTCCTAAGGGCTTGAAAGTATTCTCATTTCTTTTCTTTCATAGTAGAAAACACTCTCTACTTTTGCTTGGAGGAGTAGGCCTAGCCAAACTTCATTAAATTGCTGTGTTATTTTTTCTTCTCTATTTTCTTTGTTTATGATTATGTGCTAGCTAATCCATGATATTTCCACAACAAAAAGAGAATTAGCAACTTGTGATCTTACCACTATATAGTTAATCAATAAGTTGTATATATTTGTACTGAGTATGCATGAACTTCAAATTTTACTTGGGACTCGCTAACATAAAATCACGGATCCACTTTAATTTAAAGAGAAAACGTTCAAATTTACCCCTGAAGCATTCAATTTGTCCAATACTCCCCCTCTATTAGCTTATTTCATCCATGAAAGGCCACATGGTCATCTTTCGTCTCAAATATGTACTTCATGTAAAGGCTGTCTAACTTGACTTACCATTTGCCACAGTACAGCCACAACAATATATCAAATTTACCCTAAACCATCAAATTGGTTTATGTATACCCCTTGAAAAAGTTTGAAGTATGCCCTGAACAGTTGAAAAGGTCCAAACATACCTCACATGTCTATCTTTCATCTCAAATATGCTCCTTTCACTAAACGGTTTTCTACGATGGAAAAGTTTATCTAATTTGGTTGATATAATGGAAGACAAATAAAAATTGTCAAGGGTATATTTCAACTTCTCCCCTTATTCAAATAACCAAGATATCCGTTGTTTCCAACTTTGGAACTCAAATGGACCCACACCTCAACCCTTCCACACTCAAGTACAACACTTAGTTCATCTGTCAGGATGCGCATTCATCACACGTCCTGCATTGTAATACCTTAATCGTTGAACAGAAACACTTGGACCACTTCTAGCAAGGAAGAGCTTTTCCAGCAAATTTAGACCACGAAGGACAAACATCCTAGTCGTTAAGGTAAATTTTGCAGTCAAAGCTGTACAAGTTTAATGCTTCTACAAACATAATTAAGAATTCCCCAAAATTAGACAACAGGAAAAGCTCAAATAATAAGGAATGTAGCAAACACTAAACTTGATTCACAACCGGTAACTCTGAGAAATAAAATTGTGGTCACACCCACCATAGAGACCAGCCAATTTAACAAAATTCAAACAATTGAGGTCAAACTTCATGTTAAATTGTGCAACTGAAGCTGCAATTTATTGCTTAGACAAACATACAGGAGAATCCCAAAATTAGATGATGAAAATTCATAAGGATGATAGATTTGATAATAAGAGGGAGAAAAGGCATACATTAATGTCGTCTCCGACGGAATTGATCTCCTTATTGGCTCTCTTACCAATCCAGTAAGAACCCACTTTGTTCAATATCTGATCCATACCGATGAAGAAAACTCCAAGAGCTTCTTCCTCCTTTCTCTCTCACTCCAATTCAAAGAGAGATAAAAGTGGATTTGGGTTTTCTTCTTTCCCAATATGAGCAATCCCTTTCGCTACCTATACAAATTGTTCTTATCGCTGAGTTCTTTCAAAAATAAACCCATCATTGTTTTCTTAAGACCTAAGTAAAAGTTTAATGAGAGTCTAAATTATTGGAGTGCATGTTTAATAATCTAAACTATTATCCTATCCCATTTTATATGATATATTTTTTTTAGTTGATTCAAAAAAAGTATTATTTTATTTAAATTAAAACTAATTTTAAATTAAAATTTTACTTTTATCTTTAAATGAAATGATTATCAATCACATAAATATCTATGGATAATTTTAGAGCACAAATTTAAAAAAAAAAAATTCTTAAATATCATGTCAAGTCAAATGATACAATATAAAATGGGACAAAAGAATTATTAATTAGTTTTAGAAAATAGTTTGATGACAGTCTAAATTATAGGAGTGAATACTTATTGTCTAACTGTCAATACGGATCAGCCCATCCCATCTAGACTCGCCCTTATAAATTTTGGAATTTGACAGGTCAGGCCTGGTTGGTCCCTTTTTTTTATGGGCTAAAAAATAACTAGCCCAGTCCATTTATACGTGGGCCGCAGGCTTTGCCGAGTCAACTCATATTTTTATTTATATATTTTTTTATAAATTATTAAACTAAATTATAATTTAAAAATATTAAAATAAATAGCAACGGGATAATATTACATAGTATTAGTATTATTATTACTCCCTTCGTCCATCTTTACTTATCCACTATATTATTTTGAGATGTTCACTTTATGAAATTAAAAAATAATTCACACCAAGTATTTAGTTTACTCTTATTATTAATTATAGTTATTTTCTTATTAAATTTTTTAAAAATATTATATTTATTATATTCAAAAAATGATTTAATAAACTTATCCCAAAGAGAAAAGGAATTTTGGCCACTAGCGCGTGCCATCTCCTGATTAGTTTGGGCCACATCCCGACCTAGGAAAATTAACATATATATTATTGTTTATGTTAGGAATATAACTAGTACCAATGGTGTCCGCTTGCAATTGCTTAATTACAAACACTAGAGGTGTGACAAAAAAAGCAGTAACACCATAGCTTAACCTTCTTGCTCCTTCCTTCGCAAGCTCATCTGTCACTTTGTTTTGTTCTCTAAAAATGTGTCCCAATTCCACTCTGCTTCACTTGTTCATCAAACATCCGCAATAAAAAATTAAAGCATCATATTTTAAATTACTTGAGTGCAGCACTCGAATTACCTCGCTTGCATTTGTGTTGATTTCCAGCAGGGTCAATTAGTGGTTTATGGCTATTTGCAGACCCCTCTTCAGAGCTCTAAATCCAGTGTGACGCTTGTCACTTGCGCACGGAAGTCTCAGCGAAATTCTAAGTCCCGACATCTGGCCTCAATGGAAGTTGTATAGGCAAGGGGTTGGATGTAACCCATTACCCAGTCTGCATCATGATCTCTAAAATACTCCAGCAAACATAGTTAATTTATTCAAATTAATTTAGACGAGAGAATATAAAATACTTCAGCCAGTTTTGCAGCTAATAATGAACTTGGTACAAAATGGTTATTGCTAGTTTAAAACTCATTGACCCAGTCTTTGCACCCCTTGAAAAAAATGAGACAGTTCTTCATGGAACTCTTGTCAACCATTATGAATTCTTCAACAAAGTTTAAAAGTCTAAATTAAAGTGATTTCCCAGAAGTTATTTTATATGTAAATTTACATTTTTCTTGTAAAGCTTGGTAGATAATACCATTGTTTTGTATAGAGTGGGTCAAAGCTCCACATCGGTTGAGAAATAGATTGATGGTCTACTTATATGAACTTGGGCAATCTTCCTCGTGAACTAATTTTTAGGGTTGAGTTAGATACAAATATCATATTTTTATGTGATATCAAAATCAGGTCCATTCGATTTAGACCCCCAATCCAAATTCAAATTGTGCTTTTGGAGTGAAGGGTAATATAAGAATGGGTTAAAGTCTCACATTAGTTTAGGAATAGATTGACGGTTTGCTGTATAGATTTGGACAATTCTTCCCTTATTAGCTAGCTTTTGAGGTTAAATTTACGGTGAGATGTCATATGTTCACATGTTTAAACAAGTCGCACTCTAAGCCAAATAGTTTTTGTATATGATTACCTTCCCTTAAACCATGAGACCCCTGAATATTAACTTGATTGATGATATACAATCTACATAATGTCTTCCAATAAAACTTTTGGACCTTAGGTCATCAGATAACAACTTGTTAAGCATGTTGGTAAATGGTAATCTTCATGGAGACCAATCTAAACAAAATTGAGTAAAAAGCACCATCAAGGACGTCATAATAAAATCAAAAAATTGGTCCACATATGACACTTTTGGTTATAGAAAGTCTTGGACAACGACTCCATATATATGTATGAACAAAAATTGAGAAGACATATCTTCAATGTTTTTGGTTGAAGAATCATACAAGACTTAGGTTGATGGGTGAGTAGAAAAAGGAGCAAACAATTGGATTAGTTCATAATTAAATCAAATTATGTTGTTATGAGAATTTATTTTTCATAAAAAATGTATCTTAATTTACTATTAAATTATTAATCATTTGGAAGATTCATTAATTCCTTTCTAATCGCAAGAAGCACGAATATGTTTTCACTAATGAATAAGAAATACAACATACGTACCAACATGAGTTGTGGTACAAATGGGACTGCTTTGCAATTCAGATTTAGTCAAGAGTTTAATATGGACTTTGAATACCAATAACAACAATATATATATTCGGTGAAATCCCACAAATGAGGTCTAGGGAGGATAAAATGTATGCAGACCTTACTACTATCTCATAGAGATAGAGAGGTTGTTTCCAAAAGATCCTCAGCTCAAAAGTGTCGGGCCCCACAAGTAGAAGATACTAGATATGAAAGAAAAATAACTAAAACGGAAAGCAAATAATACTATATAAATACAATAGAGAAAACAAATATGGGACATACAACAATCAACATAAGATATAAATACACATATACACGACTAAACCTACTAACCTACTATATCACATAGCTAGGCATCCTCCTATCCCTACCAAACTATTAACCTTCCACACTAATGCGCAAACCCTATTCCTTTTTATCTAAGGTCATTTCCTCGGTGATATGGAGTTATGCCATATATATCCTGTCTAATCATCTTTCCCCAATATTTTTTCGGTCTACCTCTACATATACGCGTAACTCTTAAATCTAACCTATTGCACCTCCTAACAGGAGCATCGACACTTTTTCTTTATACATTCCCAAATTATCGCAATTTCGCTTCTCTCATCTTATCTGCTATAGAGGTCACCCTTAACTTCTCCTGAATGGTCTTATTCCTAATCTTATCACTCTTGGTATGTTCACACATCCATCTCAGCATCCATATCTCTGCAACTTGAACCTTCTGGATATGTGAATGTTTGATTGACCAGCACTTTACTCCATATAATAATGATCGCTTAACCACCATCCTGTAAAACTTTGAATATCAACAACAACAATAACAACAACAACATACCCCAGTGCCTCAAAAGGCTCCCGCTCATTACGGGGTGAGGGGGGGTCGGATGTACGCAGCC
>JAOTQJ010000002.1:16457210-16490512 GCA_025642045.1 Solanum sejunctum | reverse complement strand
TATTTGGAAGGTAAATATTTTGTTTATATTTTTGGAATGTATATTTAGAAGGTAGATATTTTGTTTATATTTAGTTCTTTAGAATTAGGTTAGTCTCACGCTTAATTGAAGGCTTAACTTTATATATATTCGGACTTTGCATATTGTTGATGGTCAAGAAAAATATTTTCCTTCTATCAATACCAATTACATAATCAAACATATATCCTAACAGATTTGAGTATATAATTGATATGAAATGGATATAATGTATATATTTGTTATAACTTGTAATTAAATTATTAAAACTCGTAATTGCTAGAACTTGCAATTCATTATCTAATGTTACAACTGGTAATAACATATCTAATATTTATCATTTCAGCAAATCATTCTAAAATATATATATAATCATATGAATTTTGTGCGAAGTTGTTGTCGATTTCTGAGAATTTAAGATAATTGCAATAATATTGTGTATAACTTTTACACAATACTCATACAAATTTAATATAACTACAACACACATGCAAACTTCAAAAAAAATATTGGTACACAAACTCGACATTTTAATATGCTTTGATATATTTATATTTGATACAATTTGATCGTAATTTCGAACTTCAACAAATAATGACTGAAATTCAGTTTAAACTAGCTAAAATCTTATTTAAATAATCCGAAATTTTAGATTGAACCACCTCAATGTTCCAATTCTCTTCAAATATCACTTCTCAAACTGAAATCCATTTGCAAAAAAATTGATTTTAAGCTCATTCCAAGTATTCCTTCAAATTTCAGTGGCTACTAATTAAATAAAAGTTTTATCAATGGGCCCTCAACCTTTATGCATTATGGCTTATGAGTCCTTTTCTTTAAAAGAAAATAAATAAATTATTTCTATGTGGTCACATACGTTCAATGAACTTTTAAAATTTAAACATGTTTTAGCTTTCTAGTTTGCTATTATTATATGATAAAATATAACAATGACAATAGAAACCCAACGTTATTTAAGTTCATAAGATTATTAGCCATCTCTTTCAAACAATTAAAAATATTATAACTTCCAATTTATTAAGTAGCTATTATTAGTTACTATATTAAAAAAGCATTTCCGACAAATCACAATTTCAACGTTTTATAATCATTTTGAATAAACCATATGAATTTAAAATGTCATAAATGAATAGTCAAGTTATTACGTATAATTTTTCAGTCTATCTTTTTTTATTTAATATATTATTTTAGGATGTGCATTAATACTTGTTCAATTTATAAAATCAATAAATATTTCACCATTTTATATTTATTTTACCCTTGTTGCTAAATAGACATCATTTTTTAGTGTTTAGATGACTTACATTTAGTAAGATTGATTTGGTAAAATTATCTGTACTAATTATCACTTCTTACTTTCTATACCAAATGAATAACGAAAAACTATTATTGAACAAAAAAAATATTTTAAAATATCATTAAAAACTTAAATTTAACGGATACTTATAAATCTTGATATTACAATTAATGTTTGATTTGTAAAAACAAAAAAAGGGGAAAACAAAAAAGAATGCCACTTGTCCCAATTTACGTTTCAATTTAGCTTTTTTAGCTCTCATCCTAAGAGCTACTCTTCTGAAAGTCATAATCCAAAGTTTAATTACCATTTTTTAGTCAATGTCAAAAGGAATAACTTATCTTTATTTTATTAATAATTAAATTTTAAATTTTACTTTATATATATATTTACTGGGTAAATTTATTAATGTTCACGTAACTTTAGATTTTTTCCACCAAAGTCATAACTATGTTTTCTAACAAAAGAAAAATGCACAAAACCTTCATACTACTGACACAAAAGTTACAATTACACAAAAAATAACTATTCGAATGATAATTTTTACTTTACATTTGTAGAAGGGGAATAATTACTCAGTTTGTTTTGTCAAACTTTTGGATCATCTTATTTTAAATTATTTTTCTTATTTAGAAGTAACTTTTTACAGAAATACTTTTAGAGAACAGTAATTTATGCTTATTTGAGAAATAATTCTATCGATATTAGGGTAGCATTATATTTGACAAGAATTCTAAAAAGTGCTTCTATTTAAAAAGTTAGTACTTTTTTCTTTTTCTTTTCAGTTTGTGTTACTATTATTATTTATATCTTACCATACATAAAGTTCCAAATGCCTTAGCCTAAGAGGTTGAACATTTTACGAGGTGGATGCATGTGTATGTATTATTAACAAACATTCGTAAATATTTCAGCACGTTTATTGCCAGACCTAGCAAGAATCTTGCAGAACATAGCAATAATTTATCTATACCAAAATTTTAAAAAATTAAAAGTAACAGAAGAAAAGATTAGCGTATCTCTGAAACAGAAACTAAATATAATAGATTTGGAGATATTAGGAAATTAGTTAAAGAAACACCAACAATTTGCTTTTTAGATGCCACAATTAATTAGGACTTTGGCAAATTGTGTCGTTATAAAGACTTAAAACAGTCTCATAATCAGATTAACTGGGCTCATTGATTAGGTGAACTTAAACATATATTAAATTAGTTAGAGAAGTAGTTTTCATTATTCATTAAAGAAGGTCAAATAAAATCAACTAAATCACAGCTATAGTGTTACTAGTTTTTGACCAGCTTCTGTTTGCTTTATTTAATATTAATCCTCTGTTTGTTCTTTTGTTTATTTAAGTAATATAATAGTTGTCTTTTTTGCAAAAGAGGATTTCAATTTTACGGATTTTGAATTTTAGAATAACTACTTTCAATGTCAGCAATTGAGTTCTAAATTTATCTGTTGAAGTAAATTTCTTAATGTAAATACATAATTTGAGCTAAAGTTACTTAATTCTATCAAAAATTCCTGCCTTTCGGCAAGTTTAGTTACCAACTCAAATATCTTTCAAATTCAACAACTTCAATTCCTTGTGCTGCTTCTTTCCTTAGTGTAGCTATATACTTATAAGAAGATAAATCAAAGAGGTCAATTGAGAGAAGAATATGGCAGAAAAAATAGTGCATAAATCATGGATAATTCAGTATAATTTGCATTCTATTTTAGGCATCCTCTTATTGGTCTTTATTTTTGTGTCTTTTTATTTCATAGGGGATGACAGTGATGGTGCTAATTTTCTAGCAAATAAGCCTACAAGAAAAATTTCATCATCCCCAAAGTGTGATTTGTTTTCTGGAAGATGGACTTTTGATAATGTATCATATCCTCTGTACAAAGAAGAAAATTGTTCTTTCATGCCTGATGACTTTGCTTGTCACAAATTTGGAAGAAAAGAATCAAAATATCATTATTGGAGATGGCAACCTTATGATTGTGATCTTCCAAGGTACAAAACTCAAATCAAATCTCCTTTTTTGTTTTGTTTTGTTCACTCTGTCATCCTCATATTCCACTTATGTTTGTTTATTGAATTCACTTTTGAAAACAGTTCGTCTACCTTCTAAGTTAGGGGTAACATGTTTGTACATGCTAGGCATGTTGTCGTTGTTTAGTTGAATTTCATTTTTGCATGTGTGAGTGTAGGTTTAATGCCAAGGGATTATTGGAGAAGCTAAAAGGGAAGAGAGTGTTGTTTGTTGGGGATTCATTGAACAAAAACCAATGGGCTTCTATGGTATGCCTAATTGAATCCTCTGGAATTCCATCCCTCAAGCCACCTATATGGAAAGGCAACTTAATCACCTTTGAAGTCAAGGTAACTACACACACTTTCTTCTTTCAACAGAAGTATTGCTCTAACATTTTTCATTTTCCATATATGATGAAGGAATACAATTCAACAATTGATTTCTACTGGTCACCGTTGCTGGTAGAATCCAATTGTGATGATCCAATACACCACCGTGTCCGTGATCGAATTATCAGAATTGAGGCCATTGAAAAACATGGTAGGAACTGGATGGACGCAGACATTCTCATATTTGATTCTTTCACCTGGTGGCATGAATCCCATATGACACTTCTGTAAGTCTATTCACACCAAATATTGCCAAGCGTTTCATATTTGGAATTAAGTTATATACAGTATAAAGATCTCGTAGTAACATGATTACTAATCTCATATTTCCATAGGTGGGGATCTTTTAATAGCTCTGATGCAATCTACAAGAAGGTTGGGATGAAGCTGCGACGCTATGAGATGGCCTTTAGAACATGGTCAGATTGGTTGGAATTTCAAGTTGATAGAAAAAGGACAAGATTGTTCTTCATGAGCCTCTCTTCGTCTCACAAAAAGTAGGACAAAATACATAAATCTATGTTTTTGTACAAACAACGAAAGATTAATCCTTTTTGTTACATGCAGCGGTACAGATTGGGGCACAGGAAATGATCAAAATTGCTATGGTGAAACAGAACCAATATCAAGAAGAGACTATTGGGGGAGTGAAAGTGATAGAAAAATGATGGAAATAGCAGAGAACTCTGTTAATGGGCTGAAGAGAAAGGGATTAGACATACAATATCTCAATGTAACACAGCTCGCGGAGTATAGAAAAGATGCACATCCATCGGTTTACAAGAGGAATTGGGTTGCTCCAACAAAAGAACAACTGTCAAGTCCAAGGAAAAATTCAGATTGCGTACATTGGTGCCTTCCTGGTGTGCCTGATGTTTGGAATCAGATTCTTTATGCCCATATCATGGATTCCTCAAGAGAATTATACAAATAGAGATGTGAAAAAAATAATACTGAAATTGTAATGATATTTGTTTTTCTTTGTGCATAGATGCCTTGAAGTAGTGCAATAAGATTTACATTATTTGTGAAATAGTTTATGTTTCAACTTACAACAACATACCCAGTGGAATCCCACAAGTGGTGTCTGGAGACCATTCTATTTCTTAGACACATCGAGGTCTTAATTATCATTAAGAACGTAGTTTGATCATAGACAACAAGCCGGAATCATTTTTAGACGTGCTTCGATGTAAACAACATGATCAGCTGTCAACTGAGAATTTTAATCCCTCCTTCATATTATTGTTACATAATTACACAAAGCAGAGATGATTGAAGGGATAGAACACTAGTAGCCGGACTCGTTTTTTATTCTTCGTAGTCTTGTCCATCTTATATAATGTTCAAAGATCGTTATTCAATCAAAGATCATTATTCAATGGCGATACATCTTCATCCAAGTAAGAATCTTCATTCGAATATACTCAAACTGAAAACCTCACCATCTAAAGAAATCTCCAGGTCAGTGTCACAAACTTTTGTGATCACCAAAATTATATCTTTTTCGTTTTCACCGAATTTGAATAGGCAAGTTGGAGATATGTGATTACACTTGGATAAAATGAGTTTGATAACGCTTCACGCCTACTGTATACTGAATCTGATTGTCCAGCTCAAGTTGCTTGCCGAAAGTATGGAACACCTGACTTGGATTACCAGTATTATTGGAGATGGCAGCCTCATACCTGCAATTTCAAGAGGTAACTTTTGTCTTTTATTTGGGATTAGATGTAACTGTTGTTTTTTCTTTTATGGTCTATGTTAGGAAACAATGAAAAATATCACAATAATAATATAACTTAACATTTAGCAAAATATAGAATATTGAAAAATTAAATAGATACTACTATTATAATTAATCCACAATTAATGTTTGAGTTGTGCTAGGCATTGTCCTAAGAAATCGTAACACCCTCTAAATTATTCCAACTTAGAGAAATCCAGGAAGCCCAAGGATTAAGCCTGGTTCTGCACCAGATGGGCATCTATCGTAGATCCATTTACGTACCATAGATAGGGGTCTTGTAGATCCCCTTAACACTTGACTAAGAATTGAGTTGAGTCGAGCCTTACAACGCATAACTTATTCCTATGAACTTATGCCAAAAGAGGGTAAGTTCTCTATACTTTTGCAGACAGATGTTGAAGCTGAAATCCTATATTTTTTTCTGTTTTGGACAGCCAACTTCTGACAATCCAATATCGAAATTTTACAAATAATATATTGCTGTAAAGCTTTCGAAAAGATGTATCCAAATTGAAGCAGTATATACAAGGAGATAGTATATTTGAAATTACGACTGTAAATAATATTTTTCTTAGAGAAATTTGTCGTGCAATATCATTCAAATGAAAATACGGTGTGAAATCGTGCTACATATATCATTTTGCTACTCTGTATATTCAGGGTACAAAAATGAGAAGCAGTAAAAAGAGGAAACTTATGGTTACTTGTGAGTTGTCCATCCTAGCATTCTCCTCGAGAAATTAATTAGCTAACTCGAATTGCATCAGCTAGTGCTTGCCTGATGTATGGAATGAACTCTTGTTTCAATTTTTGTGACAAGGTATTGGCCGATCAAGCCAGTGGACAAACAATACTATTGCACTTACTATGATGCTAAGTTAGTATATATACAAATTACTCAACTGGATATATATAGTACAAGTCGAAGACAGTGAGTGTGACTAGTAATATGCCTGTCACAAAGACTCTTTTTAACTAATCCTTCAACTGGAAAGGTTATGTATCCATCTTAAAAGAATATGATTTTTGTTGTTCACTTATAGTCAGAAAATTCTTGAACCAGTTGCACAAAGAAATGATTTGACTAAACAAACATACCAAACTTGAAGCTTCTCGTCTTACATACACGTTTATAACAAACAATTTTTAAGATTTGAGTTCAAACTAATAGAAAAAATTAAGTACTTGGGAAAATCAACAATGCAGATCAAATTCAAGACACCATCTTCACACTAAAATGATGTAGTTCTAAAGGTTGACTATTTATTTTATCATTAAAATTAATTTGTTGAGTTACTGAGCAGTGTGAGTTGAGATAATACAAGTTAAGATAAATGGCTGGTTTTGGTCTCAAACATAAGCTTAGTAGATCATACATTAAATTTGCTATGGAGCAATATGTAATTTTTGAGTTGTCATGTTCTCTCTAACAAGAAATAGCATAGTAACAGATGAATACGACTATGACAACAAGACCATTGTACATATAGGTAAACATTTGACAAAATTAAGTTCTAATAATGACACTTTCATTTGATTAAATTTTGTTTGAAGTCACTTGATATAGATTAACATATTTTAGTTGACATATCATTTCTATAATAAGTAGTTAATTACTTATTCTTTTAATTTAAACTATGGGATGGATCAGCTCAACTATATGATAGATAGATAGATATATTATATACTTAAATTAAGATTATATTCTCCATCTTAAAATATTATTTTTACCATGATAAAAATAGTCAGCATGAGAGTGTCAGAGTCAAATTGATATCACACACTTCAGCAAATGGTGTAAGTGATTCTTCTGGACGACCTTTCTCAGTTTCAACCTTGTTCATGTCAACCTCACATTCACAATAGTGCTCTCCATCTTTAATTTGATCCTCACATTTGCAGTAGTCTCCATCTTTAGTTTGATGATCCATAGAAACGTAAGTGGAGTCTACATCAATCAATTTTGACATCTCTTTGACGAGATCCTATAAGGTTTAAAATACAAAGTTGTAAAGATCCTATCACAAAAAAGGGCATCATATATATGACAAAATACTCATCATATATATAACAAAATAATCATCATCATCAACATACCCCAGTGCCTCAAAAGGCTCTCGCTCATTGCGGGGTGAGGGGGGGTCGGATGTACACAGCCTAATCCTTATGTTTAAAAACATAAAGCGGCTGTTTTCAGATGACCCATAAGGAGCGTCGAAAGTTGCATTGACTAACTGCTACTTCACAAATAAAAGAAGCGCAGACAGTTTAAAGAGTCATTTTGCTTTATTCCATCATACTCCAAAGCCAAAAAATAGTCAATCTTTGGCTCCATCCGAGATTGATGGAAAATATAACAAAAATTCATGATAGCAAGGTGTTCATCCTCACCTTCCTGTAAATGGTGCCATCTTCCTCAACATACCATCCAGCTTCCTTACAGAGAGCCATGAGAAGATCATTGGTGTCTGCATGCTTTGGAAGTTTGTAGTTTCCGTGAGCTCGGAGTCCAGCAAAGATTTTGTGTGCTATTGATCGGCGTTTTTGCTCCCTTTGCTTATTCTTGTGCCGCTCCCTATCAGAAGGATAACGGAACCTAGTCATTACACTGCCATCTTTGGCAGTCCTGTGAACCAGCCATGGCCCTCTGCTAGTTTTTATGCATCCTCTAACACCACTAATTTTCTTATCTTCCACCATAGTATTGAGTTCTGCTTCCCCTTTTAGCTTATTTAATTTTTTGGTCTTGTTCTATGGTCATAGCTAGGGGTAATTTATAGTAGCAATAGACAATGTAGAGACAAATTAAGTACACTGACGTGTACAGCATATATTCCTGCATGCAGTTTGGTGTGAGAGAGTACTATGTTCACTACTTATGTGATATGTCCTCTTTTCTTAATTTCAAAATATTTTATACAAACATTTATATATGGGTAAACAAGTTCAGTTAATTAGACTTTCAAGAATTCTCAGCAACATGATTGACAAGTGTGAAATACAATTATCATTTCATCTTGTAGTATTACAAATCACAATAATTATTAATAATTTGAATTTCAAAAATTAAAAAGTATAAAGTGTCGTATATATTGAGATGAAAGAAGTGATTAGTTATGGTAGAGATTTTTCTTTAATAATAGTGTCAGTGGAGGACAGCTATTAGAGTAGGAGGTTGATTAGTTAGTTGAATGTTGTTTTACGTTTGAAATTCCTTTGACGTGCTATAACCAAAAATGATGTCGGCGAAGGAGAAGTTTGAAGACACTATATATAATGTATTTTTATTTTTATGTCATATGTAAATGCATAAAATATATAATAATAATAATAATACATTGTGAAGTCGAAAATTTGAATTAAGAAGTAATTTTGGTTTTATAATAATATTTGATACTTTTAATATTGATTTTAAAAAATTACTTCATAACCAAAAATTAATTATCATTTTTTAATTAAAAAAAAAGATTTTAGTTGAGAATTTTAGTAGCCATTAAAAGTCTGCAGTTATTGTTAGATAAAAATTAGCCAAAACCTTTAGTGACAATATTTTGGAATTTTGTAGTGATTTTGGAATTATAATTTTAGCTAAAAATTATAATTGTTTGTAGTTAATCCTAGTTTACTTATGTGGAGGAATTAGTCTCATGTGGCTTGCTATATCACAAAATATTTATGTTGTTAGTTTTTGAGGGTATTTGATTGAAGTCTCTTGGGATAGCGAGGGTATTTTTAATCCCAATATGTAATGAGGGTATAAGTGGTCTATTTCGCATAATTCAAAGGGCAATTTTTTTACCTTTTTCGTATTATTTATTATGATTTTCTTACACTTTGACCTTTTTCGTATTATTTATTATGATTCTCTGACACTTTGATTATCATTGTATCTTGTTATGACTATTATTTAGGATGACTTATTAGATCGTCTATAATATTCTGTCATGATTATTTTTATTTTCATTAATTATTTTTTATACCACTTTGGATTATTTTTATCTATAGCTTGAACCGATCGAGAATCTATTAAAAATAATATTTCTACCTCTAAGATAGTGATTGGGGAATTTTAATAGCATAGTTGGTTGACTATCTGAACTCTCACCTTCTTGGTGAGGGTTCGATTCCCCATATTATAATTTCCTTCCCTTATCCCCAATTTCAAAAAAAAAAAACTCTAAGTTAGTGGTAAGATTTGTTAGAGTGAAATCAATATTCACGCAGTGGAAGCACAATTACTGGATCAACACTTACATAAGATTCTATTAATTATAAAACGAAGTCAAGAAAAACATACTTTTGGAAGCTTTGTGACAATTCGTTCTCTGTAGCAGAATCCAAGACCATCAAGGACCACGAACTTTTGCTACTATCTCGTTTATACACTCAATATTATTTTATGTGGACAAGATTTTTCCTCAAGAACTATCTCTCAACTCTACAGACTTCTTCCCTATTTATTCTTAGATATTCAGGGCTTGGGGAAGAAGAGAAAAGGGTCAAAACGTTTCTTGTTATTATGCCCACTAATGACTATTGTAATTAATAGTTATAATAAGCCCTATTATTTAAACGTTTTTATCCCTATTAAGAGTCCATGTTCTGTTTTAATTCCATTTTAAATAAATAATATATTTATTATTAAAACGAAATATATGAAGGTCAGTCTTTTAAACTCCTTCTAGAATATTTATATAGTCTTGAGAATTGATCAATAAATCAGTCGCAGTAGGGACCGTGGACTTACTATTAAAGGCTTCCTATCATGATAACAATTCGTAATTGAAAGAATTACCATATCACAATAAATTACAAACTATTCCACCAAGAGTTTGTAATTGAACTCCTCAACTTAGCTTTAAAATCCATCATCACATCTTATTTTAACTCCCCATGTTAAAATTATCGACACCAATCAATAAGTCAAATTTTCTGAAAATAATTTAATTTATCGACTAAGTCAATTTTTTACCACTATACTTAAATTATTTCATATGGCGGATATTAAAATCTACCTGCAGAGTTTTCACGTGAAAACTTATAAGTAATCGTAAAGGGGTATCTTCAACTCGGGACCGAGACATGGTTCTATCAACTAACTATTATTTCTGTCATCCCCTGGGAGGGTACCCTATACGTAAACGGCACTCAGAGACTATTGCTAGTACCCAACGAATCACTTGGCCTCATCACATTCATTCATACAATCTACTATCAGCGGAAGACGTAAGGAAAATAAATAGGCTTATCATCATCTAATCTAGTCTCGACATAAAAATATCATAAAAGGCTAATAGAAAGAAACTAGCTCAACAAGTCTTCACATCAACATTTGACCCTAGTCTATGAAGCCTCTATCACTATCAAACGGTGACAATGACAGACCCATGGCTACCTCAATCAAAATAAAGCTAATCAATCTAACTCTAAGGCAAGATGAAAATAAATATAAGGGATTCTCTAAAGTAAGAAAGGCTCACCAAATCAGCTGAACGTCCCCAATCCTCAATGGTAAGCCTGTTGACGATCTTCAAATCATGTATCTACATTATGAAATGATGCAGTCCCAGAAGGGGATGTGAGTATGTGGAATGTTCTAGTATGTAAAATAGCTGAGTGAAATCGAAATAGATAGAATAATATGACAATAACAATCAACTCAATATAGAAAACAGTCAATATGTCAAATGTCTATCTAAAGAAAGAATAGAGAATAAACAAATGACCCATTACAATCTATCACCTTACACCATTACATTGACGTCATAGTAATATCAAGAGGGAATCCTACATGGGAGTTTCTATAACCGACAATCACTTTCTATGAGCCAAAAGTGATACAACAAAGAGATGTCATTGCCACATCTGTCTAGTACCTTGCCGAGGTAAAGGACGAGTCTGTCAGGGATCCCAAAGAAGTTTGTCAGGTCTTCTGTAGGACAAAGGAAATATCCATTTTCATGGTCCAATCCTCTCCTACGCTGGCCACGTAGTTAATGAGTACAGGTGGGACTCACTCTTACCCATTTGGTGTTAATACTCCTCCCAAGACTCAAGAAAGCTCATAGTTTGCCAAGGTCGGATTGTTACACAGCCAACCCCTCTCTCGGGGTCCTCATCTCATCTATCAGTCTATCAACTCAAAAAGCAGAACTATTTTTCAAGCTAAGGTTCAATCCTTGATTAATCTAAATAACACAAATTCCATCTACTTCAGTCATCAATACACTCATCTAAGACTTGAAAACTATCAAAAGGGAACAATTAAATAGACGGATCATTAGAGTTTATTTATGGAGACTCAAGAGACTATCATATCCTATTAATATATCATCATTCTCACATTCACAACCACCATCTCCATTAATATTCTCAATCAAGGCTCTAGACTCAATCTCTATCTTCATTCATGCAATCTTTAAATAAAATAATAAGTAGGATTTATGCAATATCTCATGGAACTATTTAATTCAAGAAAGCAAGTGTATGATGATCATCAGTGTATATAAAAATACATATAATAAATATAATTTCTTAAGAAAATAATCAAGAATCATGCATGTAGACTCAAGAACTTTCGATTCACTTCAAAGACCATCTATGGGACACATGGGAGAACAATTTCATGTTTTTAGTTTAGCCGTACATACCTGGGATTGAAGAATCCTCAACTTTCTTCACGAATTTGGCCCTAGACTCGAAATCCTCCTCTTTTATTCTTCTCCTTCTCTCAAAACATAGTTTAGACTTAGAAAAAATGGGGTTCTAAAACCCTTTCGTACATATCCAGGATTAAATACTCGTTTTAGGACTTAAAAATAGATTGAAAAGGACCAAAATGCCCTTTTCATAATAAAAGAACAAAATTCACCTCGGAATAGCCTAGTCCGCGTTGCGGATTGCGCACGCACCTATGAATTTTTTGACTAAAAAATTTAAAACGTGATGAAAACTGTTTTCTAGGAAATTACATATAAATCGCATTCAGCAAATGCGTTTTATGTGTAATTTTTCGTAAATCCTAATTCCCATCGAAATTTCTAAAAATAAATAAGTGCATCTCCGTGCCCTATTCACATGTACAAAATGATCTATTTAAAACAAGACTTTATTATAACAATATAAATGGTCTTTACAAGGAATTCAAATACCATAATACAATTACATGGTTAATAGTATATTTCAACAAAATTTGTATATACTTTACTCTTTCCTAACTCTATTTTATAAAATTACATTACTACGTTGTTATTATAAAAATAGCGAAGCAGTAATACAATTGGATAAGAAAACAAACATGCAAAAAAGCATGGAAAATTGGGAATTAAAGATATTTGCATGCAGATTTATGCTTTTTCAGCCATCGCAGGTAGTAAGTAATATTCGTTGTTGTCGAGACATTATTTCAGGTGAAAGTACAATATATTTTTATTTGAAATTTTGATCTTCTGCTCCATTTTGTCCAAATGTAAAATATATATGGGGGAATCAAAGAATAAACACGGTACACTATACAGCCTTCTTTCTGTCTTGTGATTCCCCAGACAAAAAGTAATCTCTCTTTTCCTTTTTTAATCATAAGACACAAGTTTGGATCTTTATATAGTATATATTTTGGAAGGTTATATAAAAAATAAGCTTTTTACATCTTCTATATTTGTTTACAATCAATTCATTTAACGAGCCGAATTGAGCTATGTGACAACTCGATCTAGGGATGGTAATGGAGCGGTGCAGGATAGAGGCAAGGCAGGTTTAGAGTTATGCAAAGCGGGACGAATTTAAAGATATATATGTGGGGTGAGGTGAGTGTGGGATGGGTTAAATTAATTATTTTAAAATTAATGCGACTCGGGGTGGACTGCGAATTAAGAAATCAGATAGAAATTTGAAAAACACTAAATCTTTGTAATTAATAAAAATTAAAAATATAAAACTTTTTATATTAAATAGTGACTTTACTTTTAACTTTTTTTAAAATGTAAATTAGACAATTAAATTATTAGTCGATGAAATGTTAATTAGAATATATTGATTAGCGATTAAAAATAATTACTAAAATATTAACGAGAAATAGTTAATTAATTATTAATGATAATTAGTGAAAATAAAAATAAATCATAAATTTTTATTTTTCATATTAAACTTAATAAAAAAAAAAGAACTTCAAAATTTATACCGGGCACATGGCAGAATGCATGGGACAATTCAAAAAACTTGTGGGTCTAATTAACCCGCCCCAATGGCATTTCTAACTCAATCAATCACAAATACAATTCATACTCTTTTTTTTATTTTTACGAGTATTTATATTGAGGAGTCAATTAATTTAAGTAATAAGCTACATTAGAGGTAGGAATTAAGCACTCCTATCAAAATTTGTTTCATACCATCTTGAGATGTCTGTGATCAAGTATGGAGAAATTATATATATTCCACCACGATCCACATGGGTGGTACAATTCATACTCAATTGCCTGTACTCTTGTCACAAAAATTATTCTATGTATCATATGCAGCATATGTTTTATCTTTTTTTTTTTTAACTTTTTGTGTGTTTATAATTTTTTCATATTTCAAATTTTTTTAGTGAAAATACTATTGAAAAATTTGATTTTGTCATTGCTTATCTAAATTCACAAAAATGGAACGAGGCAGTAATAGCCAAATAATACCCTAAAAATATCTTTCTAGAATTCAGAAAGAAGTAAGAATTATTTGAAATTTAAGAATGTCGTTAAATAAAAACTATTCTCGTTTTTTTTTTAAGAATGATCTAATTTGATTTGGCATGGAGTTTATAAAAATTAAATAAAATTTTAATTTTGTGGTTCTAAATTAAAGTTTTATCAAGTGTACCAAAATGTCTTTTAATCTAATGATCTTAAATATGCCAGATGAAATGTTGAAATTAAAATACTGTAAAAAAGTTATTTAAAAATATATATAAATTAAAGAGAAATCAGATAATTCTTCTTTTTCAATATCCCACTGTTGCTTTTGGAGATTTGCTGAAAAAAAGTAAGATTTGTGAAGAAAGAATGGAAAGAAAATAAGTTATTCCTAAACTTTCTATTGAATCACCCAAAAGTAAGCCTTTTGATGAAAGAATCTTCTCTACTTTTTCTTGTTTTCTGTCTAACTAAACAAGGGAATAGCAAATCTCTTTATCATTTCTTCTTATTTATGTTGATTCTGAATTCTTTTTCTTGATTACTTAGTTCTCTAGTTGCAGGTTTGTCTGTTTAGCAATAACTAATTTTAAGAAAAAAAATATATGATCATGACCTAGCATAATAATTTGTTAAGTGTCAAAATAATAAATAAATACAACATGCTTCATTCCTTATTTTATTTTATCTTTATTTTCTAAGGTATCCCTGTTGACACCCAACTTTTATCTTCCACAATATTAATTAATTATCGAGTTTCTTCAATTTTAAATAATTTAAAATAATTAGCATTTACAAAGTTCAAAATATTTTAAGAGATTTTATATATAATTTTTCTCATTTTTATAATTTGAGAATGATTTTATCAAATTTGGTTAATCACCTTTCATAATCGGGGATTTTGGCATTTTGTTGATTATTTTATTTTGTTGGAATTAAGAAACTTGTCAATTAATTGATAAAATTCATTTTATTCATGGCTTAGCCAAATCCACCACGTTAAGTCAATTTGGCATAGAATTTATTCGCTAAGTTTGACAATTCATATGGTTTATTTTTAAATCCAAGTTTCATAATCTTTTCTCAAACCTCGTTTTAGACCAATCTTGGCCCAATCGATTCAAAAACTCGATCCAAAAATCCCCGAAACCCGGCCCAAATCCCAAAATCAGCCAACAATATACAAATATATTACATATATCTTCATATACTAGGCGCGTGGCCTAATTTCTTCTTTCTCTTCTTCTTTCTCCCATACGCGTAACACCCACAAACTTCATCTCTCAGCTTCTTTTTCTCTACAATGAAGAACAACAAGATGAACCCCAGCAAAAACCTGTCCTTCCCCAACGTTTGATTCCATCATTTTTGAGGGGGGCCGCGGATGACTCTAAAAATAACATTCAAACTTTTTTTTCGAAAGTGAATAAGATTTTGGGAAAGCTCCTTAATTCGAGGCAGTGAACTCCTGATTCTCAAAATTCAAGAGCTCATACGCGAGGTCTTGCTTCAGTGGTGAGAGTTTCTTTTCGAGTTCGTCGCCTCAGCTCACTACTCCGACAGAGGTAATAAGCTTAATCTCGTTTCTTCTTCCTTCTGCTTAAATTTCGTGTTGAACGTTTGATGGTGAAATAAATTCTAGTGTTACATTGAAGTCGTTCATTTGTGTTTGTTCTGTCGTGGTTGAATTTTTTGTGATGTCACTGTTTGTTAAGATGGTTTCTACAATCATATGGTTGTGTTCATTGTTTCCTTTATGTACTCTGGTCGATCCTTGCTATTCCAGTTAACTTGTAAAAATTGAACTAAAAGTGTCCTTTAAATTTTGAAATTAAAAAAGATTATAATTAAAGATTAAGAAGATTTAAATTAATTAGGAGTTAAAGTATATATTTAAAAACTTGAGCAATTATTTTTTTTTTCAAAAATTTCTATAAGCTTTTTACTAAAAATTAAAAAATATAAGGCCCACTTTTCAAAACCTATTCTTCAACTCTCCCTTTTCTTTCGTAAGATAAAACCCAAAATCAAAAAAAAAAAAAAAAGTTTTCTTCTTCAGTTCTTTTTCTCTTTTCTTTCTTCACTATTTTTGCCATCTTCGTCGTTGCCGTCATTCCATCATCATCAATTTTGTGGTGTAGTCATTCTCCTTGTGAAGGTAAGATTTTATTTATTTTTTCAGTTATAATTTTGATTTTTATTGTAAAAGTAAGAATTTTAGTTTAAGAAGATGAAAAAGTATATGTATTTTTACTTAGGTAGAATTGTTTTTGTTGGTGTTCTTTGATTTTGTACTCTTTGAAGATGAAATATTTGGGTATGAGTGTTATTGTTTTTGTTTGATTTTTGTTGTTAAAATGATTATTTAGGTTTAAGAAGATGAAAAAGTATATGTATTTCTACTTGGGTAGGATTATTCTTGCTGGTGTTCTTTGATTTTGTACTATTTGAAGATGAAATATTTGGGTATAGGTGGTGTTATTTTTGTTTGATTTTTGTTGTTGTACTCTTTGTGAGAAAAAATGTTTAATTGGTTGGTTGTTTCAGATATGGTTGGTCGCTCGATTTTAAAGCACTGACAACAATTGTTGAAGTACTTACAATAATTGCTATGGTTGTTTTTCTTTGATTTTTGTTGTTATGATTTTTGTGAGAAAAATGTATTGTGTGCTCTAATTTCTACTTGGGTAGAATTGTTCTTGTTGGTCTTCTTTTATTTGTTATTGTACTCTTTGAAGATGAAATTTTTGGGTATGATGTGGTTGTTATTGTTGTTGTTGTTTGATTTTTGTTGTTTTACTCTTTGCGAGAAAAATGTTTGGTTGGTTGATTGATTTCGAGTATGGTTGGTTACTGATTTTAAAGTATTGATAACAATTTTTGAATTACTTACAACAACTGCTATGGTTATTTTTCTTTAATTTTTTTGTTATGCTTTTTGTGAGAAAAATGTATTGCATGCCTTAATTTCTATTTGGGTAAGGTTGTTCTTGTAGTTGTTCTTTGATGTGTTGTTGTACTCTTTGAAGATAGATTTTTGGGTATGTGGGTGGTGTTGTCGTTTGACTTTTGTTGTTGTACCCTTTATGAGAAAAACATTTGGTTGGTTGAAAGATTTTAAAGTATTTACATCATTTGTTGAAATATTGACAACAACTTCTATGAGTATTGTTGTTGTACTCTTTGTGAGAAAAATATTGATATTGGAAAAATTATTATTGTTGTTGGAATTGCTAAACTTTTTAAAATAGTCAGTGAAGCAGTTGCTAAAGTTTCTATAATAGCTCCTTTGAAAGTCTTTCATTCATGTAGTAATGTGCTCTTAAATAGGTTGTTATTGATTGTTGTTGTATTTTCTTATGAAAAAAGAATACATGTTGTTCATGTAATGATTTCTTGATTGTTATTTTTGCATCAAGTTTGAAAAATGTGTATTTGCTAAAAATCTCAGAATTTGCTATAATAGATGAAATGGTTACTGAAATTATGTATCTGCTGAAATCTTGGGATTTGCTGAAAAAAATTAATAGATTATCTCTATTTTATGATAGAATTTGAACATCAATGACTCGATCTAAACAAAAAAAATTCTAGACCTGATGTTCCTACGAGAACTTGGAAAAGGGGCCTAATTATATATGAAGAAAAAGATGAATCACAACAAGAATTCGCAAATCTTATTGAACATGTCACTGCTGAGGCTGTTGTTGATGTCAGTCCCTCAGTTGGTGTGGTAGTCCCACAATTAAGGAGGAGGAGACTAATTTCTAAAAGCACTCATGAGTGCAGCTACTATGGAGGGCAGCAACCAGCAGATGCTATGGAGGAGTAGCAATTAGCATATGCTGTAAAGGAGCAGCAATCAGTAGATAACATAACAAAAATAGATTAAGTGTTGGAGTGGTGATTTTTTATATTTTTGTTATTTTGGGAGGAAGTTGTTGATTTAAGGTTGGATGATGTTTATTTAGTGTTTGGATGATGGGTATATTCAATATTTAGATAATGAATATTTTATTATTTTTTAATTTTTTTGGGAATGTTAATGATGGATAGTCTTTTTATGAACATGGGTATTTTTTTTAGATGTTAATGATGGATATTTTATGTCATAGATATATCTCCTTTTATAGAAATATCTCTTTCTATGTTGAAATGTTAGATGTTGTGTTAATTATAAAAGTCTAACAGTCGTAATATTTATTGTGAATATACTTAGCAAGTCAGTATCTTGCTAGGGCTATTCTTATATCTGCTACAAAATGACTCAACAAGTTATCTACTTGATGGGATAGTCTTAACATTTATTGCGAATATACTCAACAAGTCGATATCTTGTTGGGGCTATCTTTATATCTGCTGTGAAATGATTCAGCAAGTCATCTACTTGCTGAGATAGTCTTAATATTTGCTGAATATACCCAACAAGTCAGCATCCTGCTGGGGTCTATCCTTAAATCTGCTGTGAAATGACTCAGTAAGTCATCTACTTGATGGGATAGTCTTAAAATTTGCTATGAATATACTCAGCATGTCAGTATCTTGCTAGGGCTATCCTTATATCTGTTATGAAATGACTTAGCAAGTCATCTACTGGCTGGGATTCATACCATTTGTTGTAAATATACTCAGTAAGTCAACATCTTAGTGGAGCTATCCTTATATCTGTCATGAAATAACTCAGCAAGTCATTACTTATTGAAACAATCGTACCATTTATTGTGAATTTACTCACCTAGTTAGCTTATACTGTTATGAAAATGAGTCAGCAAGTCAATATCTTGTTGGGTCTATCCTCATATCTGCTGTGAAATGACTTAGCAAGTGACCTGTTTGCTGGGGCAGTCTTATTATTTATTATAAAAATGACTCAGTAAGTCAAATCTCGGTGAGGCTATCCTTATATATATTGTGAAATAACTCAGCAAGTGATCTACTTGCTGGGACAGTCTTAATATTTGTTGTAAAAATGACTCAGTAAGTAAGCATCTTGTTGGGGCAATACTCATATATGTTTTGAAATGACACAGCAAGTGGCCTACTTGCTGGGACAATCTTAACATTTGTTGTGAAAATGACTCAACAAGTTAGCATCTTGCTAGGGCAATCGTACCATTTGTTGTGAATTTACTCAGCAAGTCATCTTATACTGAATAATTGTCTATGTAAAGTCATATCTAGAGATAAATTGAGTTATGTTAGTCCAATTTCATATTAAAAACTAGATTCAATGGTAATCTCATACATTAAGGTGGTAATTAGACAAGTAATATATAATCTATTGAGTAGTTGCATATTTAAATGATCGTGATTAAGTAAATTGATTATTACTTGGTTGTGTCCATATGTTTTATAATATAGGAGGTGGAGTTAGTCCAATATCAGTTTAAATGCTAGAATCAGTAATGATCTTATACATTGAGATAGTACTTACACAATTAATAGGATCACAGTTGTAGATCACACTTATTTTAGTTGATTTTTTCATTAATTAATCCATTTGATTATGATTATGGATGAATATAGTGATTTTAGTCCAATTCAACTCTAGAAATAACTTGATGGTAAAGATTTTGCTTGAATTTGTTATAGCAAGGTTGCTAGTTATTGAACTAATTGTAGCAATTATTGTAAAATATCTCAGCAAGTTATTTAGTTGTGAATTTTTTAAAGTAATTGCTGAAAAATTTGTAGCAGTTGTTGTAAAGATAGTAGCAGTTACTGTAAATAATATAGCAATTATTGTCTAATTCGCAGGAATTGCTGAAATTTTCTATAAGGTAGTTAGTTGCTATAGCAAGTTTGCTATAAGTTGATGGTATCAATCATATCTATGTTAGCCCAATTTCAGATTAAGATCTAGATGCAGTAGTGATCTTATACATTGAGGTGGTAATTAGGCAAGTAATATACAATTTATTGAGTAATTGCATATTTAAGTAATAGTGATTAAGTAAATTGATTATTAGTTGGTTGTGTTCACATGTTTTATAATATACGAGGTTAAGTTAGTCTAATATTGAGTTAAATGCTAGAATCAATAATAATCTTATACATTGAGATAGTACTTACACAAGTAATAGGCTCATAGTTGTAAATCACACTTATTTTCGTTGATTTTCTCATTAAATAGTCCATTTGATCATGGTTATGGATGAATATAGTGATTTTAGTACAATTCACTGCTAGAAATAAGTCGATGGAAAAGATTTTGTTTGAATTTGTTATAGCAAGTTGGCTAGTTGTTTAACTAGTTGTAGCAATTGCTGTAAAATATCTTAGTAAGTTATTCAGTTGTTGAATTTTTTAAAGCAATTGCTGAAAAATGTGTAGCAGTTGTTGTAAAGGTAGTAGCAGTTACTATAAATAATGTAGCAATTGTTGTCTAATTCGTAACAATTATTGAAAAACTCTGTAGCAAATACTATATACGATATAACTATTTATAAATTATGTAGCATTTGCTATAAAGTCAGTAGCAATTGCTGAAATATCAGTAAAAATTATTGTAGATGAAGTAACAATTGCTATAAAATTGTTGATAGTTTAAAATGCAATTTCTTAATACCTGAAGCATTCGATGAAAAATGTATTCAAATAACAATAATACTGATAATATTAAATAACAACATATGTTAATTGTTGCATAAAATTAATATGCGAAATGAAATAAGTTCACAAACAATAAATAAAAGTGAGCATTCTTATGAAACATTTCGCTCCGAGCATATAATTTTTTGTACCCAACCTTTTTGCATATGGAACATTTATTCTTTTCGCTTGGAAATGATTGTCCGATAGTCAGCGTCTGCTCACCTCCACTTGCTCTATCTAAAACGTCTATATCCATCACATCACATTCATCATTCAATATTTCTTGATTTTGAGGTGAATTTTGATTCTCCACCACCCTTTCAACCATGTATACCCGTAGAATGGGTCTTCCTTCATCTTTCAAATAAGTTCGTAAACTCGCTTGATTTTTTATTATAAATGGAGTCACTCTCTATTTTTCGCCACAAGGATACATGTAAGTGATGACAATATCTTTCGGCTCACAATTTCATTCACAGCTAGCAATAATTTGATTTGTAAAATCCTCATAAGCGATATCTCGATTCACAATCATCGCTCTCGTCTCGATCATTTCTTTGCCTTTCCAACGCCAAATAAAATGGTTGTTGGACTCAACCCATTCACCATGATAATCAACTCCTTTGTCTTCCATTAATGATGTTGAAGGTACCTAAATTAATAATAATTTAAAGCGTAAGGTGAGAAAACTGTACAGAAATACAATAACTGATGTAGTGAATTCAGCATTTGCTTCATCAGTTGCAACATAAGATGCAGCAAATATTGCAGTACATTCAGCAGAAATTGAAAATTGCAGTAGAAGTGGTGAACTTGTTGCTAAAAAGTATTTTGATTATTATTCTATATTATTCAGTAACTGCTGAATCTATTTCAGCATCTGCAGCAAGTCGCTAAAAATAGTTCAGCAGTGAAGAACAACAACAATGGTGGAAAAAATAACAAAAATATAAAACTCAAATAAACAACACTACATTCACTTTTATCAATCATAATAATGATTAAAAGTTACCTTTCAAGTAATTTCCAAAGCTACATGAACAAATGCTCCAAAAATTAATTTCTTTTCTTCCCAAATTTGATGCTCTAATGTTAGAAAAATAGTGACAAGAAGAAGAATAAACAATACTATATTCACTTTTATCAATCATAATAATTATTAAAAGTTATCTTTGAAGTAATTTCCAAAGCTATACGAACAAATGCCTCAAAAATTAATTCTTTTTCTTCCCAAATTTTAAGCTCTAATGTTAGAAAAATAGTGACAAGAAGAAGAAGAAATTTGTGGAAAATTAGAGCAGGACAAATATAAACTTGGGAACTTATTTAAAAATGATCAAATATCATTAATCCTTAATCTTAAATTTGTCAACTATACCTAATAAATAAAATTTGTTTCATTTTTTTTAATTTAAAAATCTTTTTGTCACCCCAGTTAACTTTGAGTTTTTCTTTTAGCTAATACTGCTTTGAAAAAGGGGACCCATTTTCATCACTTTGAAAGTTAAATCTTTGATGCGAGTGTAAATGTTTACTGAAAATGGCTTCAAAGTTGTGAGTGTTTGCTGTAAAGATTCATTTTTGTTCCTATCTCTGTCTTAGTTCCTTTTTTTTAAAGATTGTTTTGCTTTCAAGCTTAAAATTCCAGAATACATATCTATCCTAAATTCATGACTCTTAAATATATGATTTTGATATTCTTGCTAGTCCTGCTTCACCTTCGGGTCTTTAGTCGGTTTGTTTTTATCCTATTGAGCTCGGATGAAAAATGTGCATTTGGGTTACTGTATGATGATTAAGATGCTGTGACACTATTCTAATGGTTTTAGAAGGGATTAAGTTCCCAGATTACAAGCATTCCAGCTTCGTTTTGGTTCTAATCCCATGTGAATTGAGTCCATCTTGTCTATCTCATGTGATTTAGCTTCCTGTAGGCTAACATAAATGTCTTCTGCTCGTCTAGTTTTTTTTTAACTGGGATTAATTGCGTTATGATTTTTTCCTATTCAAGGTTTCAATTTATCAATCGCTTAGTATTTCGAAGTTGGATTTTGACATTTTATGAACCTATTGTAGTTTTGCCTCCGATTTTTGACTGATCATATAATTCTGGTGCGGTTGTGCCTTTTGAAGTCTAAGTCGTGGTCATTTTACTCTGTGCTCGGTTGGTCAGTACTTGCGATACATGTTGTTGATCTTGTTTCTCTGTTCCACAGTTGCATTTAAGGGTTCATCTTGACATTAAGAAGTTGTTTTATTCTTACACAAACTTGAATGACAATTTCTGTTCGTTTGGCGTAGAAATGATCCTCGCTTCACTGTTATGTCCAATGGCTGTCTATTTGTTGTTTTAAGCACAATTTCTATTGCGATGTGGATTCATATTTCAAAAAGAATCAAGGCGTAACCTCATTTCCCCTAAGTTGAAATGTTTTAATATAGCTACACATCTATTTATTCTCACTTCTCTTAGAATGTTGTTTTAACTTTTTCTAAAGCTTTGCCCATATCTGTAACCATGATTTTGGCCACTTATCTTTAAGTTTTAGGATTATGTATGCAGTTTCCTTCATTTAAAAAGAAAATCATTGTGTTCCCTTACATGTCTTGTTCATAGTTGGAAATAATCACTGTTTGGGTCATTTCGAATACCTATGTTTGATTTGCTTGGCTGCTTTGGCACTTTTGTTTCAAACTAAGGCGTTACATTTTTTAGCATGACTTAAATATTTTTTTTCTTCTTTTTGTCAATGAAATTGATTACTATTTTCAAATGATAGTCTATGAAATATTTCGAATCATGCATTTAATTTTTAGGGACAATTTCTGCTTTCTTGATAAGTATTTTGTCCTTTAATCCATACTCATTAAATATAATATAGTAGTTCCAAACGTTTTAATTGCTCTTTTATTTGATGGACACTAATCTATATCCTTTCCTATCGCACGTTATCCCTTTTGAGTCCATTGGACTCCCTCTTGCATTTCTGAGTGGGCTATGAGAGCCTTTCGTCGAGTCTAGGAGGCAGCCCACAGAGTCATGAAAGTAAATCAATATATATACATTGGTATACTATCAATATACACTGAAAGTATTTGGCAGAAAGGCCAAAAGCCCAAGGAAGCAGCCGATCGAGAATTACAAGGGCCAGGTAGGCCCAAACATGTAGAAATTAGGACAGATAACTTGTCAAAGCTCAATTTTATCTTATTTCCTACTTCTTGTATTTTTTGGATGCTTGTTATCTTGTTCAGTAACTCTAACGCTAATTTATTTTATTATTTTATTTTAATCTAATTAAATTTCTCAATATGTCAAAATCATTTATGTTATTTTTCGTTGATTAGAATTTTTAATTTTTATTAAAAAAAATATTTCCAAAAATAAAGAAATATAGTAAAGTGTCTTGCTTGAGATATTGCAATATTTTAAATACTTGTGAAATTTTACTTATTTAATTTTAAGTTTTTTTAAAATAAAATGTGGAATTATTTTTCTCCTTTAATATTTTAGTTCAAACTCAGAGAATATAGTTAAGTTTAAAATTGTTTAGAATTTCCTAAGATATGCTTTAGGTCTCTTAGTCATTTTCAAGTTATACGTTTTAAAGTTAGTCAAAATCTCTTACTCGTCAGATAATCACGTGTTAGCGATCATTTTGAATGCGTAAACCCTTTTTGCAGTGAAAATATGAACTCGAACTTTTTCTTTGGATTTTTAAAAGATTTTTTTTCTGTTTAAGTCTTTTAAAAAATATTTTAAGGGTTTTCTTGATTTTTCTTAAAAAATTAAGTGGCGATTCTATTTCAATTTTGACAATTTGGTTTACTTAAATCAATTAAGTAATAAATCAAATTTTTGAAAACACAAGTCATTTTTTTGCAATAACAATCTCCATAATCGGCAGCTGTGAGACTAACCGTTCCACTGTCAGCACACTAAGCAGTAGGGAACTGGCCACAAAGTTTTTTCCATTCAGCAAAGGTGAGGATCGAACACCCAAACTCTTGCTTAAAGGGTGAGGTGTTGAACCACCACACCAACCCTTGTGGTTCCTTATTCCTTATTATTACAATTACACAAGGATAGCGAGTGAGTATTAGTTTGGATTGGCTTATACATGGTGCTGTAAGTTAAAATAATTTTGGCGTTTGGATAAAGTTACAAAGTGCTTATTAAGTACTTAAATTTACGACCAAAAAAATTAAAATAAGTCAAAAGTCATCAGTTAAAAATTTATTTTAGGTGTTTTAAGTTAAAATAACTTTTAAATAGCTTTGAAGTGTTTGAATAAAACTTAAAAATATGCTTATAAGCAATTATTTTTTGTGACAAAATAATAAAAATAATCATAAATAAAAAATCAATCCAAATAGGCTCCAAATATACTTTATTCTATGTGATGTGAGGTAAAGATATTATTTCAAAAATTATTGATCCAAAAAAAAAAGCATTTTCTAAATAGATTTAAATAATACAAAAAATTTTAAAAATGAAAATAGATTATGGCGGTTCATTATTTATCATAACTTAGTGTTAATTACTTTTAGCATTTTATTTGAACTTTGCTCGTAGTTTACTTCACTTTAATTTGTAACATATCATTATTGTATATGTAGAAGGAAAAAAATCTGGACGTGTCACATATACTCATTTAATTAATCATTTCATACAAAATATGCTCTTATTTTAGTCATTTTGATGTTTCTTTCTGTAAAATATACATTTCAATTAAACAAATATATACTTTTACTTTGAGAAAACAGAAGGCAAATGTTTATAATTAACAAAAAAATCCTTGCTTTTGAAGGTAAAACTCGTTTTACTAAAATTTTTACTTTGAGAAGCAAAAGATTCCCAAAACAAAAAATAATTCCTGGAAATTGAAAGAGTCATAGAAAGATCACGAATTCTTGTCTTAATGAAATCATTAACAATCCTTATTAATTTATTCTGTCAAAACATGAAGAATATGAGAATTGTAATACATGATTATTAATGAATTTCTATACAAAATGATAGTGGCGGACGCAAGATTTTTATCGAGGGGGTTTAAAATATAAATAAGTAAACATATAAAAATAATTGGATCACAGCAAAATAAAGTGCCCAATAAATTTTAACCCGCTTTATTACGAACCTTTCTTTAAAAATATCGTACCTTTTTTTTAGTATCCTACTTTATGTTAAACTTTTTATTCTAAATTGTTAAAAAGGTATAAAGATTAACTTATTATAATACATATTTATTGCTCAATAACGATAAATATAAAAAGTATTGAACAATACAATATTAATTTGTCAAATGATAACAATATATAGTTGCAAAGACGAGTTATAAATTATAAAAATTGACAAAATATAAGAATTTTGTATATGTAAAACTCATTAAATATGACAACATGTTAAATAAGCGAAACATAGAACACATAAAGTGAGATATGCAAATTGTGATATTCTTTATGTAGTTTAGCTTAGAGGCATGTTAACATCGAAAATCAATAAGAATTATAGAAATATAGTTAGGGATTTCAACTAGTATTGAGAGCATCAAAGAAGAGCAAATTGAAATATTTTTTATTTCAACTCTATGAAAATTTGTACATAATATTCTAGGCTCAATATTTATAGTTGACAAAAATAGAAAAGGGCTATCTATTAAGTGTTTCCTCCGTCTTAATTTATGCGTCACATTTCAAATTTAAAGAATTGAACAATATTTTTTTAATCGTAATTATACATACATATATTAAAATACTTCTAAATTATCAATTATTGTTACTTATAGTACTTTTTACATAGTTCAAATTAATAAATTTTATTCAAAAAAGTATAAAAATGTCATGCTCAAATTTACGATCAAAATAAATTATTTGTTTTAAAATCTGAATGATGCCACACAAATTAAAAAAGGCAAATTAAATAATAACAAAATACAAATAAATTAATTAAAATAAAATAAAATAAAATACAGAAAACGAAAATTTTAAAATTGTCCGTCCAATTTCTTATTAAAAAGGGAATGGAAAGGATAAAGTTCATGCTCATTAAAAATTAAAAAAAAAAAAGTGAAAAGGGACAAGCAAGGAGTCAAGTACATTGCTCATTAAAAATGAAAAAGGAGAGAGAGTAAATAACTTTGGAAAAGCAAGAAAACATGCCTTGAAAGAAATTTGAACCCACGACCTTAACAAGAAATTTGGACCCTTGAACCATTGAGCTAGACTTTCCAGGTATTCTAATGGAGTTCGTTTAATTAATATATAACATAATATTTAGATTTAATCTTATATATAGTGTAATTTTCCATTGAGGGGGTTCTGTCCCTCCCACATAAATCCGCCCCTGCATAAATGGTACGGCCACGATCTCCTGATGTGATTAATGTAGTCTTAGTAAGAGGGGGAAGAGTTAAAGATTTATCCGATATGAGATATCACATTATTCGAGGAATCCTAGACAGTGTCGGCTCAAGGGCCAAGCAAGTGAAGCAAGGGCTGGATGCCCCCAAATTTTTAAGGTCTCATTTTTTTTATTTAAGGTTGTATGATGGAATTGTGGTCTAAATTAAGTTATAAATATTTGTGGTTATAAATAATTTCATTAGTAATAAAATGAGGTTTAAAGTTAAATTATTTTTAAAAAATAAAAATTTGTTTTTGAAGTTAAATATTTTTGTTTAAAAAAATAAATTAATACGGAAAATTCTATTATGTTTTTGAAAAGTTAGAGTAAAAAATAGCAGATCCTTATTATTTTAATAAAAAAGAAGAATCACTTAGCAAATATGATTGATATTCATTGATTGTTAATTTGCATTCTAATAATACTCCTTTATTCATTTCAATTACGTGTTTTAGTTAATCTTCTTTTTTAGCATGCCAATCATATATATTTTTTAAATATTTGAAATTATTTACTATTATGACTTGTAGTATTCTTAATATAGTTTTAAAATATATAAATTTTATTTTAAAAAATAAAAAATTTTATATCCCAATTTAATTTGAAGCCTCTTAATCAAACTTAGTTTTAGGCCCCTAATGCTCTTGAGCCGGCCTTGACCCTAGATATTGTCGAAGCAAAAGATAGTTAACAAGGATGTTCTAGTGCGTTTTAGATTCTTATTCAAAACTTGTATCATTTGATGATGTTATGTGAATCGCTAGAAACATATGAAGTGTATGGCTAATCTAATAACGAAAGTTTTGTAAGGAAACTGGAGCAGGATAGCATGAGACAAAAAATTTTCTTTTTAAAGAGATTCGATTCGAAACTCTTATATGTCCAAGGTTTAATATTGAAATAATTTCAGAGGTTTTCCCTGACTTTGTCTGTGTCAACAAACTATTTAAAATACCTCAATTTTTTAGAATAGGTCCAAGTCAAATAATAATAATTCGAAGTACTACTTTTTATACTATTTCGAAAACTCAACTTGATGATCATCATAAGCCTCAAAATATTATTATGTTACATGAGTATATACCTATGTTACAGATCATTGTAAATGAATTGATAGGCAGCTATTAGGTTAATTTATTTTTTTTTGTATTTTTGAAATAATTCAAGGTCAAAATTTAAATAGTAACATCAAAAAAATTTTAGGAATAATTTTAAATATGTATCTAAAAATTATTAGTTTAGAAAAAATATAGTAAAAAATTAATAAGATAAAATATAGCTGAATTCACAATTTAGGCACGACTTATTTCTATTTAGCTACGAGAAGGTTAACCCATGGATAAATATCATCATTTTTACTTTTTATTAGCCATACTTTTATTTTTTATTAGCTACAATTTGACTATGGCTAAATAACTAATTTTTTAAAAATAAATTTATTAAATAGTTAAGTAGTGTAATAACATGTATATATATAATGTAAAACAATTATGTGATAATGTATTGATATTTATATATATAGTTATGCAGTGTATATGTTATGTGTAGTATACCAATATTGTATAAATATTTATTTAGTCTATATGTAATATATCAATATTTTATAAATCAAGTATAAAAAGTATTAATATCTTATAAATGGTAAATACATATGTATATATTATGTACAAATAAGTATTTAGTGTATATGTAATACACTAATATTGTATAAATATATATATAATCTTGTATTATATGTATTTGACCATCATACATTCTTATCTTAATAAATCAATAAAAATTTAAAAAATTACATGACATTAGAAATATTCACATAAGTGAAACAATTCAAAAAAAAATATTAAAAACAAATATAAACAATAAAATTTTATTTTAAAATACCATTATTTAGCCACAATTAAATAGTATTAAATCATAAATAATATATCAATTACATACTGACTTTTATTAAAATTAGGTTATTTTAGATAATTAATTTTTTTCTATATAAATAATACATTATATATCAAATATTAATCATTTTTATGATACTTTTTTTTATTATAATCTGTATCATATATTTATCAACAAATTACAACTTTCTTCCTTCTTCCCTTAAATATAGTCTCCGCAATGACGATGAAACTATTGCCTTGGACGTTGGTGCCATGGTCATCACATCTCTCCAATTATCAATTAATGAGTTCTTAGCATAGAACAATAACATGCCTATATAATATGTATAATACAATTGTATTAAAAAAATATTTTTATTATATATTGTTGAGACACAAAGTCTCACATTGGTGGTTAATAGGATGGATGGTCTCCTTATAAGGTTTAGGCAATCCTCCTTCCTTTGAACTAGCTTTTGGGGTGTGAGTTAGGCCTAAGACCTTCTTTAACATGGTATCAAAGCTAAGACCTGCTTCAACTCTGGTATCAGAGCAGGACCCGTCTCACCCAATGTTGGGCCCCCAAAAAAATTGTCCACGCACCAGATGCTAAGCACTAGGCACCTGCTTCAACTCTAGTATCAGAGTAGGGCCCGTTTCACCCAATGTTGGGCCGTCAAAAAAATTATCCACGCACTAGATGCTAAGCACTGAGCATGAGAGGGGTGTTGAAACACAAAGTCCTACATTAGTGGTTAATGAGATGACTGGTCTCCTTATAAGGTTTAAGCAATCCTCCTTACCATTGTCACATTGAACACTTTTAATATTACGTTCGAATTGGGTAGAGATGTGATTTTTAAATTTCAAGAATATGTCATAAACATCCGATTTTCGGGCTAACGGAAATATCCACAAATATTTAGAATAATCATCTAAAAATAAGATATAATATCTATATCCGGTAGAGCTCAAAACAAGAGAGGACCAAATATCACTATGTAAAATATCAAAAGGCAAAGAAGTACTTGAAGTTGAAGGAACAAAAGGCATTTTTATATGTTTTTCAAGTACACATGAACCACAAATACTAGAGCTAGAATGTTTAATACAATCAATACTTTTGTTCTTCCTAAGCACATCTAAAATAGAAGACCCCGGATGACCCAACCGATCATGCCATAGCTTAGGAGTAACGGTAGCAAAAGTTGAAAGAATATCTTGATTGGTGTGAGAAGCTGAATAGGGATAAAGGTCACCTCGGCTATTACATCTCATTATTGGCCTCCCCGTTTGATATTCCTTCAAAGAAAACCCAAAAGGATCAAACTCAAATGACATAGAATTATCAGTAGTAAATTTTCTAACAAAAATCAGATTTTTGATCAATTTGGGAGCATGTAGAACATTTTTCAAGGAAAGGAATTGACACGAGGAAGATATATTAGATTGACCATAGCCAAGAATTGGAATAGTGTAACCATTACCAATAATAATATTATGATTATGATGATTGCTCAAATTAAAATAAGATGAGAGATTACCGATAGAGGAAGTCATATAAGACGTTGCACCGGTGTCCATGTACCAAACCGAATTATTTTGCTGCAGAGATATAGTATGCATGGCGGCTTCAATGTCTGTGGAAGTGTATGAACTAGACTGCCCAAAAGGAGGAGGAGGAGCCTGCTGCACGATAGCATGCTGCTATTGTGGCCTTGGGCCCAATAAACCGGCCTGCCTTGTGGGAGGGGGCCTAACCCACCCTTGAGTGGGATAAGGGCAGGGAGGTACAGGCCAAGGTCACCTCCAAAGGGTACTGTTGTCATTGTGGGGTTTGTGCTGACTGTCCACCCGAGCCAGAGTATCCACCCATTTGACCACCTTTGCCATTATCGAAGCATGAGTTGTCGCGACCACCACCAGTAGTTTTTCGACCACCACTGTTTTTTCGGCCACCAGAGTTTGAACCATCACTATGTTTCTTTTTTGAACCACCTGATTTCTCAGAAGTATCCGGACCATCGTCATGCGCCGTGGCCATCAAGGCAGATTCCATGGCTGCCTCCTTGGCCATGCCGGCCTCCTCTAAAATTAACATCGATCGAGCCTTATAGAAAGGGGTAGAGGATTACTCTGTATAATTAAAGTGCCTACACCACGGTAATGCTTGGTGAGTCCACCGACTATTTGCAAAACCATACAGTTGTCAGAGACTAGAGCTCTAATGTTTTTTAATTGATCCGCAAGGGATTTAAGACGTTGGCAGTATGCAGAAGCATTTGGAAAGTCCTCCATAGCAGTAGAAGAGAACTCTTGTTCTAGAGCAATGGCACGGGAATGTTGATTGTCTTGGAATATATCACGCAATCTATCCCAAGCTTTCATGGTCGTCGCATCGAGCTCGATTATGGTTTGCAATAGGTCCCTAGAAATTGTAGAATAAATTCCAATAGAACCGTGGCATCCAAGGTCAACCAAAGGTCTTTCGCTTCATCAGTAAAAGGGGGAGGAGGCTTGGTTTTAGAATGGATGATATGATGAAGGACCCTGTGTGATTTTGCGTGAATTTTAAAAAACTCTGCCCACGTACAATAAGAAACGTTCTCCATCTAAAGAATAATGGGAACACCCGTCTTGATGTTGGTGATGGTGAATGCAGGGTGAAACAACGATTTGTTATCCGATATTTTTGGAGGCTGAAATAAACAGAGGAAAGAACAGAGAAGAAAGAGAGGAGGAGCGGTGGACAGAGAGCTATAGCGAAGGGCAAGCAGAAGCGAGAAGACAAACTCTAGTGTTGAGACACAAAGTCCTATATTGATGATTAATGGGATGGGTGGTCTCCTTATAAGGTTTAGGCAATCCTCCTTCCTTTGAGCTAGTTTTTGGGGTGTGAGTTAAGCCTAAAACCTTCTTTTAACATGGTATCAAAGCTAAGACCTACTTCAACATATATTTACCACATACGTTAACATGCTTATAATATGTATAATATATTGAATTTCGAATGTATTGTAATTGTTATTTATTTTTCCTCTTATTTACCATGCTAAATTATATTATTATATTAAAAATATTATAATTATATATTTAGCACGTGTACTCAAATATGCCTATAATACATATAATATATTGAATTTAAATTATATTACTATTGTCATTCATATTTATATTTTTATTAATGAAGCAAAAAAATATGATACCTTAATTTCAAACATTCAAGCAATACATTAGAATTGTATCAGAATTCAAAATTAAATAGTAAATTAGAATTATTGATTATGTATTATTTTTAAAAAAGGAAAAAAAAAAGAGAAAGAAAGAGGCGCCCAGTTTAACAAAAAAAAGAAGAAGAAAGGGACGACCAGGATAAAAAGAAAAGAGAAAAGAGAGAGAGAGAGGGAGACGAAGAGGAAGAAAGGGAGATAGTTTTATTCCTTTTTTGTTATTTTGGGTAAAGAAAATATAATTATTTGTTGTAAAAATAAAATATGTATTAAAACTTGTAATCAATGTCATATAATATATATCCTTCGTCTCAAAATAATTAAATTTGTAAAGTAATATACATATATTAAGAAAAACATTCAAAAATAAAATTCATACAATATTTTTCACCATTGCCCTCCGTAGAATCATAAATACATAATATAATTTATATCATAGAAAATATAAAAATTCAATAAAAAGAAAAAATATGAAAAAAAAATTAAATAAATAATTCAAATATTTTGAATCTTAAAAAAAAATTAAAAATTTAAGTAATATAAAACAACAAAAAAATATTATTTAAGTAATTGACCCTTTGTAATTTTCCTTTGATATTCATACAAATCAGCCCAAAGTTACGCTACGTACCTGGACAAGCTCATCCCGCAAAGGCCCATTTTTGGGTAAATGAAGTCCATGGTAAAACTTATAAAAGCAAATAGATAATTTATGTTTACATAATTTTATATAATTTTAATTTTTTTTAAAAAAATTATAATAATTTATTAAATAATATAAAATTATAATACTTATTAATACAAATTATAATCTCTACTTTTCTATGTATTATAATTAAAATCCTTTAGTGCTCCTATTGTTTTGATATATATCACTGATTACGTTTTTTGTATTAAAAAGAAGAAATTTTTGATAATTTTAAAAAAAGTTAGTATTAGTTGGAATGAGGTTCAAAGGGTATGAGATTTGTGTAAGTTGCCCAAAATAAAAAGGAATAATTACTTTTTTGAATCCCTTTTATAA
>JAOTQJ010000002.1:16437208-16452175 GCA_025642045.1 Solanum sejunctum | reverse complement strand
ATATACAAAGAATCTTTTTCTAAATAGAATAGATTTGATCTAAAAAAAGAAAAATAAAAAAATTCTCAAAAAAAAAATTAAAAAACATCTCCCATAAAAATAGACACAAAAAAATAAAAAAAATATGTTAAAAAAGGTATGAGAAATTCATATCAAAGAATTCATTAGATTAAAGGTAATTTATTTTTTCTTAATTATTCTCTTAATATTTTCATAATAAATGAGTTTGTCAATTTTTTTTGGTTTTCTTTTATGACTCTACTATTTCAATAAAAGAAATTAATTTCACCATGAATCCTAATTATATAGTGAAAGGTTTCGTCTTAAATATGATAAAATATTATTTCCTATCTTTTTTTATTTATAACTTCTCTACTCTATAAAAATACTTCATTTCAACTTTTGATTTATCAATCATTAACAATCCACAATTCGACTTTGTATTTTCTTATTTTACAATTGCAATCAATTTTTTCTCGCTTAATTTATTCATTCATCCCCTTCATCAATTTGTGCTAAGTGGTGTTATATCTTATTTTACACTTTTTGTCGAACTTCAATGTAATTTTCAGGTTTACTTATATTACACGCTCACGTTTTTTGTTTCATATTTTTTTCCCTTTCTTTTTCACTTTTGAATTTGAAGAAAATAATATAATATTAATTAGTACGCTAGCTTAACCTACTTGAAAATAATATTAATTATTATGGTACCTTCACTTGCTTCACTTAGATTATATTATGCCCTTAGTTTAGTTAGTTGAGTCTAATAAATTCTGTTATTTAGAAACTTCTCTTATTTTATAACTAACATCTTGCTTTATTCACAAGTTTTATCTATTAAAGTAAAATAATATCTCAAGTAAGGTAATACTTCTTTGCTTTAGATAAAATCATCTTTTCAATACTTTTCTTCATTTATTATTTAATTTTTTTATAATTTAATTTTCAGATTCACTTTTGAATTGGAACTACATTAGATTTAGGACTATTCTATGTAAATAATTAATAAAAAATTTGACTATCAAATATTTTGTTAATAAAAGTATGTAATATAACAAATTTAAAAATAAAATTATGTTGGAAACACTAAACTACTTTTATATTTTGAAATCTTTTGTTACATTAAAATTTTAGTCAATTAATTATTTAATTTCTAACTATTCAACTCTAAATTATTACTTTAAGTATTAAAAAACTATTAGCATATCTATATTATAAGCAATTAGATTATTTTTTTCATCTTTATTGTATCACAATAGACTAAACTGTTGCATCAAACTAATAAGAGTTATTTTATTTTATTTACATGAATATTGTATTTGATTTTCTCATCTTTGTTATATCACAATAGATTAAACTATTGCATCAAACTAATAATATTTATTTAATTTTATTTACATGAATATTATCCACATTTAATGACAATTATCATTTATATATAATTTTTAAATTAATATGACTCATACCTGCAAAAAAAACGTACACTAAACTAATAAAATTTAAATAGTGATTTGGAGTTAATTTAAACTAAAATAGTATTGACACTATTTTAATATAAAATTTAATGGAGTGAATTAGAGTTTATTTACATTAAATGAAAGAGCTCTATTCAATTTCCCTTTTGATTATTTGAAAAGAATAATAAGTTTATAGAACACAGTTTTTTCTCTGTTCTAATTTATAGCATATAATTTAACTTAATATAAAATTATTTTTTTAATTTTAAAATTTAAAATAATTAAAATTTTGAACTCATCAACTTTAAACTCTATTTTTACGATTACATTCATGCGAAGAATTTAAACACTAATACTCAATGACACCAAAAAAAGTGCATATTTAATTTTTTAATATCGACCCCACAAGGAATTATCTACTTAAAAGAATCACCTTGCAGTGCGGCTAGATAAGATTTTATATGGTTGTGCTATCTTGTCAATTTTCTTTCCATCCTTAGATAAGATTTTCAGACACAAATTATTGCCAAAATAAATATATATAGGAATTGCCAAATATATGTATAAACTTTATAAGTTGGTTCGCTATCATTTAGATCTTGCATACCAAAAATGAAGATTACATTGGTCCCCCTACAGGAATTTATGTGATAATGACGTAATTTGAGTAGATTCAGTTTTATATTTTTAATTAATCCTTGTTTAACATCATTAGATGTGAAGTAGAAAAACATTACAAACATTTAAGGTCAATGACTTAATTAACTCAAAAAAGACATATCCAGTCATACAAAAACTAGGCAACTGCATAGATAGCCTATTTTGAGATCACCATTAATTAAGTTATAGCAGTAATGTATAGAAATTTATAAATTTAGCTGCTTTGAAAATAGGCTTATTTATGAGATTAAATTAAATATATTATTATTGTAATTGCTTCGGAATCAACTTGAGACATATGCAATCGAAGTTAAAAAAAATGAAGATGAAGTTTGGTAGTAAACTTTCAGTATTTTTTATTTAAGTTTGATCTGTCAATGCTTCAATCTTTTGACATTATTGCTTGGTGTTCAGCATGCTAAAGTTGGGAACACCTCAAACATATTAGTGACTTAAAAATTAAAATCAAACAAAGATTTTAAACTTGAGACATATAATACTCTAGGTATGTCAAACTTCTATATTGCAAGTGCAAGTCAACGTTCCTGATACGAAAGTGAAATCCAACCCTAAGCAAGATCCAAAGAAAATGATACGACAATGAAAAATTCTTAGACATAATAGTTTGTCAATAATTATGAGAGAGAGAGAGGGAGAATGCATTTTACTAGTTTTTGAAATATAACCAATTTGTTGAGATACAGAATAGATGTGTCAAACTTTTTTTAATTAGTAATTCTTTCTTAATTTTTATATGAAAAATTTACTTTTTCTACCAATAATACTCAATTTTTAATAGAAAAACCTATAATCTATGTATGTTAAAACAAATAATAAAAATAATTATGGTGGTCAAATTTAAAGATCTAAGACATTTGACTTTTATTAACCTTCTAAAGCCGGCACTAGCCAATGCAGAACTTCAAATATGTACCCATGAAGTTCCAAACATATTTTTTGAAGTTTGAACTATCAATTTCATTCCTGTAAATATTTCAAAGTTTTTCTAACAACACCACTTGATTTATATTTGAAATTCAAGATCAACTTCTTCAATTGCAACAATATAATGATGATTTTCATATTGAAAACTCTTAATTGGCTAAAGATATAAAAAGTCTTATATAACCTATAAAATATTAGATATTTTAAATCAGTAATAGAGCTAATATTTTTATATATATCATCACCAAAAAAACACATTTTAGCCATAATTATTTAGTCACGATTACTTAAATCATGTCTAAATTAAGACCAAACGTGCCCTTCTCTACGATTTAATAACTCAACGCTAAATTATCGTGGCTAACTAACGCGGGTATTAAAAGTTGCCTCCCTCCCTTTTATTTTATTTCACCCATCAGCAATACTCAATTTTTCCCCCCAAATCAACAAAACCCATCTAAGTGCTTGAAGATTTCACCAACAAAACTCATCGACAAAACCCACGGTCTTCTTCAGCTTCAAAAATGCTTGAAGATTTCACCCATCTAATGGATGTCCCTCATTAGCTGAACTTGATAATTTCAAAATTTTTGTCTAACCTGGTTTCTTTTCTAGCTAGGGCCCTCAACTTTCTATATTTTTCTTGGTTTAGGGGGATCTAGTTTAGGTCAAATCCTATCTTGTTTGTGTCCCTTTGATTTTTCCACAATTAGGTAATCATGAGTAGGATTACAGCATCATAACCAATTTGTAGTATTCACTGCCCTTTTTACTGAAGATGCAGTGTAGATAAGATCATAAATATTAGGTCATTTGGTGTACATTATACTCTGATGTTCCCTACCGCGAGGTTAGTTAATCTAAATTGTATGTTAATAGTTTTTCTCATATTTTTATAGGAAGATGGATCTGATTCTGATCGAAGTAAGCATGAGTCAAATGCCGAGGAAGATACCAAGGATGTAAGTGATGGTCCTGATACATCTTCATCCATTTGAAGAATAGCAAAATTCATCAGGTACACCTTTTTTCTTAAAAAAATTTTTTGCTTGAAATGAGCGTTGGTGATGCTGCATCTGATCTATGTGGCTGTTATTTTTGGTTTTGACAAAGAATTCATTCAAATGGGTTTGGTAATGGTAAATAATGCTTCTGAACATGGCATGCCACTTGTTAACCTAACTTGATATCTCTTATATGAGTGAAAGCCAGATAATCAGAGCTGCAACTTCACAAAGCAAAGAAATATATGTTACATGATCTCTTTTATTTGGGTTTGTTTTGTCTGCAATCATTGTGTTGTGATGGATTAGTATTGTGATGTTTCTGTTAGTGGTCGTAGGGTGATTTTCGAGTTCGTCGAGTCATGTTTTAAGCCGTACATGTCTTAATTTAATGTTGATTTCATACGTTGTGGTCACTCCTTGTTGTATTTCAGAATAGTTTTCAAGTTTTTTTAGGTTAATAGTGTCTTAAAATTGTTCATTTTCACCATTTCATGCTTTAATGGTTAAGTCCTTAACGCGATTTCGAATTTAATAACTTGCTTACTGTACTGTAGTCATTTCCCCCCTTGTAATAATCACATAGATTTCAAAACTTGATTGTCTTAATCTGTTTCTTGCTAGCAAATGCTTGAAGTTTGGATTTGTTTCCTGTGTTCTTTGCTTAAGATTGAGCTTAACGAGAATCTGTGTTGATCTTTCTCGCCTATCTATTAGAAACTTGGTTCTCCTAAGTATTTGTCTTAGTTTGGATACTGGAAACTCTCATCCTGTTTAGTTTATCAAAATATGATTTCCTTATTTGGTCTAGTTCGAGTTCATGGGATGCTAGGTATTTTAGAGTCTTGAATTTTCATTACATGTCTTGATTTCTTCTCGCATAGGCTTAGCTAATTCCTATTCAAGGTGTTACTATACAAGTACGGATTTGTTCCACCTGGTACCTATGGAAACAAGGTTGTTTGTCCCTGTTACAACAACTGGAAGACCAAGGAAGGAGGACCAAAATGTCCTTAAATTTCTTCCTACTAATATATATTACTATTACTATATACTTTCTAGTTTCTTTCTGTTTTCTTCATCTAATATGTCTGCTCCTAGCTCCTAATAAGTCCCTTTCTTCCCCTGCTTTTAGCATCTTTAATCCTAGTTTTGAATAGAATATAATGTGCATGCGTTAATCTGTACTCATTGACGGCCAGAAAGGATAAAATGGATTTGATGTGTTCGCTTCAAAAGTTTGTAGTGAACACAACTGCTGCGAGCGGTCTAAGGCTTCTTCTCCTTCAAAGAAACTTCCTTCACTAAGAGTTCCTCTTATTAACCGTCTTCACCTCTAAACACCTGATAATTTCCATTTTTCAGTCAACGTTGGAGTTTCAGAAGCTCAAATTTCTAGCTTTGGAGCCCTTAAAATCCAGCAACGAAGTCTCTATTTTGTGGTGGGAGTTTGTTTCAGCTCATCTCGTCCCAGTTCTTGCCCTTCAAAAGGTAACAATCTTGATGTTATTTTTTTTCATTTTGTTCGGGTATGGGCGTTTGATTGTGAAAAGAATTATCATATTACATTAACATCTTTTGAATCTGTTTTGCCTGAAATTTGTTGTGTCCTAACTAGTTAATATTGTGATGCTGTGGTTATTGATTGTTTAGATGATTTTCGGAGTTGTAGATCTTAAGCGGTCTTGATTATGGGTTGATTTCATGTTTACTGTTCAACATTTGTTTCATTTTAGTCAATTTCAAACTTTCTAGTTAGTAGTGTTTTAATATGGTTCATGATTACTGTTTCATGCTTTAACAGCCATGTCTTTAACACAAGCTTGATTTTCTGATGAAATAACTTTAAATCCATAAGCATATGTAATGAAGTTTATCTCTGTTTCTGTCTCTGTCTCTGTTTTCAGATTTTACCCTTAATCTGTAACCAATCATTTGAGTCATTTTGAGACGATATTTAACTTGTGTCTTCCGTGGTTCATCCTTGGATCTGACCTGCCGATTAGTGCTCTAGTTCTAGCTTGTTATATTTGTTTTAATGTGGCTGTGTGTCCTTAAGACATAGCCATTTTGCCTTCTACTCGTTTGGTCCTAAAACTGATGTTGTTTGCTTTATATGTTGCTGTCCTGATTACGTACATAGCCGGCTTATTTGTTTGCTTGTTAAGGGTTAGTTTTCAGTTACCTGTAACAAATCTTCACCATTCTTTCAGCTCCAATGCAACAAATCTTCACCATTCTTTCTGCAACATGAAACCAGATCAAGGGAAGAACTAAAATTCCCGAATAACAATAAGACTAATCAAAGAAATAGGCATTGGATTTGCTAAAAATCTTGCAAAAACTTAAATTTCCTAAGTCAAGTCTTTACTAGACCCCAATTTGTCTGGAACTAAGGCACAATTCTTAATCATTTTTTTCTAGAGGTACATCTCTTTGCTTTCTCACGTAAACGAGAACCAAATATATTCCATAGTATCTCCCTTTCCATTTTTCTAAGTAAAGCAACATCTTCTATTATTGTCCTATTTTAGATATTTTCCTGCCTTTCTTATCCACAGAGAAAAGTACATCTTAAATACAAATACACAGACAATAAATTCAACATTATTTGACAGACAATTTTAACTAGGTATGCGTGACAGATAGAAATGTCACAACAAAAGGAAAAAGAAGTAAACCAAACAAAACCACCAATTTATTATGAATGCACCTAACACAACAGGGAATAATAGAAAGTGAGAAAAAAGACTAAGTAATGGTGCGAACTTACACAAAAGTTAGCTTAAGGATGTCTCTTCTTGAAAAGGAAAGATTAAGTAATGGTACCAAAAGACTTTCATATATATACATGATGGAAATGAGTCTATATATGATCTTAAGCTAAAACTAAGTAAAGTGCCAAAAGTCAGATTTTGAAGTCTAAGAAGGTGTACCTTTCTGTAACAAACAAGGGTAAAGAATTCAACTAATTTCTGGTCAAAATAAAAGAGTTTACATTACTGTTCATGGGGATCTTCAATCTAAATGATGAATATTTGGTCTCAAATAAAAATAAAAAAAAATTGTGGAACTTGGAAAAAAATAAAAAAATAATGGTAGAACTCAACGGGGATGGACAAGGAAGTGATAATGGTTCAAATTTGCTTGTAAGATTTCTTGGCAAACTCTCAAAAGTCGGTATTTTGCCCATATCAGTTGTGAGATGGGATAGAATGCCAGAGGCAAAAACACGCCTTCAGTGGCAGATTATTGAGGTAACTAGATACATTTGTTCAAGTTCAACTAATATAATTTTTTTCATTATATATTGAATTTACGAATATTAATACATTTGAAAGAAAACTTTGAATTTGATTATGCTGTTGGAATTAAATGGGTGATGCATTCTTTATGCGAAAGATGGAGGGCCTATAAATATAAGTTAAGATGTGAGTGCTTCTATCCTAACAATAGTAAGGAAGAGATACTTGCTAATCCTCCTGCAGACGTGGATTCTAATGATTGGACTGCTTTTGTTCATCACTATAAAGAGGATAAGATGAAGGTAATTATTCTTCATAATTTAATAATGTAACTGTCTTCCTTTACAGATTTAGTTATGTAGTAGTATCCTTTCTTAGTTGTGCTGATTTTTGTGTCAGTGACGTGTAAATCTTGAATTTCATTTAATATGTATTGGAGATAATCTTGAATTATTGTCTGCCCAGTCATCATGGAATGAAAAGTTAGGCCAGCAGTGTCATATTTGGTTCATGCTTTTGTTCTGTGGTAAGAACTTCAGCATTAAACCTCTCTGAACTTCGAGTGTCCTGTGCAGAATGACTTGATAAAGTTAAAACTCTAGGCTTTGATATTTCTCAAAAAAAAAAAAAAAACACACTCTAGACTTCGTACAAGTATTTATTTTTTATTTTTTCTTTACCTTTTATGACTTGAACAAGAATACCGTTTAATTGATTTTGAGGTGTCAGTGGTGGAAATTACTACCCTCACCTGTTTATGAACTTGTATAATATATTGTGGTGGTTGTCCCCTGCTTATGTTGTTTCGGGAATGAAGGTTTTGCAAATGGTACTTTTGATTAGTAAAATGTTTTTTTTAACAAAATACAAATGTACGACTAACAAGTTAACTTGCAAGATATCTGTGTCATAAGTTGTTTGGATTCTTTGACGAAACTATTGTTGCTTCATTTTCTCTTGGTCAATCTTTTTGGCAGCACCAAAAATGAGAAGATCTTCTGTTGATGGCCTTTGTGGTGCTTCAATGTATGTTTGATTTGATCATGATAAAATCGCAGAGACAGAGCTGTGATTTGGAGAATTTCATCTCTACCTTAGGGACCTTTGATGGTTGCTATGAGTTCTCAATTATGATATCAGTATTTGGTAAAACAGTAGTCATCTGAACTTATATTTCTTACCAGAGTAAGAAAATAATAGGCAGTTATATGCTGTATTCTCTATTATGTTTAGGCCACGTGTCCAACTTTAACTAGAATTATTTCTCTATTATGTCGGAATACTATGATTAAGGTTCATTGTTGAGCCACCAGATGTCTAGGCACAAGGACATTCTCCAACAAGGATTATAGTATGGTTGGCAGTTTTCTCCTTGGTTAACAACTGAAATGATTGTTTGGAACATGAATTTTCTTTACTCTGATTAGAGTACACGATAAATCTAGACTCTTAGTACAAACAAAGACCTTATTTCTCTCATCTTGCTATGCTGTTTTTGTGCTGTGTATTTTATCATGAGGACTGAGTGAGCTCTTAGAGTCCTGTTCTAATTTCCAGCATTACCACTCTAAAAGATGATAATATGTGTTCTCTTGATTGTACAACTTGAATTCATCTAATCTTTTGCATCTTGAAAACTGGTAGATTAAGATATTGTGGTGAATACTGAATTTGAAGTGCCTCTTAGGCCATTGCTGTCCGCAGTGGTCTTCTTCTCAGGTTTGACTTGGTTTCAGTCTTACAGTTGACATTCCACTCCATTGCTGTCAGCAATTGCTGATTGAGGGCAGTAACGAACCACTTTCTTCAGTCTTCACTATCAACTTGATCTATTTCTTCTTTCTTCTTTTGGAGAAAGGTAACACTATATTAATTAAGAAGGTTTTCAGCACAAAGATACTGCTGACAAAGTAGCCATTTTGTGACCAAGCAGACGCAGTATCCAAGCTACCTATCACTCTTCGACTTCGGCATTTCTTCTTGATGTTTGGTGAAAGCTAAAACCCTACTTCTTGCTTCGCTTTTGAAAAAGAGACTTCCTGGGACTTAATTTATTTGTCCTTCAGCTGCTTTTGGGATTCCTCGACATTCAATTAGTCATGCAAATATTGGTAGTTCCAGCAGTATGTCTCATCAACGTGTGGAAGACCTTGAGAAACATGTAGAAACCTTGAAAGAGTGGTTGACTGGATATGAAGAGACAAAGGAACAGCTTGAAGAGACCAAGAAACGGCTTGTGCAAAATGAGACTTGGCAACTCTTCATAGGTTTTACAAGCTAAATTTGGTAGTGAGTTGCCTACTTTCAATTTAGATTCTTCTTAGTTTTATGTTTAAAGCTACTCCAACTTTTTGTGTTTTGGTTACACTAGCAGTGTTTATGTGTTGCTGCCTTTGTATTTTGATTACAATATATAGCAGCTGTTTATGTGTTGATGCTGCGCGCTTCAACACTTATTAGCTGGTGCTTTATTATTAGCTTGTGCAGCAGTGTTTTTGTGTTGCTTTTATGATTTGCTGTTGGATTTAGTGAACTAGTAGAAATTGTAGGGAATAGTTGCAGCTTGTTTTTTAAAAAAGATAAAAAAAATCATTTGCCACGGTTCAACTGTTTCCACGAGTCTGAAAACTGTGGCTAAGTTGCTCACAATGCCCGTTTTGGGCACAATATTGACGGTGGGCAAGTGACCGTGGCAAACAAGTGTTTGCCATGGTTTTGGTACCATTTCGCCACGGTTTTACGTGTGGCTAAAATACGTTTTTTTGGTAGTGTATATTAAAATATTTATATTTAACGTATATATTCGATTTTTTTTTTTGATGAAGGGTATTCATTTGACCCATGTAGCTCTGCCCAGTTTCAAGCATGTTCTTTTTGTTCATAAGAATAGCTAAAGGACTTGGTTCAAGTTTAGGTATAGTTAAAGGATAATTTTGACTAAAAGCTCAAGAATTTGGGGTGGCAATGATGAATCTAACGTAAAATTTGGAAAATTGTCTCAAATAAGACCAAGTTGTGAATGAAAGTCGATAGCCATTTGTAAAAGCAAGAAATAATTCAGAATTTTCAATTTAGACCGTACCTAAATACTTAATTATTCAAGTATTGGAAAGAGAGTAACGTAGTCGGCAGAAGAATATAATATTTAACTATTTAAGGTATTGAATTTTTGCAAATAATGACCAAAAGGAAATTAAAATCAGAGACAAAATGCCTACCTACACATTTGTTGAAATACTTTGTCAATTCCCATGTTACTTTTGCAACTATAAATAGGCCCACCCTCCTTTTAACACTTCCCAACCATACATTCATGTGATCTTTTTATTAGTCTTTCTTTCTCCTTTTGCCTTTCATTTTCTCACTCAATATTACTTGTGTTGGAGCAACGTTCTTGTGGAAATGGCATGGAGAATCTATAAAGCTCAGGAGGGATAGCACCATGGGGACTATTTTCATGAGCTTATATACTTGGCTTTTTTTTGGCTATCTATAGCGCTATCCATCCTGAGTTTCATGGCTTCTTCATGCTCGCTTTTGGTACTTAATGATAATCTCACTTTTTACACCTCGGAATGCATCATGAACTTATAGAGATAAACACACTTTCCCATCTTCTTAACCTGAGATGGCTAGGTTCTCTATGTATGCACAAGGTAAGAGTATCAACACTAACTCACTCTAATCAGATCAGGATTAATCTAGAACTCCGCAACGGCTAACTACAATGATGGAGTTAGTATTTTTATTTTGAAGTTTAAAATTTAAAGCAATAAACACATGAACTAGTCAAATAAGTTCAACCTCTATTATATATTTATATGTAAAATATTATTTTAATCATATATAAATAATAAAAATATTATTTTTTGTCAAAAAGGTTTGAATGAATGAACACCTAGGTCTGCTGGAATTAAGAGTATTGGGCCTGTGGGATCCGCCTGGGCCCATTAATCCTAGGGCCTCCTTCTGGATTTGGGATTGCTTCCCAAGCCCAGAACTAGCCCGGGCCAGTCTATTTTAGGTCACAGTTAAAATCTGTTTGAATTGATTTATTTAAGTACGTCAAAATAATTTTTAAATATTTTTGTAGTATTTGGATAAATTAAAAAAATATTTATAAATATTTATTTTAAAGTTATTTATTGAAATAAGTCAAAAGTTATAATTTTTTAAATGTTTAACCACAATTAATCATTAATTATATTGTTTAAATTCTTTAAAAATATCATAGATTGTCATTGATTTTTGAAGAATTTAACAGGAATACAATAATATTTGTAAGAAATTTGAACCAAGTAATTAAGTGATGTGATTGTGAGTAATGAATATTTTTGCAATGATAGTCCTTTTTTTCTCTCTCCTTTCTTTTTCAGAATATATTAATTTTATCATTCTCATTACGCAGACTGAAAAGTAGATAAGCAGTACCAGATTTCAGATAGTATTTATTTCCCAGCTTTAATTTAAGGTGGTTCTTGTTCCCTGTTTTCCTTTAAATGCTTCCACCAAAATATGATGGCAAGTCGTTGACAATATCAAGGTAGCATTTGTATTTTTTTTTTATTAGTTTTCAAAATTTAGTTTTTAGAAAACAATACTAGTTCAGTAAGACATATATATTCACACTGATATGAGTTGTGGTGGAATCATAAGTACATCTTTATTTTTGACATCAGATCTTTTGGGTATGGAGTTATTTTTATTAGAAAATGCTTTACTTGTCAATGTGGTATTTCTTGACGCGAATTCGAATTTAGTCGAGCTCTAATAGTTGATACCTGATAGAAAATTAAAAAAAAGACATATATATTCACATGAATAAAAACATATGTTCTCATGACACTCACATATTTATTTCCTTAGGAGCTTTTGTTTCTAGAATAATAAAATTGTTGTCAGAATCGATTCAGTACTAACACAAGTGAAGTTAGTTTTTTTAATTTATCAATTTGAAATAATCAATTTAGTGGGTTTATGATAATCTAGTTTTATATAAGTAAATTTTTAGATATAAATACAAAATTTAAATTAAACTTAAATAGTTAATTTTTTTGACTTTTTTGGTGAAGTTCTGATTTTGCCCCTAACAGGTAATACATATCAAATAGAAGGGAGGAGCACAAATTTTGCAAAGAGCTGCTGGTACTTGGCTATGATCTTCTCTTTTCAGGCTAATCTCCTCAATCTTCTTATTTAGTAGCAGATTTTCGTAAATTCAATAATTTTTATTTAAATTATATATTTGTATTTTTAAATGTATATATTCTTGTATATATATATTTTGATAGTAAAATTAGAATATTAAATTGCATAATACTTAGTAGGCATAAAGTAGAGAAGTGCTATTATGTTTATACCTCAGGTAACCACAATAACATGCTTTCTTTATTATTTCTTACTAATTGTTTTGCTAATTTTTGAATGATTATTTACATTCTTGACATTTCTTTGTGGAAGAAATTCTACCTTTATATAAGGATGCTTTCTTTTTTGTGTTGGAATAGAGGAAGATTATGAGAAGTGGGTGAACAGTATTAAAGTATTATATTGTATTTTTATTTTGAGGTTAGTATATAAATTGAAAGAGGGAGCTGTGGCAAAGTAAAATATTTTAAGTTTTCAACTTATTTACTGTATAAAAAACAGTAATTTTATGTAGAAGAAAAATGATTCTTTTTTTGTTTTTGTTTAGCTTTGGACTCTTTAATTAATTCAGAATTATTATTTGAAGGCATAATATATAAACACATTTAATTTGATCTCAATTGATATCTATATCCTTTAATTTTGGGTTTGCAAAAATAGACACTTAGAGTTGAATAAAATTGAACAAATAGATACATTTGTCCTATATGGTGACTTACATAACAATTTTGTATCCTATGTGGCATTTGATGTGAATTATGCCACGTAAAGATGCATGTGGTATATCCAAAATTGAAGGATATAAATACTAGTTGAAGCCAAGTTGAAGGGCAAGTTGTGTATTATGCCTTATTTGAGTTATACAGCGTTGTTAGATTATTGTATCAAGGAAGGAATAAGTTAAGAATTATACTGTTGAAAGATGTAAATTATACTGCAGTAGACTTGTATTTTGTGCACCTATTATTTATTTTTATTTAATTTTATTTTTAATTATAATTTATGATATATTACCAATGGAATATGAGAATTTAGCTCGATTAAACCTTAAACTTAAGTTTTGTAGTATTTTCTTAATAGAAATGGCAATGAAGCGGGGCAAATTAAATCTCATCCCACAAATTTTTCAGTCCATCCCATCCAGCCTTGCATAATTTGCTTTACTTCCGAAAATGGATTGGAGATAGTTTTTATTTATTGAGTTTATTTGTAGTATAGTATTCTGATGTTGTGAATTACTTAACGATATCTGCCATTCTTAAGTAATAAGTAACCAATTAATTATGGTTTCCATGGGTCTAAGTAACTATTCCCGTTCATTTCTATTTAGTTGTTGTGATATATTTTTCAAGGGTCAGTTTAATTAAATTTACGTTAAATTAAATTATTTTAATTAATTTTATTAAATAATAAATAAATATTTTCAACTATATAAATAGTATTATAAATTATAATATTTTTATACTATATGATAAAGAATACATATCAAAATGTTAGTCAACATATTGTTTGACTCTAAATAAATAATTCTGACAATTAAAAACGATTGAAGGGAGTATTAATTACCCCCACGTCTCATTTTAGTTGTCAAATATATTAAAAATAATTGTCAATCTAGATAATTAAGAGAGAATTAATTATCTTTTTTTAATTTTTCTTTTACATTAATTATTCTATAATTAAAAGGTACATATATAGATAAAAGCTTTTTTCTTTTTTCTAAAATATTTTTTATCTTGAAAAACAAAATAAAGGTCTCGCTTTAAACCACCAATAGTGTTGAGCCGCCTCTGAGACACACAAACATATAGAGTATATTTACCACTAATCTCAATTTTTTTTCTATGTGCTAAGATCAAACGATATCATATAAATTGAAATAGAAAATGGCTTAAAATAATGCCCCTTAACTATTTGAATTGGTACAAAATTATCATTCACGCACCTTTTCAGTCTCTAAATATCTCTGACATTAATCTTTTAACTCAAAAATATCCTTATTTCTGACAATCAATACTCATAAGGTGGATAGAAGAAATATTGTACCAAATCTCACTGTCTAAGGACATTTTAGGTCTTTCTCTATTAAAATAATTTGAAATAACGTAATCTATGGTCCATATGATTGCCAGATTTTGGGTTCTATCGGAAATTGAAAATATAAATAAAAGTGAAAAAGTATGAAAAATGCCCTCCAACTTGTCCAAAAATTATTGATTTGGTCCCTAAATTATTGTCCGGCTTAAGAACACCCTCCAACTTGATGAAACAGACTCAATTACACTCCTCTCATTTGGTGTATTGTGCACGCGCCACACTTACATTTTTTTGACAGATATGACATACACATGTATATTTATTCAACAAAAAATAAAGTAGAAATAATTATTATTTCTAAAAAATATTTTTCAATGAAAATATTTTTCTAAAAAATGAATTGATTTCTAACTCATTAAAATTTAAATTTTTTTAAAAATAAATTTTAATTTTTTTTATAAGGAGTGG
>JAOTQJ010000002.1:16415406-16428875 GCA_025642045.1 Solanum sejunctum | reverse complement strand
CATGGACATTACCCATTGGGCATTTCCTCTTAGATCTTTAGATCGTATTTCCTAACACTAGTAACTAGTAAGGAAGGATACGTAAGAGAACGCTCTACCACCTACTAACTTTCTACCTAGTTGTGTCCTTCACAGTAGAATGCAATTGCGTCTTGTCTAATTATGTCTTCCCAATTCTTCTTCGACTTACCTTTATGTCTCATGAAACTATTCATATATATAACATCTTACACCTTGGCACTAAGGTATCCATGCATCTCCTCGTCACGTAACTACTTAGCCCTGTTTCTACATCTTGTTCTGGATATCTCCATTTCTAATCTTATCTCCCATAGTCGCCACATATTCACCATATCATCCTTATCTCAATAACTTTCATCTTCTCAACATGAAAGTTCTTAACCAGCCAACAACCTGCCTTGTACAACATAGTTTATCTTACCACCTTAGATCTGTAGAACTTACCTTTAAGTTTTGATTGCATCTTCTCATCACACATTACTCTAGATGCAAATCTTCAATTCATCCGTCCTGCACATGTTTACTGAAAAAATTGTGTGGGTGCAAATTAAGTTAAAATTTGTAAAATAGGGTTAAATGCAAATGTATTAGGTCTTTTTTTTTTTTTAAAAAAAAAAATTAGGGGTAGGGGAGGAAAAATGAGGTGGGAGAATTATAATGCGGAGAATCGAACCCTCACCAACTAGGTGGGAGTTCAGGTTTCCTCTATTTTTCGACTAAGAGTTAATAATAAAAGGCTAATGATTTCCTTTTCGGATCGATCTAACTATACGTAGGTCTATTTATGACTTGTCTGCTATATCCTAGGGTTGGTATTCTTTTTAATCGACAAGATCCTCTCTTGCTTTATTTTGAGTTTGTTAAATGGTAATCTTCTCGTGATATCATTATCAATCTCCCAATTTGACTTTCTCTTTGTGATTTGGATAACTTGTGTACCAAGCATTATTTTCATATCAGTCAAATATTCTATTTTGATCTTACTCAGCTCTAATCTTTAGACCATAAGATTTGTCTCTAAACTTTCATCTTATGGTTATAAGAACTATGTCATCATACATCATGGATTTCGTCCCCCCCGCCCCCCACCCACCCCCACACAAGAAAAATAGCAAAGAATTGATCTATGGTGAAGTCTCATCACAATTGGAAAGTGTTCCCTGTTTGTTTTCTTCCCTTTGAATTCTATTAAGAGACAGAAAGACCAACCACCGAAGGATATGGGATAGAGGTTTTGAGGTCCAAACCTGAGTATGAAAAAATCTCTAAATAGGTCGTATGCAACATGAATCTAAATTAATCAGCTCTAATACAAGTACTGGACACTGAATGAAAAAAAAAAAGACACAAAGACCATGTATGGCCAGTATAAACTTTCTAATCCCTATTATAGCCGATTACAATTACAAAAAATACCAGAAGGATAATGAATTGGAACAATATATTTTCCTAATTAATATCATTAGTATATGATAATACATCAAAATCGGACAAATCTTGGATATTATCCTCTGGTTGCCTACTAATTACAGAAGTTGATGGCTGCAAAGAATGCAGTTTGCCTGCTCCAAAGTCATCAAATCCAAAAACATTCAAGTTTTTCTCTGAATTTGTCTCCTGAGGTTCTTTCATTGGCTTGAAATCAAACGGTTCCTCTAAACACTTGAGAAAATTGTAAGCTTCATCATGGCTCTCTGCCAAACGAAAGACGTCTGATATATTTGTTTCTTCCATTGACCAATCGTCTTCCATTAGACAATGCTCTATGTATTCTAGACGCATACGAATATCTTCATTCAGGTTTTCAGAACACCTGAAATCCAACGGTCGTTCTTGCAATATGTTGTTCGAGTAATCCATGTCCTGTAACACAATTTGATCGTCAGGCCTCATGATGATTGGCTTCACGTCTATATCATTGAAGTTGATGGTTTCCAAATCAATTTCTTCTTCCGTTATAGGTGTCTCAACTCTAACACAAGAACTTTGAAAAGAATCTTGATTACTGCAATAATAACTTAAATCTGTATTTACAACCACACCATCTGATGTTTTCAAAAACGATTCAATTTCATGCTCAACAGATGATTCAAGTGAAGATGTTGGCGTAATGGACGAGTCACAACAATCAGGGAAGTTGAGTAGGGCATTGGATCCATACATAGCCTTAGCAGCTTCATCATAAGCAACAGCTGCCTCATCAGCAGTGGAGAAAGTACCTAGCCAAAGACGCTTGCCATTGCTCCTATACTTGTCACTAGGCTCGCGAATTTCAGCTACCCATTTACCCCAGGTCCTCTGCCTAACTCCTCTGTATTTACAACTCCAATTGTCAGGACCGCCTTTGCCTTGCATACAACGTTTTTGTGATCCATTACCACCCAATTTTCTCTTCTTCTTCGCTTTCGCTGTACAATCAACCTCCTCGTTAAAATTTTTCCATCTTAACAAAATCTCCTCTATCGAATCACATCCATTACGCCTCCGTTTCCTGTTTGAAAAAAAATTCATGAAAAAACAAATACCTAATACGTCAATTTCAGAATATGAAATACTACTACAAAGTTGGCCAAAAGAGAAGAGAAATATAAAAGAAGAAAATCACCTTTGGGGAATGTGAGAAGACATCAAAGATATATATATATATATATATATATATATATATATATATATATACACACACACGCAATTTATAAGAATATAAATAGATCTTTTGTGTTTTGTCTTTGGCCAATAAATTATAGAGTAATTTTTACGAAGATTCTTTGTTCTGTGGTATATTTATATGTTTTTTTTCAAATCCTTTTCCTAGTCGAATTGGGATTCATAATAATAAATACAAATAACGTGTTTTTCTTTTTTTTTTTTTTTTTTTGGTAGTAGCGTGTGCGGGTATTTACTTCTCGTTAAGTAATGAATTTAATTTAGGGTTTTTCCTTGGGGACTAAGTAACTATTAATAAGGAGATGTCGTGCCAAGTTTAGTAGTGTCAATGCCTTGTGGAAATTGACTTAATTGATCCAATGAATTCATTGTAACGAACTGATATTTAGGTTCATTTTAAATTTGATAAAAATAAATGGAAAAAATATCAAATTATATACATGAACAAATTTATCTATATCTACACTATATTAAATGCGTGAAGCTTTTAGAATATTGTTTAAACTTTTTGTTATTTGTTAGAACACTCTGCTTTAGATAAAATCATTTTTTTACTATTTTTTATTTATTTTTTATCTTTTATTTATTTAGTTTTAATATTCTTTTTGAATTAGAATTTCTTCATATTTAGAATTCACTTTTGATTTAGGACTATTCTATATAAATAATTGTCTAGAGTAAGAAGAAAAAAGGAAAAATATTATTATTTTTCTAATATTCGAGATTTTGAAATCAACTAAAATTTTGAAGAAAAGAGTACCTAATTGGACACATTAGACTAATCTTTTTCTGTTTCAATTTTTTTTTAAAGAAATTGGAATGGGGAGGAGATTACAATGTGGGGAATCGAACCCTCACTAATAAAATGGGAGTTTAGGTAACTAACCAACTGAGCTACTAAGATTCTCCACTACTCTTTTTATACTTACGAGTCTTTTTTAAATTAAAATTTTAATCAATTAATTATTTAACTCCTAGCTATTCAAACTCCAAATTATTTCTTTATTTATTCATAAAATATTAACATATATCTATATTATAAGTAATTGAATTGATTTTTTATTTTTGAATATTCTTAGTAGATTAAACTATTACATCAATTAATAATATCTCTTTAATTTTGTTTATATGAATATTCTATTATTTTTATGACAAGTACTATATATTTATATATAATTTTTAAATTGACATGTGCAAAACACGTACACTTAACTAGTATGTTAAAAACAATGAACACTATTCTCTTCGTCCCATTTTAGTTGTCATATTACGCTTTCGAAAGCTAATTTGATTAATTTTTAAAGTTAAATTAGATTTATAAAAATTTAGATATTCAAAAATTATAAGAAAAGTACTATCAATTGCAGTTTTGTTCTTATCAATATGATACAAAAAATTATATCTTAAAAATGTTAATCAAAATTTATATAATTTAAATTTTTAAAAAATAAAAATTATGACAGCTAAATTGTAACGGAGAAAGTATAATATTTGCATTAGGCTTGGCGATGGAAATAACCATAGGTCAGCATATAATTAGCACTCCAAGGCTCAACTTCACAAACTATTATGATGGAGCTCTATTGTTGTTGTCTTTCATGTTTTCTATTTAATTCACCATCTTTTAAATAGTTAAAATATGTAGAAAGTTTTTAACAAGTATCATAAAATTATGCATGATATCGTGTTTATAGCTACAGAAATAGTCAAATACATACGGTTTGTTTTAAATAAATGTCAATAGTCTTTTATAACTATTTGTCAAATTAACACTATCACATAAATTAAAACGAAATATATTTTTAAATAACAGGTAAAAAAAAGAAGAAGAAGATATTATCCTTTGATGCTTTGGTGGGCTGTCCCGTCTATTTTCTTGGTGACCACGAATTATGTGTTTTCTCGACTCTTTGTAGTCCTCTAAAGACCTTTCAGTTTCTACACCACAATTTTGCGTCAATTTATTTCTTGTGCACAAAGAACGAATAATACAGTAAGATAATGCCAAGAGGTCAACAAAAAATGTGTAATATATATGCACTGTTGAAAATAAATAAAATATTTATTTTACTTTGCCAATATTGATTTGATATAATTTATGCTAACTTGCGCGAAAATTAAAGAAAGATTAGTATTGTAAGGCAACAACGAAAGGTCACCAAACAATGTGTAATTTACTTGCACTGTCGAGAATAAGTAAATTTATAACGTCACAAGTTAAAAAAGAACAAGTTGGGGATATTTTTAGATCAATAATTAAAGAAAAAGTATTACTAAGTCATTTTTCATAGTTATTATTATTATTTTTTTATCATTTTCTATTTTAACTAATCTGGATCATTTGCTTGGCAGCATGTTATCCCAGGATAATTAATTTTAGGATAAGTTAATTTATCCCATCACAAAAGCAAAAATGATGGGGTAAATAGTCTAAAGATTAACTTATACCTCCGAAACTATTATAACTTATATTTCATACCAAATGACTCCCTAATAGTGTAAAGATACAGAAGATAACGTAATAATGACAACCAAGAGAAGAAGAGAGAGTAATTCTTGTGGATTAATTGGGGCTAATTTAGGGAACAATTGCTAGGGAGTTTATATAATAATGTGTATATATATATCATTGTCTCCGACAATGGTAGGAAGGGCAACATTTATCGAATCGTCTTAACCTTAACTGAGGATAAAATTGTGATTGTGTAATAATTTGTCCCATTATTATTAAAAATATCCATGATAATAGATTTAAATTTTAAAATTGGTATATCCAATTGAATTAAGTTGTGATCCGTTTCACCTTGGCGGAACAAAATTTTCTTTTGAAAGGGGCTGGTTTAGACCACCGTATCAGTTCTTAGTGTCATGGACTTAGAACTCCTGCTAAGACTCCCACGCGATATTTGTCAATTTTTTTCTCACAAGATTAAATGACGGGTCATGACATTAGGCTGCTATATTAGAGAACATTTATAGCATGGTACCCAACAGTGCCCCCTACGAATTTTACCCTTTGTTGTCTCCTCAAAAGAAGAAAAACTTTGATTTATGCTTGTAGGTTGTGGTTAGACAACATGTACCTAAACCGATGCAAGTTGTCTTTACCAAAAATCTCCAATCTTTTTGGTTTACAACTTGATGTTTGAGTAAAGCGTTCCCCAAAAGCAATTTCATTTCACTCCAATTCAATGATGAAATACTGTACATCCCACCTAACATTAAAAATCTCCATTTGACCATTTTCTTTTGTTCATGTATAAACATTAGGAGAAATCTTTTTGCTCATGATCTATAATTATATGTATACTTTTATCTTTTAAAAATTGAAACATTTGGTAAAAATACATACACATTTATTATTATCAACAACTAAGAAATGAATTAGTCAATGATTAGACATGCTTTGTTACTATGGCAAATTACAGAAACAAAATCACCAGCAGATCCTGATTATACATTTCCATATTAAAAAAAAAAGAAGAAGAACAATTAATCGAGCTTAATATATTTTTGATTATTCTCTTTATCAACTAATAAGTTTCAATTACCTTAGACACCAGTACGGCGTCGTAAGCTTCAAACCCTAGCGGAAACAGCGGCTGGGCCGGAAGTGGGGGCGCCGCCGGTCAAGAAAGAGAGAAACCCAGTTGCTGGAGAATCCTGCTCGTCAAGGAAAAGATCTTCCGGAACCCTAAAAGCAGCATGGGTACACACGATTGCGAGACCAATCATCAGAGCAGAAACAAGAACCGTTCCAACACTTGTGAGGAAAATCACAACAACGGTCGAAACAAGGAGAATCCCAAGCGTCTCCCTTTCAGAAATCTGCCGACCAAATATAACCAAAGGCGGATCTGACGGACGGAAAAGGTAAAGAAAAAGCCAAGCAGCTAGGAGACCGGTAAGAAGAATAAGGGAAAACGGGTTTGTGATGAGAGAGAAAGCGAGGACAGCAGCGAGAAGGGTAAGGTAATTGGTACGGAAATAGGAGTAGTTTTTACGTATACGGAGGGTAGCATCAGAAACGGATTCGGGTTTTGAGAAGGCGGAACGATCAACGAGCTCACCCCAAGGACGGCGATTGGCAAGACCACCTTGGACGGTGTCGTAGATGCGATTGATGAATGAACGGAAAGCAGGGGTAGGACCCACAGCGGTGAGGGTTTGTTGGGTGTCGGTGGAACCAGCGGCGGCGACGGTGGTGGCGGTTTGGTTGTTGGAAATAGGAAGAATCGGTGGTGATGAAGCGGCTGCCATTGTTAAGAATTTCTCCCGTGAAATGCAGAGAAGTTTGGTGAATGATTTATGGCAGAGAAAAAGGGGATTTTGCTTGATTTATACGGTTAATCGGGGGAGTTGACTGATGGAGAAGGGGGATCAGTTTTTGTCGGTGGATCTAAGCTTCACCAGTAATCTCGTTCATATCTAAGGTATGTAATATATTATTTTTTATCGGGGAAAAGAATAAGGAGCTTGACCCGAAGCTCGTCTCATTCACTTATTAAAAAAGGCGGAATGACTAATAAATTTTTGTATTTGATTCTGTTAATAAGTTAGACCTTTATATTTATGATTTCATCAATTAAACCTTTAATTTTATCTTTGATCATTGATCAAATATATATGACATTAATATCGACGACTTGAAAGAATGTGTTCACGCATTTCAAAACAAGTGTGTCAATAATTTACATTAAAGTTTTTTTTTGACAAATTTATAAATATACTCTAATAAAAATGAACAAAAACAGAAAGAAAAAAAAATCATCTCCTTCAAAGCCTTCAGGCCCCTTCGTAACCCAACCTAATCGAACCGAATTTCTTCTTCTCATTTTACCTTTTCCTTCGATCTGCTTACCATTCTCATCTCCTTCTTCTTCTCAATGCCCTAATATTACTGTTTGGTCTGTTGGGATGCACATTTCTCTTACATCGGTTGTAGAAAGAACAAATAATCAACTTATAAGGTTGAACATAACTCCATTAGTATGAGACTTTTTGGGAGGTACCAAAAAATAAATCTGTAAGGGCTTAGTCCAAAGCGGACAATATCATACTAATGCGAGGTTGGGGTGTGGTATCAGAGCCTAGGTTCGGAAGACCTGAGTGATGGATCGATGCGCGCGGAATTCTCAATGTGTGACAAGACCAAAGATCTGCAAGGGACCTTGTATCAAAAGTCTTCCTCTCAAGTAGTGGTACAGGCAGTGTGTCCCGTTCGGTGATATCGGTGATGCAAAATAATTTGGCAGATCACATGGTATAGCCTAGTGATGTGAAGGTCTGTGGTAATGTGTTGTGTCGAAAGTCTTCCCGATAAGAAAAAAAAGGTAATCGGGCGACGTGTCCCGCGGTTTGTTGCGGCGGTACAAGATGGTAGCAAATCTGAAATCGATAATTGCTGGAGGGGAGGTCACGAAGATTGTGTGGTTAGAATTTGAGGGAAGATTTGTTGGGATGCAAACTCCTCCACATCGGTTGTGGAAAGAGCAAATGACCAACTTATAAGGTTGAACACAATCCCATTAGTATGAGGTCTTTTGGGAGATATTCAAAAATAAATTCGTGAGAACTTGATCCAAAACAAACAATATCATACTAATTACTTTTTATTTTTAAGATATACGGCTATAATTGAATGACATTTTAGAAAAAAATAATAGTTGTAGTGAAATCTTCTCAATACTTAAATGAGCATACAGAGAATTAACTCGACTTATAAAAGGCCACAGAAACCATAAGAGGACAAAAACAAGAATAAACTCTTTCGATTTTTTTGTAGTTCACATTTACTCACTATCATTTGATCACTTAACTAATTCCATTGAAATATCACAAATATACTTTTAATTCGACGACATCTAGTCTAGATAATATTAAAAGGAAAAAGATATTTTAAATTGTCAAACACATTAGTAATAATGTTGTGTAAAAATAAAGCAAAGCTAGTATTATTATTTTCGTTTACTATGTATATATGCTTAGTATAAATGACAGAATATACAGTTGGCATATTATCCGCTAATCTTTTCAGAATAAAATACAGTAAAAGGAGGACTGTGAATTGTTATGAATAATGTACATTTTACTTTTTGTTTGTAGAAAGATAGCAAAGTATTGATAATTTTTATTTATAGAAAAATGGGCACTGTAGAAGCATATTTTAAGGACGGAAAATGGATACTTTATTTAAAATTGAAGATTACTGTTAAAACTTTCATGAAAAGCCTTGGTTGACTATTGATTCAATTCAATTGATAAAAATCAATAGCATAATAGAAGAGATGCATTAAAAGCATTTGTATTTGACATACTAAGGTCATAAAATATGTGAAGTGATTCTGCTAATGAGCAAAACCATTGGTAATTGTCAGATAGGCATGCAACAAATATTGAACACACACACACACAGAGACAGAGGGCGAGGGCGAGAGAGAATAAGGATGAAACAACGACATGAACGCGTAAGAGTGCCGATAGCCAGACCTCCTATTCAAGACAACGTTTGGATGATCAGATCATCAAAGGTTTAGGAGCAGGATAATCCCAACATTCACAAGGACCAGACATTCATCATTCCAAGTATTACCAAGAAAGATGTAATAAAAAGTGACTTGGCTGATACAGATCCAACCACATACATACAGTTCATAAGTGGTTCAAAGACGGCCAATTTGTGAAATGAAATAGAAATTCAGAAGGTAGATCCATTCCAGCCAAAGAAGGAACCCTGCAAAATAGAGCAGCAGTCATCAGTTCCCTCAGATTTAAAAGGACAAAATCCTTATATGACCGACACTCCTAAAGTAGAACATTATGTCCACAAATACTTGAGGAATCGGGAAGTACAAAAACTTCTAGTGTTCTTAGACAGTTGAAAGTTTATTTACGTGATCTAGTACTGGTGTAAAGCATGCAGACACTGTGCATATTCTTGACTTTGATGGGCCTAAACAAACAGGAAGAATGCAATGAGAGATATGCGAGGAATTCACTCATCCTTGATAGATTAAGAAGCAGGTACATACCTTAGTGTCATAGAATTTCAGGAAAAATCGAGATTTGGGGATAGACAATTTGGTCTCAAGTATGTCAGCAATTGCAGCACTGAGTTTCTTGTTAACATCAGCATTTAAACCTCCGATGGAGACCAACTCACCATAGGCAGCAGGCTGTTCTGTACCCCCAAAAGACATGGGAACAGATCCCTTCAACACAATCATGACATACTGCACAACAAAAGCAAACTTAATGTACTACAGAGAAGCCAACCAAAAAAAGGGACAATAAAACATGTCAATTGAGCTTCTCAAGAGAGATCAAAGGCAAAACATGTTGAGTGAATTGCTAAACTGTTCATAAGCTAAAGCATCTTCTACAAATAGGAAATTACTTTCTACTTGGTGAGACTTCCAAAGGCATCAAAAGCCAGTGACTAATTATCATGCAAAGTTAATAGCTTTCAGAACCTTAAATGCAAAGTCTTAACCCTGCAGAATTTCTAGAGCCAATTCTTCAGGGGCAGAATTACCTTAAAAGAATCATTGCTCATTATCTTAAAAAAATCATTGGCAGAATTACATACATACATGCATACATATATATGTATATAGACAATTAGCAACAAGATTTTGAACAAAGCGCAAGACAGACCATTTAGTCCACATAAGTTAAAATGTTTATTTTATGAGGAGAAGTTATAGTAGATAAAGTTCAAGAAGACATTGACAAATAAGGTGGAAAGCCCAAAAGAGGTCAGCTTATAATCAGTGTCATCACAAATTTTGAAGGGTTCAAAGAATTAGACACCAACTTTGATTACTTGGGGACCAATTGTGGCCAATATCAGTTCCTCTTAACCACCATTGCCCACTTCCCTTCACCATTCCTTTCTCCTCCCCTGCCACCTAAAGCAACCAGCAACCCTAGCAAAATCTCTCCTTTCCAACAGAACTTCTACAGGTTTGACTAACAGCAGCAAAACAACTCTTTTGTCCTCCTTGGTCAATAGCTCATATATTCCAACCCTTGTCCTTGGCCTCATCTCTAGACCAAAAATTTGCTGGCCTGTTTACTGTAATATCAACTTCTCTTATCTCCACAATCTGATTTTGGGGCTCTTGAAGTTTATTGTTGGTCAATTTCTTTCTTGGGTTAATCGGTTCAGCAGAACAATACGGAAAGGAAAGGAATAGAGAAGAAAGAAATGTGCACTTCATTAGTGTTTTTTTTTTGACAAGATCACCAAGGATATGATGAATGGGAAAAATCACCTAGTGTAATTTGTCTCGGCTCGGATTTGAACCCGACACCTTCGGTGCCTTTCTTCTATTCTTTCTTTTACACATTACTCCGTTGAACTGATCAACAAGATAATAATATTGACCGACAATAAACTTCAAGAAAGAAATGGGCATTTCAAAGTCAAATACCGACAATAAACTTCAAGAAAGAAATGTGCATTTCAAAGTCAAACTATTCTATGCTACTCATGTTTCCGTTCTATCTATTCCTTCCTATCCCAAATGATGGATCCAAGGATAGGAATATTCAGCACATTGTAAATATTTATTTCTTTTTCTCAAACAGATAAATCCCGGAGGCCAAGTTGGCAGACAGGTCAAAACTCAGTGGAGATGTATTTTCCTTGTTCTTGATTTGATGTCTCCCTTTGTGAGCCCCATTTTCATTCAATAAGACAGACGTGAAAATGAACAAAATGTCACAGCTTAGCAGGAGTAAGAGTCGTGAAAGTGGAGTCAAATGTTTGGTAAATGATCTCAAGCAGCTACCAGAAACGCATTGTGTCAAAACATGAGGTCTTAATAAGAGTAAGCAGCAATTAGCCATACAAGATACAGCTTCTGTAGGTTCATTGAGGCTAATAAATAAAGACCCAGAGTGCTATTAAGAAAGAAGGTGAGACCTGAAGTTAAAGAAAAACTTCATTATCCCAAACTAAAGGACAGCAATTAATCATTACCAACATATGCAAATTTTATAGTTTGGGAATTAGACAAGTCCTATTCCTTAATCACTTGGAAACAGAAATTTATGAGTATGAACACATTCAACTTTTCCATAGCTTCACTACAACATGATACACAATCTCAACTCAAGCAACGAGCATTGCTAACTCCACCATGTTATGACTCATGACTCATCTAGAAGTCTTTATCCCACCTATTTCCTAACAACCACTACGAAAAGAAAGCACTCTCAAACTTATAGATTCACAAATAAAAAGTAGATTCAAAATAAAACACTCGCAAGTTCACAGGAAAAAAGAGAGCCTCCTCATACTTCATTTTCCTCATGAACTTGATTATAATCCTTTCCACTCAGCTATCTCGAAAAAATGGTTTGGAAATCAAATGCATTTTTGAGAAGAAGGGAAGTCAAATGCATTTTTCGCTACTAAATGTTTTTATTTTTAACCAAAAATATTGTGAGTTATAATACTCCCGTTTCAATCTATATGCCGAAAATGTTCAACTGTCGACTAAGTTTAAGAAAGAATGATTATTGGCACAAACCAGAAGTACCGTTAGAACTTGTAGTCTTAAACATGACATGACATTTCTATGACTATAAAGCCTCATTTAATGGTAAAACGGAAAGTTTAAAGTTAAAAGAGCTTTCAAATATAAAATGGTCTCATTCTTTTGGCAGACTAACAAGAGAAGAATGTCATATAGAATGAAACAGAGTGAGTACTACTGAGGTCAAACTTAAGCAAGTAAATTTTCAACTCCACTTGTGAGTCAATCAGAATTTTCTTTTATTTGTGTTTTTTCCGAACTTCTAGCTATAAATATTTTTTAACTCAATAGTCAGCACTGCAGAGATGGAGGCCAAGCAGAGATGGAGTTCTCTCAATGAAGCCATACTACTACAGGCTGTTGGTGAGGAAAGTTGGGCTTCCCGCACATACCAGTTGGATTCCTAGGGTCACTCAAAAGATATATCTCTAGCTTGGTTGGCAACAAAAGGGGACTATTCTAAGTTCTAAGAAGGAAAGGAGAATTGCATATGTTAGCCAGTTCTTCACGAGTAAAAAATCAGACTAAGATGTGGATCACCTCATATTGTTTGGCAGGTGACTACATAATTGTGATGGGTAGTATTGAATTTGTTTGTAATGCAGCGCACGACCTAGAGTCCACTCCTTCCCCACTCTAGGAGTGAAACGGAAAAAGTAAAGACTACCATTAAAGCATGGTGTTCATATGATGTTCATTGATCTCGAGAAGGCATACGACAAAGTCCCAAGAGATGTCTTATGGAGATGTTTAGAGGTGAAAGGTGTCCCAGTGGCTTATATCAGGGCGATGGGAGGAGACTCAGAGTATTTTCCGGTTGAGATGGGACTCCACCAAGGATCTGTGTTGAGCCCTTTCTTGTTTTCCTTGGTGATGGATGAGCTGACGTGATCTATTCAAGAGGAGGTACCATGGTGTATGCTTTTTGCAGATGACATAGTATTGATTGATGAGACTCGGACTAAAGTTAATGACAGGTTGGAGGCCTGGAGACACGCCTTGGAGTCCAAAGGATTCAGAATACTTGGAGTGTAAATTTAGTGTTGAGAGGGATAAGGCAAACTCTGTTGTAAGGCTTGGCACTCAACCTATCCCCAAGAGAGAAAACTTTAAGTATTTGGGGTCTATCATCCAAAGTAGTGGTGATACCGACGATGATGTTACACATCGTATTGGGGCAGCATGGACTAAATGGAGGCTTGTCTCTGGAGTATTGTGTGACAAGAAGATACCACCTAA